>OX243819.1:8492059-8912059 GCA_945859605.1 Lumbricus rubellus
ACTCACATAGACACACACACGCATACGAGCGCATACATTTTTATAATCCATAAAATGAATAAGCTTAATTATGTATACATAATGATATTAACGATATTATGCAATAACCATAATTCCAAAAATTACTTCAGTAGACCTACATGTACAGTTGTATATAGCACTAGTAGTAGCCTAGTGGTGATAGTGGCAGTGATAAAAAGTAGTAGGAGAAGGAGGAGAAGGAGAAGCAGGAGGAGGAGGAGGAAGCATGGTAGGGGTAGGAGCAGAAAGAGTAGAAGGAGCAAAGGAGCAGAAGAAGGAGGAGGAGAAGGAGGAGGAGGAGGAGAAGGAGGAGAAGGAGGAGAAGAGGTAGCGCTCGCTGGAAGTAGTACAAAGCAAACAGCACTATAGCTTATAAATGTCTGGCTTATATCACGCAGGGATTCATTTACCGTCTCCTGAAGATTTCTATAGCTCTTCCACTTGACAGCGTATACGATGGGTCATATAAACAACGCAGCACACGATCTTGCAAACTGTAGCTTTTGAGGTGAAGATGCATCCGTTGATTCCGTGTGAGTGGATTAAGAGTCCGTGAAAGACATCTGTACATCTCTTAACTACATGTCTTCGTTTTGGATCAGACATTGGTCAGTAGGCTATATAGGCCATATTTATATGAGGAGGGCTGCAGGTTCGAATCCACCTCAAGCCGCTGCGTAAGCACCTTGGGCAAATCCTTCACTTGCAATTGCTCGTGCGCTTCGGCGTGAAACTCCGATGCAGTGTCCGTGCTGTAGTTGGGAGCGCCTCTGAATAGAGGCGAAAAATGCGAGAAATAAATGCAATAAATTTGTAGAAAAAATGTGATAAAACTAATGACATTCCGCATGAAATTCATTGACACAGCATTGGATCTGGTATGAATTAAGGGGTGCGGAGTTAAGACATACTAAGTATATTCACCATACTAAGTATATTCACCATACTAAGTATATTCACCATACTAAGTATATTCACCCTAGCCACCTCTTAGACTTCTAATTTCGTTTTTAGCTTTTAGATGGAAGATTATTTCATAGCGAAGGACCGACAGAAGCATAAACAGTTAAACACAATGTCGTGTGGAAGTGGTCCGAGATGGGGGTACAGTACAGTAGTGTCATGACGGTTAAACGAAAGAAGGTGGTGACGAGAGACAGCCGAAGCAAATCGTCGAGTAAAGTCAGAGGATAACGTCAAGAGGGGGTTGGCGGGCGGGCAGACCCATGAACGTCCTAAAGATATAAATGGTAGAGGAGGAAGTCAGTTGAGATGCACAGACATTGTGGGGCGCGGTGGTCTAGTGGTGGCGTCGTTGCCTTGGAGCCGGAAGGTCCGAGGTTTGAATCCACCATCGCCGCGTAAGGACCATGAGCAAGTCCTTCACTCACAATTACTCAGCGCTTCGGCGTGAAACTCCGATGCAGTGTCCGCTCTGCATTCGGGAGCGCCTCTGAGTAGAGAGCGCTTGAAGGGGCACTATAACAAGTGCACATACAAACAAACAAAGACATGAATGAAAGTAGACATCATAATTAAAATGGGAATAGAGAGGATGGCAATAAGAGGAAGCTGTGTTCGATAGCCATTGAAGTGGAGGCACACGTGTGTGAATGCGTGATTGCGTGATGGCGTAAGTTGTGCGTCGGTGTGTGTGTCGGTGTGTGTGTCGGTGTGTGTGCGTGTGTGTGCGTTGGTGTGAGTGAAAGAGACAGACAAACAAACAAACGACAGACAGAGATGAATAGAGAGACATACACACAGACAGAAACAGAGACATAAACAGTCACAGAGAGGGAGACAGAAAGACAGACTAAGAAGAGACAGAGAGAGACGGAGAGAGTGAAAGAGACAGAGAGAGAGAAAGAGACAGATAGAGTGACAGTTATAGAGAAAGAGAGATCGATAGGGAGAGAGCGAGAGAAGGGAGATCGGTAGCGCACTGTAGCTTGCCAGGTTATGAAGTCAATACTCGTACTGCATTCGATTAATCCATTAAGGGTTTGAGCAGTTCTTCATGCGCCGCCATTGTCTCTGCATTTGTACCTGTCCGTCATCATTCTAAATGGAAACTCACCTTTAGCATGACTAAACATAGACATAGACATACCACCAGAAGAAGGAAGGGAAGGACACGCAGGGGAAGGAGGAGAAGGAGAGAGATGTGGAGAGGGGACAACGACAGGAGAGGCGGATGTCGAACAGGTGTGTGTTTAGGCTACTGCACGGTCGTATTTTATATTCGCGTTTTATCGTGGTTTCAAATTATTACATGCGTCGGTCAAAGGTTTTCAAGGTTCCTGCTGAGCCTGTTGACTTGGTGAGTGCTCGTAGTGGTAGGTAATTTGTTAGTACTTGGACCATTAATTTTATGACATTGCGTCTCGACATGTGTTCCCTTGCGCAGCTGTCAGTTCACTTGGCGACGATTACAGCGCAACGTTGTCTTTGAAGCGGAGGGTTAAATTATCTTGGACTGTTTTGTAAGAAGATAAAAGGAGAAGTTGATTAGAAGTCATAAAGCAGTAAACCATGGGTCTTCTCCCCCCACTCACGGATTATTTCCCTGTTTCAGCGGACGTCGCTTTATATCAATAAAATTGTGACTTGATAATGAGGCGCCATCGACTGATACAATGCGCGTTATACAACGGCGCTATAGAAGTCACGATTTAAACATGATATAATCATATTGCATATTCTAAATATAATAATCATTGCATATTTTAAACATATAATCATTGCATATTCTAAATATACACTGTGTCCCAATAAATCGGGCACCCTTTTTATAATGTGAATAAAACAGGTAAATCGTAATCGATTTTCAAAATTTAAAAACTGCTTTTATCCTGAGATAATTATCTTACACTGATTCAAATATGAAGTTTCTGGCATGAATATTGACGTCACAATTACGCCATTTGCATCAGAGAATTCAAAATGAACGCCATTCTCTAACGATTTTTGTTGACATTTGGTTTCGAGATGTAAATTAACGACGTCACTATGACGTCATTTTTTAGTGAGGGCCGTTCATAAATTACCAATTTGTAGATAATTATCTCAGGATAAAAATTGAAATTTTGACAATCGATTAATATTTGCCAGTTTTATTCACATTATAACAAGGGTGCCCAATTTATTGGGACACAGTGTATATTCATTGCCTATTTTAAACATATAATCATTGCATATTCTAAATATATATTCATTGCATATTTTAAACATATAATCATTGCATATTCTAAATATATAGTCATTGCATATTTTAAACATATAATCATATTGCATATTTTATTGACTGTATAAGTCTGCATTTGTGTGCTTGCATTGCATGACTGACGTCAGTGGTTTCTGTTGAGAGTGGATGATCATAGCGAAAACGACGATGTATGCTTTATTAAATGTTACCTGTACTTAGGAATCCATTCGATGCATGGCAATCGTTTCTTGAGGGTTTTCAACGAGCAGAGTCGACAGAGAAGTCGTTTCCGATGAATCTTCGCCATGCATTCCCTCGCATCCATCATTGCCTGACGAGATTCTGCGACGCATCTGCGCCAGCATCCCACCAGACCAGCGCAGCAGCAGTGGCACCTGCCAGGCACTGTAGCCGGCTGCTGCTGCTGCTGCGGTTGCTGCTGCTGTGGTGACTGATACTCCTCAACCTCATCGAGCGTCATCTCAACTCCATTGTCCATGTCCTCATCATCATCATCATCATCATCATCATCATCATCATCACCATTGTTGTCGTCTTTGTTGTTATTGTTGTCTGTATAGTCTGACTCTCTTCTCCCGTTGCATACTAATATTTCTGGTCCTATGCTTTCCAAGTCGATCACAAACAATTCTCTGTTGTCTTCTCCTTCTGAACTCTGAGAATCGTTCCCCGTCTCAGACACATTCGATCTTCTCTGTGAACTTGTTCTCTGCATATCGTCGTTTTCTAGTTTATCGAATTCAATCCGTTGATTATGATATAACTGACTCAATAATATCTTTGAGATTCGTTTGTTTTGAGTAGGACATCAGTTGATGATCGTTTAAAACTTTGTCCAAATTACTCACCCTGTCACTCACACGCCGCCGTGTGTAGACTATCTCGGATCCAAGGACGCGCCTATCCGAAAGTCCTCATATAATTTATTGCCACAGCTGCTTCTTGGAAATGTTTTGCTAAAAGGTTGCTCTCCTCACAACTGTTTGTCTCTTGTTATGCCACTGCGTTGCGTAGAAAGGTACAAACGAATTAAATGAATACAACACCAGCTGTTGTTATCTGATTGAGCGGAACTATCCGAAGAAAATCCATTATAAATAGTTGAAAAATTCAAATATTAATAGCTAACTGTTTCACGGTCCACAGGCTGTCTCTATCGTCTTTGCAGTCCACGTGATTATATCGTCTCGGTGAAATACCTCTCGCCATGCTTGCTTTCTTGGCCTTAAGACAACCAATAAATTATTGTCTACAGCTCCCAAGTAAGCTTAGGCCTACTTTTCTATTCAGCGCCGCCCAGTGGTGTTGTTTGTCCACGGCTGCACAGGTTAGCCGCGACTTTCATTCAACTTTGATCAACGCCAAATGCAAGGCAGAGGTCACGCATAGGCAAGCACAGCGTGCTGCAGTTCACCTTGCAGTGTGAAGATGTTTGTGGCAGATGGTATCACAGGAGAGTGACGCCAAAGGTGAGGTGGGCATATTGGGACCAACGTACCAGTGAGAATATTGGAGCTTTCTTCTTACGTCAATGCGTCCATATATCGAACATCTAACTTTGGTCCACAAAGTAATGGGCTACAACATATCGTGGCGTCTTATGACTTGCTAGATCCGAATATCGCCGGGTGAACCGCTTCACTGAACTCTAAATAGCATTTAGAGTTCAGCGTTTTCTCACTAAGAAAGTGGCCTTTGTTGTCTCCCGCAGCAACGTGTTCCCCGGTAATCTCATTGGCTCTTAATAAATTCTGCATTGTAACGCCTCTCCTCCCTAAGTAGGCCCTATGTGCTTCGCTTTGGAGTCAATAAAATTTATCGTCTGTATCACAGTGACTGGCATTTCTTATAATTGTCAATATTTACGTACAAATTAGTTTAATAAGCCACAGTTCTTCATTGGGCAACTGTGTGAATTTTATATAAAAAGATGGGAGGAGGTGCAGGGAAAGGGGAGGGGAGGGGAGGCAGAGGTATGGAGGTAGGAAGGGACAGAGGAAGGGAGGGTGGGAGGCAGGGGGAGGTCTTTTCAGCCACAGCAACGCGTGGCCGGATACAGCTGGTATTATATAAATATAAAATAAGTGTAAGCATAAATATGAATAAAACTATAAATAATATTATTAAATATAAAAATGTATGCAAGTTTGTCCTCTGTATGGATGTGGACGCGTGACCGAAGGGTCGCAGGTTCGAATCTACCTCAAGCCACTATGCAGCGACCTTGGACAAGTTGCTCACCAACAATTGTCTGTGAGGAAGGCAACGGGAAACCACCTCACTCATTTTATCCCCAGAGGTGTGAACTGTAAGGTCAATGAATCTGCCTTCGGGGAGGGAACTCATCATCATCATTATCATCATGGATGTATGGGATCCCAAGAAAGGTTCTGAAACGGCAGACTTTCGTTTGAGAAAAAAATTCAAATGCTTCTTATGCAAATTTGTAGGTCAACGCGGCTATTTTCAGCTCTCAATTTACTTTAAATTCCGAATAAGGAATATTTAAAATTTTTATGTGACTGTTAGCGCCTAAACAGATTCAATAAACGACATCCCCTCCGTTGCGGGTCAACTATATAGCTGTAGTTTTTACAGGGGTTCAACCGCCGACAGAGCTTAGGTCTACATAATTATAAAGGTAAATACATAGACGCATATATACCACGAAGACTAGCACAGTTATATACTCTTAATTCATGCTTTTATATGTTCACGAATTGACTATTGCAATGCTCTCCTCATTGGTCTTCCTAAAGTTCGTCTTTCACCGATTCAGTCGGTTCTCAACTCAGCTGCTAGATTGATTGCCCGCCTTCCCAAGTACTCTCACATCTCTACCTTTATGTTTCATGAACTTCACTGGCTTCCTCTCCGTGCTCGCACACAATTTAAGATCCTCACTCTGATCATAAAGGCTCAACGGGGTCTTGCCCCAAAATATCTCACTAATGTTTTACTTCGTCCTCACTCAGCTTCCTCCCACCGTCCACTTCGTTCATCCAACAGATTTGACCTCTTGGTTCCTCGGTCTAGAACTGTTATGGCTCAGTCTCGATCATTTGTCTCAATTGGTCCTTCTCTTTGGAATGCCCTTTCTCCTTCTGTTCGCTCTACACTTCTGTCTGGTAGTCTCTCCTCTGCTTTGTCTCTTCTCAAAACCTGTTTCTTCTCGCTGGGCCTTGCGCACTGGGAGCGCCTCTGAACGGTTCACCCTACTAGAGGCGCTTTATAAATGTTTAAATACAATACAATACTCTATAATTATAGAGCATGCGACGTTCACATCACCTTGATATCCCACGTTTTGACCTTCTCACAGGAAAGCGTTTCATTACTTTACACTTATCAATATTTGTTTCACATCACTTTCATTTACATCACTTTATTATCACTCCTATAATTATGGTGTGTAATAGTGCATTATTTCGCGATGTCCCATTGCACGCTTGCAAATGAGGTGATAGAGGATACACACTTACTTACTTGCTTACTTACTTTCTTATACGCTGCGTGACTGCATATATATATATATATAATTATATATGTACATATTATACACACAGATTATATATATACATATATATATATATTATAATACGTACACTATAATGCATATAATTATCATGAATAAACATAAACATAGATATATAGGCTATATAAAATATAATATGCCTACGTAATAATAAAGGAATGTGACGTCATCAGACAGGACAAGAAGAGCGGCCGCGGACGTTCAATGGAAGAACATCTTTAACATCGTTTTATTTACATCTTTCTAATTTTTTTCATCATTATATTAGTTTAATTATCACGTAGGCTATAATTATACGGAAGGCATCGTTCGACAGCAGCGAGATGTCGGCGAGACTTTGCGTGTGGCCGAGAGCGTACGTTGGTGCAGTGGACGCTGCATTGGGATGCTGCTTTGACGAAGATGCGCTCATCGATGACTACAGAGATGTTATCCAATCTGACGAAGCAACCGTACGTCATGAGACAATTTTTTAATGGTTTTTCACCTTATAATAATAATAATAATAATAATAATAATAATAATAATAGTAATAATAATAGTAATAATGATAATAATAATTATTATTAATATTATTTTTACCTAGAAGTATTTAGGATCCCTCAGAATAAGAATAATGAGACGATTTGTATAGCGCCGTCAGTAGCGGCGCCAGCGGGGCTTGGGTGGGCTAAACCCCCAAAAGGCCATCCTTTTTCTCCATGTAATAATCAAATATTTCCATGATTAGCCTACCCTCCCCAAGCAAAAGAACCAAACGACTAAAAAAGGTCTTCAGAAACTTCATAAATTTTGGCGAATGAAAATGGAAAATTTCCTCCGTGAGTTCAGCCCCGCTAAACTGAAATTCTGGCGCCACCACTGAGCGCCGTAGCTCAGCCGAGGCCGAAGGAAAGGGCGCTGTACGCAAGTTCAAAAAGTTAATTGAAGTTTTATGATTGTTTAACAGTTTTGATTTAAATTCCCTCCAGAGATGGTGTATTCTTGACATGGTCGGGACGACTGTTCCATGCAGTAGGCCTACATGGCATGAGTCCTGGCACAGAGAAGCTAACAGTCATCATCACAAGTCATCATCATCGTTATTAGCATTAACATTAAAATAAATTATGCAATGTAATAGTATTGTTCAGTGTTGTTGAAAGTATCGGGCAAATGTACTTAAGTAAAAGTAAAATGGATTTTAGTTACTTAAGTAAAAGTAAAAGTACTCATCACAAATTTTACTTAAGTAAAAGTAAAAAGAAGCCCCTTCAAATAATACTTTTAAAGTAAAAAGTAAATGTACCGAGTCTATCTTTAAGCTCAACTCAATCGATTATTAACCTTAAAAAATACTAAATTCTCGAAATGGCACTTATAGTTTAGTCTAGTATGCACGCATCCGATTCGTTGTCAGCACAATGCACAGCTGAAGAGTCGTTCTGCTGCAGAAATGGCAGTGCATCCAGCGTGCACCACCCATCGAAAATCTATTTTTAGGCATGCAAATTTGAATCAGCCGTTTTAGTTTAGCGTAACGAAATGCTAATTAGCGCTTTGAAGTAACGAACATTGTAACGAGTGTCGCATAAATTGTAACGAAGTAAAAGTACTGAAATAAGGGTAAAAATTTACTTCGTTGAAAGTAAAAGTATTTTATTTTTTCGATACTTCGTTACATGTGAAAGTACTCAAACTTTTACTTAAGTACAGTAACGCGTTACTTTTACTTCGTTACTGTACAACACTGGTATTGTTGTATTATTATTATTACTACTACTACCACCACCACTATAATACAAGTAGGCTAGTTATTCTTATTTGCACAGGTCACGAAAGTCACAAAGCCAACGGTTCAAATCACTGTGCAGCCAGGGAAGCTTGTATTGACCCTTAAGAAGGCCATCGTTTCTGTTCACCACCATCGAAACGACAAGAATAACTATGAGAAATACGTGAAGAACATTTCAGGGTCGTTCGAAGTCTCCATCGACCTCCTTCACCCTCCATCCTCCTCATCCTCCTCATCACGTGGTCGAGCGACGACCTATTCACTGTATTCCGCCAACGTAGACTTTGTCGACTTGCTGTTTTGGTTTTCCTCACCCGACAACAGTGGCAAGTACAACTGTGACATAACCATTAATGGGAAAACCATTAATGGAGGGACCACATCTGAAACGACCAGTTTTAAAGGGAGCCGAAATTCACATGAATTCTCTACCAGCACTACGACTACGACCTACGAGACGACGCAGAAGTCCAGTGGCGGTGGTGGTAAGCGCAGTGGGAGCCCGCTGAACGCCGGACCTAGCCCGAAGCGCACCAGACGCGCCACTCCTGTTACCTACTCCGGTACAGACCAATCCATCCGATCCACCGCCAATGATGCTTCGATAGTTGTCAGCGGCACTGATCAATCCCTCAAGTCGAGTGGTAAAGATGCGGTCATTGTTGCCAGTGGAACCGATTCGTCTATTGTCTCCAGTGGCGATGGTGCCTCTATTAAATGCAGTGGCACCGATGGTCACGTCAATTCCACTGGTGCCGACGCCTTCATCAAAGCCAGTGGCTGTGATGTAACGATCGATTCAAGCGGTCCCAACGCCTCCATCAACGCATCTGGCACTGGCGTGACTATCATTTCGAGCGGAACCAACGCTCTGATCAACTGCAGTGGACTTGACACAACCATCAAATCGAACGGATTGAACGCATGCATCTCCAACAGTGGCACGAACACGAGAGTTCAATCGAGCGGATCTGCAATCAACGACGACCTTGGAAAGACGATTATTCGTCGACTCAGTAGCGCCATCGTTGAAAACCTGAACTTTCGTCTGCCGGAAACTGGTCGAGGTCACGTGATGCAGTGGACTGTTCGCAATGGCTACGTCGAAGGCAGCACAGATCCGACGATGATAGACGGACAGGTAGGCTACATAATAAGTTTGGTTTCTGCTTTGGGTGCAAATATAACACAGAATGAAGGCAATCGTGCGCTCAATCATTTTCTCAAATAATCAGGAGTTTATTTCGAAAATATAATAATAATAATAATAATAATAATAATTTTCTTTATTGAACAATCCGATTGACAGACCGCAACCGGTTACAGCTTACAGTTATGCAATTGAGACAAGACTTAGTAACAAGAACACAAATCACAAATCGTAACTATACTAACAAAGCAGACGGCTTTCAGCACACGGGCGCTAGCTAATAGCCTACAAAGCACGTCTATCCTATAGGCTACTGGGTCTTCGGAATTCGAACTCCAGTCCGCTGATCTCCATGCCAGTGTGCTATCCACCGGTTACGTTAATCATTCAACCAATCAATCGTTCAATTCATTACAAATTCAACATGCAACATCCAATGTTGGCACCTGCGCAGAAAGTGTGTTTTTTGTTTCCGTTGTAACATAGGCAAATATTGAACTAATAATTTATTCAGTCATTTTCTTATTCAAGCATTCATTGATCAACGTGTTATACCCAGATACTAGAGTGTAAATCAGTTGATCATTCAATCAAGCCAATCAGCCAGTTGATTATTAATTGGTATATATTCGTTTAATAGAGAAAAACAATCTGACAATAACGCAAAAATGTTAACATGAGTGATAATGAATAATTAAAGTTCAGTTAGATAGTGTTAGAATAATCAACTCATAAGTTCATCAAACTGATTCTTTTTCTGTGGGTTTTAGGAGCCACAAGACTACGGTCGTATGGTAACTCTGCTTGTCTCAACTGACAGCATCGTCAATGCCTTCGAGTCGTTCTTCAGCGAAGATAAGACTCCCAGCTGGAACCTCACCCAGGCTGACCTCATCAACGTCTCTGGAAAGAAGAAGCAGCGTTCCCTGTCCGACTCTTTTCCAGACTTTTCCATCAAGTATCCGCGCGCTTCCATGGAAGTCAGTCTCCGTGCGATCGAAGTTCCAACTGTCACGTTCTCGGATGAGAACCTCACGGTGACACTGCCAGGGACAGCTGTCCTTCGAGCCCATCTTCGGAACGGCTCCGTTGTTGACTTTCTGACCACCGAAGTTACACTGGAGATCGATGTTTTACTGGCGCTGAACCCAGGTCAACTGAAGGGCATTGTCACATCCGTAAGCTCAAAGTCGATAACAGTCGTGAAGACTACGCTGGCCTCTGTGAACCGCAAAGTACTGAAAGACGTCTTCAACCTCATCGCGTCCGACTATCTGAGTAGGAAGTTTGATGAGATCTGCCAGAGGGGAATTCCTCTTCCAAGCCCACCACTCGCAGAATTCATGGATTACGAGAACGTTGAGATGACTACGACCGCTGATGACTTCCTTCGCATCGACGCCGATATCAAGTTCTGTGCTTAGGCTTAACAGACGACTTTAATACACGCGGCTTATTATTTTTATTATTATAATTATTGTATTTTTAAATTGAGAATTTAATTCGGCAAGATAATTTATAGCCTAAAATAAATGCCCACTTTTCTTTTAATGTCATATTACAATTAAGGCAATCATTTTTTGTTCAGATTTTGGTGTTTTTCCAATCTTTAGCCAAAGTCGGTCTAGACAACTTTGGCCAAGTTGTTTTTGCCACCTCTAACATTGTGCCTAATATTTATTTATTTTTTATTAGTTGCTGTCCTCTGCCACGATCTGTCGCTCTTAATTGATCTATATTCTATAACAACAGTTTCTGTCTTATTACAACTGTTTTGTACGCAGCAATGTTGGTGCAACAACAATGCATGATTTAAGCTGGTCGCCGTTTAGCCTGTCTTAGATTGATGATCATTACTGGTGAATTGAAAGATCAAATTAAACTACAGATGAAGCTGCACTAGCCTCTCAGAGGCCTTGTTATGTGTGTGTTGAATCACTGAAATGCTTAAATACGTCTAATTATTTTACCTTCTAGGGCTACTCGTTTTATTTAGCGCCATTGCACAACAAATAAGTATGAAACGATGACGCCGAATAATCTTAAAAGTGAAGGACAGTTGCTGAAGGTTCATATACAGCAGCGCTTTTGCGGAGGAGACTCCGCTATAACCTGTTGCAATTCAAATGTTTTAAATAGCAATCAGACATGATTTTCCAACTGCGAATGTCAACCAATAATGTGAGATTAATAGCTCATAAGTTTGTGAGCAATAATTGCAAGGGACTCTAACACTTTGAAAACTGTTCGCCAGTTCTCAATTGCCGAGCAGATTATTACAGGACGAATAGTAGGGTGGATCGAAAATATTTTTTTCGTCGTATCAGTTATTGAAAGTGATGAAAAGTTGCCTTTGCTACACCTGAATATAACTGTGTAAAAAGATTTTGGATTTCAACAGCATCTTGGGGCTCCCCAAGGAGGTAGAAAAATTGACTAAGCCAGAATTGCAAAAATGAACGGTACGCTGGCAGTTTTCTACCAAATTCTTCCCATTCTTGGCATTTTGGCAGCCTCCGACACTTGGAGTAATCCAGATCTATTGCAATATGTCTGTTCAACACTTTGCCTATTCTATTTCTTTTGTATCTATGCTTTTATTAGGTTAATGGTGTAATAGGCACGGGCACAAACCGTCCCTCGTCCAATCTCCAGTTATGTCAATTACTATAACATTAAGATCGTGTATTCCAGGCATTGAGTGGGTTTCCTTAGTGAGTGAGTTATTGATAAGTTAAATACTAAAAAGCGAGTCCAGACACAAGGTAACAAGTGAAGGGGAGAATAGATGAGAAGAGGTTAGTTTCTGTTTGATGTTGCGTTGTTTAAAATAAGCATTTAGGACCCGTAAGTGTGAGAATCGTGTGCTACTGGAAATGATGCCCTTCCATTACCTGGTCAGGTGTGTAGGAATGGTACCAAAGGGTATAACCAGTGGGAAAACCTCTTTGTTATTTCTAGTGCATTCAAACCCCTTGAAATATTTACCTATATGGTTCTCTTGGGAAAGCCAGATACCATGTTTCAACTTACGAAGGAATCTACGGTTGTATCCTCGCTTAGGCTAATTAGGGATCGAAATAGGCCTTATTAATAGGGTATTGCATGCCATGTCAAAATCACTTTGGAAGGAACATAATATACACTTGAATCTAATTATTTGGGATTTAAGGACGCCATTGAATGTGTGTCTAGGGTGGAAGGATGAGGTGCGAACAAGCTGTTGGGTATCAGTAGCCTTGAAGAAGATCTTGGTTTGTAAGGTAGTGGTATTGTCCGTTTTATACTTCCGTCATGTCCAGAAAGTTAATTTCAGAGGTAGGCTATTGTAATTGAGTGAAATTTTTATATCGGGTATTACGGAGTTTTAAAAGGATTCATACTCGAGAATACCCAAGGGAGGTCCAGGCCAAATCAAGAAAATGTCATCAAGAAATCTGAAAAAGAGATTAGGATGTATCTTAAAATTATTCATGGCCCCATCATCCAGTTCTTTCAAATATAAATCGCCCCTCCTCCGTGAGAACGGTTTTCCCATGGCTATGCCAAGTATCTGGAGGAAGACAATTTTCCCGAAGTAAAAATCGTTATTCTTTAGGGTTAATTCAAGGAGGGTAAGGATTTCCATGACTGGTCGGTTAGGGTAGCCTATTTAAGAAATGCATCCTCGACCACTTTAATTGTCCGGTCATGTTGGTGAAGAGAGAAACAACATCCCCAGTACCCAGGATATCATCTTCATTTATGGTGGTAGCCTATTACGAATTTTTCTATATGGAGTCATAAGAGTTTCTGATGTAGGAAGGGTATTTACGAGCTAAGGGGCCTATAAAGTAATTAATATAGCCTACTCACTAACCCTGCGGGTAATGGTCCCCACATCAGCAGTAATTGGTCTATCCTTCGGCATGTCGATCTGTGGCCATTTCTCACGGGCTTTGTGTATCTTAGGGAGAAGGTTGAAGGACATATCCTTATCAGTATACTATTCGCTGACAAATAGTCCATATGTTTAAGGGTAATGAAGGCCTTATCATACAGCTTTCTCACAATGTCATATAATTGTCATTAATAGCGCAAAATCGAGAGATGGCTTTATCAGTTTCCGGATAGAATCCCGATTGCTGATGCCAACCTTTAACACCAAATCCGATTATCATGTCGTGTGGTCTAAACATTGACATTATTTAGAAAATTAACAGTTGAGCACTTGAAGTATAGGTTTTACATAAGAATGTATGTTTTGTCAATGCGTTACATGCACTAATAGATGCTATCAGTTAGTTAAAAATTGTCAGCAGTGGTTTTTTGTGTCAAAAATCGCGACATGGTTTTATCGTATCATGGTTTTTTACCGATCGATAGTTCCAACATTTAAGAAAATCAATTGTCGTGTGTTGTGGCCTGAGCAACAGTGAGCATTGTTGCAAATATACATTATATATGCTCATTAGCTATGAAATTATGCATAAAGATGTATTCAATTATTTTTATGCGTTATATATATAATACAAGACGTTGTCACGTGAGATGATTCACGATAATCCATACTATATCCAATACCCTCATACAGGCCCCATATGGCAAAACTTCAGAATCTTCGGGGAGCCCCAAGGTGTTCCACAATAATTACGAAATAATTACTGTGTGCTTCTTATACCAATTGGCAACTTTCCCTCACTCTTAATAGTACTTCCCAAAGAAAATTTTTTTGCCATGGGGAATCGATCCACCCTAACGAATAGGCCTACAATTTACGAATATAAACTATATACACTGTGTCCGGAAAAAAAGGGACCCATTTTGTAAATATGAAAATAAATAGTAAATATTAATCGATTTTCACAATTCAAAGACCATTTTATTCCTGACATATTTGTCTAACATTCGTGAAAATATAAAAGTTTCAGTCCAAATATTGACGTCATAATGACGTCATTTGCACAAAAAGTCAAATTTAAAAGATAAATGCGCAAAATCACCCAAAATTTCAATATTTTTATGATTTAATTTATCAATATTAAACGTAAGTTTAATTTTATTTTTATATCTGAATTGTGTCAGACTGCAATTTGTGGTCAAGGTGTACACCTTTGGCCTCAACGTAAGGTTCAAAACGGTTGCGCTAGTAGCCAACAGCAGCATCAATAACCAGCTTATCAAAATCCTCCCAGCAATAACAATTCGCTCACGGAGTTCTTCAATGTCTCTTATCCTTGTGCTGTACACCTTTTCCTCCATCAGTCTCCACATCTTATTATCAGCGGGATATAAGCGGGCGACCGTTTAGAAGCCAAAGATTAAGAGAAATGAAATCCGAG
This sequence comes from Lumbricus rubellus, assembly GCA_945859605.1. Classification (NCBI taxonomy): domain Eukaryota; kingdom Metazoa; phylum Annelida; class Clitellata; order Crassiclitellata; family Lumbricidae; genus Lumbricus; species Lumbricus rubellus. Next base: position 8,507,087 of record OX243819.1, read on the forward strand.
TCTCCTTAGTCGACAGTTCAACATATTGACGAACTCTGTGAGCTGAAGCACCATTTTGTTGAAATGTGTAGGCTATTATTCAGAACATTCCCGGATATCAGGCACCACTTTTTTTATAGAGCAGACAATCCCTTTAATAAGCTGCATTTATTTTCACTCCTGGTTCTGTTAAATGGATTTCCGTTTTACCAAGAGCCAATATACCAAACGAAACCTTGCATGAATGGCAGGCTAAATGCATTTTGATGCAACTTACGTCATTATGACGTCATTAGTGTGACCAGAACTTTTATATTTTCACGAATGTTAGACAAATATGTCAGGAATAAAATGGTCTTTGAATTGTGAAAATCGATTAATATTTACTATTTATTTTCATATTTACAAAATGGGTCCCTTTTTTTCCGGACACAGTGTATATACACGGTGTCCCAAGTGAAGTGAGCCCCTTTTTGTTTTGGCGATATATCTGTCAATTCTAAACGAAACTCTGTAAAATTTCAGAGTATGCAAGAGGGATAAATTATCAATGTTTCCTGAAAATTTTATCCAATTCTACGAACAGAGTCCGAAGTTATGCACGTTCAAATTTGGGCAACGAAAATTTCAAGTTTCCAACATGTAAAAGATAAGAAATTAGTGTTAGCGCTGTTCTTCAAAGCTGATGTTCAAAATGTCCTCCATTAGCTCGAATGCATGCTCTAAGCCGCTTTCGCCATTCATTAATTGTGTTGTCAAAAATCCCTTTGATCAAAACGATGCCATTCTTCCACAATTCGCTGTTTGAGGTGGTCAGTGGTCACTGGTCAACGTCACGCGTATGCGAGTTTCATAAGGCTGCGATGGGTCAGTTTCTGTTAGGAAATTCCTGTAAAAACCTTTTCGCTCCGTAATGTTTTTCTTGTCTTAAAATTTTTATTAAACTCAAATCATCTTTACTGAAAACCATTTTTATTATTGTCCCTTTACACGAAAATGACGTAAATAAGACGTCATATTTATTAATATGTAAATCATTTAGCAAGTAAGGTTGAGGTTTCACGGAATAATTTTCTATCTTTTACATGTTGGCAACTTCAAATTTTGCTTGTCCAAATTTGAATGTGCATAACTTCGGACTATGTTGATAGAATTTGATAAAATTTTCAGGAAACATTGATAATTTATCCCTCTTGCATACTCTGAAATTTTATAGAGTTTCGTTTAGAATTGACAGATATATCGCCAAAACAAAAAGGGGCTCACTTCACTTGGGACACCGTGTATATACCTATGTGTGTGTTGTAGGCTATAGTTGGTAATTACGTATTGTATACCTGTGCATTGTAACTAAAGGTCAGGCTTGTCATTGAACTGGAATGCCCCTAGGGTATCTTGATTGTATCCATTTGATTTTACAGTGAGTAATCTTTTGTATCCCTGAAGATATCACAATTGATTGAAGAGATCAAACGGAAGATGTAGCCTAAATTCGGTGCTTGTCAAGTCACACAACGACGCAGCGAAGCGCAACTCAATTCCTTAACTTTATGCATTATTATTAAGTTCTAACTGTAACCGCCCAATGATGGCATCACTTAAATCACATGGAGTCAATGTCTAGACACGTTAATCCATTAACAACATAATCGCTTAAATCACGGACAGTAGGCCTCTGTAACACCGTCGATCATATCCACTCGACTACTTACTCTCCACTCTTCTAAGCTCACAAACGACCGTAGTCCAGTTCAAACAGGCGTCGATCAGTCTAACTATTATAGTTGTGCGGCTGTATATTTTTGGCGTTTCTTCATTGCACATTCGCTGAACGACCTTACATAATCAGCATAGCGTAATAATATTTACACGAACGACTTTCCATAGTTACATAATAATCTCAAAATACGTACCATCATTTTGTTGATTTGCATTGATCGTCAATTTCTGTGTGGTAGAGTAGACCATGCGTGGCCTGTTCAAGTTGACGCAGTGCAACGTTTATTTTATGAACATGGTATTATAGTGTATTTTTATATTATGCATAAAAATTATACATAAAAATCTTTAAGAATATGTTAAGGTGTAGGCCTACTATATTAGTATGTGATAGTTAAAACTATGCATCCAAAAGCATCAAAAAGAACAGCTTGTTACTTTAGTTTCTCATGGCTGTCGTTCATTTAGACCTGACATACATGTATAATTTTGGATGTGAACGATATTTACAAGTCTCTAAAATGACCCTAATAAGTCATTGGATTGAGAAATAAATGACTAAATGACACTGACAAGTGCAAAGTTAAGACGTCAGTCAGTTAAGAGATTTCTGTCTACAGTTGCAGACTTGTAGGTCTATTTAGCCTATTTGATTTGTGACTATTATCAACGTCGGTAAGCCGTCTCTTAATTACTTCACGTCCTATTCCACATAATATAGAAATTACAGTCTGTTGTTTTCCTGTTTAATCAGGTTGACTCGAAACCTTGTCTCGCTCAGGCCTATAGCTTCTCGCAAATTGACTACCTAGTAATTTTTGAATATGATAAGCTATGACACTAATAGGGTATTAGCTTTGAACTTTTAGTTGCGACGATATCTATTATTACGTCACTAACTATATCTATGATGACGAATTTTGTGCTATGGACATCCTATTGTGACGACTTCTCTTTGTTTTATAAATTTGCTGCGCAGTTACCATTGTTAATGGACATGTCGATGCTGCGATAATAGCTCGATCTGTACTAACAAACATCATTGTTGCGTCATTAGCTTTGTTCATAAACATGTTGATACCTTTGTTATACGGACATTTGTTAACTTTGACGACATAATTAATATCTTTGTTGTATAAAAATACCTAGAACTGATGAAAGGTATCAAAGTGGCAGGTACAATGCTGATATGAAATACATGTCAAGGGCTGATTCACAGAGGTTTTCAGGGCCCGCACACCGTATATGCTGCCCACATTTGATGTAAGCTATATGCAACTTCATCCTCCCAGCTAATTGTAATGGCCGGAGTAATCATCCGCGAGTTTCATCACACCAGGTCTATTCTATTGTATGTGTATTTGTTAACACCAAATTTCCACAATAGGCCTACCGAACTGTAGCTCGGTTACTAACAATTCATAGGTGTAGCTTGTAACTATAGGCCTACTTGCGTTCAGAATTACTAGGTTTATCGAATTAAACGAATATTGAATAATCGATTTGTGTACAATATGTCTCATTTGACCCACATGCTGACCTCTTATCTCTCTGTATCTTTCTGTCGCTCTCTCTGACTGTCTTGTATATACACTGTGTCCACGATAAAGTAGAAGCCAATAACAAATGTCATAACTCGGTCAAAACTTTCAGGATTTGTCTGAAATTTTAAACACAACAACAGTGGCCATATGTACATGCGATCCCAAAGCCGATTAGAAATATTCTGCAGTTTGTCAAATTTATGAGCGTTTGAGATGCAGCACCGAAAAATGCAACTTTCCAACTTGCAAAAGCTGAAATGAAGCAAAATTCAGCTATAAATGGCGCTCAGAATGTCATTTTTGTTCACGAACACCCGACCGTAGACGTATTAGTGTACTAGCTGTCCCGGAAGACAATCGGCTTCATATCCGCAGCTGTGGCCGCCTAGCAGTCCAGACCTCGATCCGGATGCATGTACCGGAGTAGCGCGTTTTTTGTCCCCTTATTCATGACATCGATAACCGTAGGGCGCGTCTGATTGAAGAGTGGCAGCTGTTTGACCAGGTGATCATCGACCGGACATCAAACAGTAGCCTCTACGTCTATGGTCGTGTGTTCGTGAACAAAAAATGACATTTTGAGCACCATATTTAGCTGAATTTTACTTCTTTTCAGCTTTTCCATGTTGGAAAGTTGCATTTTTTGGTGCTGCGTCTCAAACGCTCATAAATTTGACAAACTCACGAATATTTCTAATCGGCTTTAGGATCTCTTGTAACTATGGCCGCAGTTGTTGTGTGTAAAATTTCAGGCAAACCCTAACCAGTTTGACCAAGTTATGACACTTTATTGTTGGTTCTACTTTATCGTGGACACAGTGTACATGTAGTATACGTCTCTGTCTCTGTATTTCTCTGCATATCTTTCTTTTTTCTCTCCATCCCCTATTTCCATCCTTCTCTCCCTCATCCTATCTCATCCTATCCTTTCTTTCCCTCGCTTCATGATTAACTTTTTGCTCCGTGTCCTTGGATAGGAGGATTTCCTCTGTCTAAGTATCTAGGTCTTCTTCCTTCCTGTCTTCTTTCCTCTCCTCTCTGTAACATTGATCAAGGTTAATCAAAGCATGCTGCTTTTAAGTCATCGACTGTTTTTTTAATCTTCGAAGACATTTAGCTACTTGCAGTTGGTTTCACGTAATGGCCATGCTGCCCATGCACTCCTGGGATCCCTGTCAGTCATCACCATTGGATGCCAACTGCATTAGATACGCTGTATCTTACATATAGTTTGGAACCTCAGCAGTTGACTTGCACGAAATAAGAAATTATGGAGAAAAGGAAATGCTGATAGAATTAGAAAACTTTATAAAACCAGACACTAAACAGAATCCGACAGCCCCGAGCTACGTTTACAGTTTTATGTATACGGCAATACAACAAGACAATTATTGTCGTTTTCAGCAATAGCCTACTTCGACTCTACAAGTGATATTTGTTTCCGAACGTAGATTGTATGACTCTTACACTAAGAAAGAGACTACAGATGATTTCTATACTCAAGACCTGAATGACGTGGAAGAATCAGGCAATTGCTTTTGTCGAAGCAAGCTTGCGTTGGCGTGCGATGTCAAGAGAGCGCAAGAACACGTACATGTACACGGAGGATGTCACGCATACGCATTGGCGAGAGCGTTCGGCAGTGGGTAGCGAAGGAGTGTGGTATAAGAGGTCCATGTTTTGGCGTCAGCGGTGGGATAATAATAATATCTCTGTCACAAAGACCTGTACAACGTTTTGCGTTCGTTTAAGTTAAGACATTTGGCAGATTATGCGTTTAGATGTTTAGATCGACGACTCTGAGTTTGTTTTATTGAACATTAATTCGTCTTATGCAAATAATAAGTAATCAAAGCTTAGAGACGGTGGTCCTTGGCTTGAGTTAAACATTAATTTTGGTTCATCTACTGATCTATCTCTAGTACTACACTGTGTCCGGAAAAAAAACAACCAGTTTTGTAAATATGAAAATAAATAGTAAATATTCATCGATTTTCACAATTCAAACACCATTTTAATCCTGACATATTTCTCTAACAATTGTGAAAATATAAAAGTTCCAGTCCAAATAATGACGTCATAATGACGTCAGTTGCATCAAAATGCATATAGCCGGCCATTCATGCATGGTTCGGTTGGTATTATTGGCTTTTGGTAAAACGGAAATCCATTTAATAGAACCAGAAGTGAAAATAAATGCAGCTTATTAGAGGGATTGTCTGCTCTATAAAAAAGTGGTGCCTGATATCCGAGAATATTCGGAACAATAGCCTACACATTTCAACAAAATAGCGCTTCAGCTCACTGAGTTCGTGAATCTGTTGATCTGTTGACTAAAAAGACTCGGAATTCATTCATCTTAATCTTTGGCCGCAAAACGGCCGCCCGCTTAAATCCCACTGATAATAAGAGTTGGAGATTGATGGAGGAGAAGGTGCAGGCTACAAGACAAGGATAAGAGACATTGAAGAACTCCGTAAGCGAATTGTTAACGCCTCGGAGGTTTTGATAAGCTGGTTATCGATGCTGCTGTTGGGTATTAGCGCGACCCTTTTGACGCTTATGTTGAAGCCAAAGGTGTACTCTTTGACCACAAATTGCAGTCTGACATAATTCAGATATAAAAATAAATTTAAACTTACATTTATTATTGATAAATTACATGATAAAATATTGAAATTGTGGATGATTTTGCGCATTTATCTCTTAAATTTGACTTTTTGTGCAAATGACGTCATTATGACGTCATTATTTGGACTGGAACTTTTATATTTTCACAATTGTTAGAGAAATATGTCAGGATTAAAATGGTGTTTGAATTGTGAAAATCGATGAATATTTACTATTTATTTTCATATTTACAAAACTGGTTGTTTTTTTTCCGGACACAGTGTACATGTATACTATGGCAGTTCGGTGGATCAATCGTTCTATGAATTGGAAGAGTCGTCTAACATAACACATCCACTATTCATATTTATATTAGCACAGAACATCAACGGCCAATAACTAGAAAATACAAGAATTGTCCACTTCACAACAAGGACCATCACTGGCGATGACAGCTGACGACGAAGTTAGTCTTCTTGATCGCCTTCTGAAAACAACAACAACCATACAGAAACCAAAACAGAAACCAAAAGAGAAAACAATCACAACAAAACGTAATTGATATTGTTTTAGAAGCTGAGCCAATAATCATCAGAAGCATAAAAGGCAATTGATGGATGCTTTAGGCCCTATAATTTTTCATCCATATTGTGCCTACGAGTTCTTAGCTAGCCTACAAAGTTATTTTAAAAATATTTTTCTGTAACCTAATAGAAACCTAATTTAAAAAGTGCAACAGCAATTTCATGACGAAGGGATCTTTTAGAGCAGAAATTCTTCCGTGCAAGAGCTGAAACGTTGTGGAATGAGATTAATTGCTTTCTTGCCTTTAATAAGAAGCTAGGAAAGATGCGCTGCGAAGAAGTTAAGGCTAATGTGCAGCGGTTATAAAATAGATTAATATTAGGCTTCTTCAGAGAAACTCTTCACCAGCAGTCCAGATCTGATAGCTGAAAATTGCAATCGAACAGAATGGATTTCAAAAGTCCAAGGACCAGAGAAAAAAGAAGACTTGCCAAAATAACATTACTATGTTCTTGAACGTTGTACGAACAAAAATAATGAAAGCTTCAGTGGAGTTGCACTGTAAGAGCTTGATTCATTCATTCACTCATTCGGACACTTATATAGCGCTTCTGCATGTAAAAGCTAATCAGAGGCGCTCCCGACTCCAGCGATTGGGTGGGGACGACTATGTGACGTTGCAAAGGCAGTGAAATTGAACTACATGCGATTCACGAATGGAAGAGAATGGGACACGTAACTTATTTACTGCAGTTGTTGTCTTTGAGGCACATAACCAATGAACCATATGCAGGAAGGTGGTCATGGTGATGAAGAGCTGTTATTTCGAAGTGGTATGGTCACGATATGCTGATATTCATGAGGATACCGATGATACTGATGCTGCTGCTTCTGATGAATCATGATGATGATGTCGATGCGAATGACAATGATGATAATGATAATGGTGACGATGATGATGATAATGACGACGACGACGATGCTGTACCTCCTTTCCAGCAGATGTATGGTAGGAATCGTCCACTCTTCGTCTTCTTGAAGCAGAATCCCTGATGGCGACCGCGCTTCGAAGCCGGAACTTTATCGACGGCCACATCCGCACTGATCCGACCCTCGCTTATCAACTTTAACAATGAACAGCAACAACAACTGATACAGTAGATGAATTGTTATCCAGCAACAACAACACCAAGCAAAACCCAACAAGTCCAACAACACCCAACAACACCCAACAGCCAACCATGAGCATTTCACAGCGTTGGCAATTGTTCTCTCTTGCAGTAAGCAGCATGTCAGCAACACAGTTGTTCTGTTCAGACTCTGTGTGTATTTGTGTGTTTGTGAGTGTTTGTTTGTGTGTGTGTGTCTGTGTGTGTGTGTGCGTGAAGCAAATCAAGCCTAATTTTCGGACAATTGTTCCCGAAAAGATAATTAATTAATTGCTAGACGGATGAATAATTCCTCGCTAGCAGTTGCCCTTTAGATGAATTGATTGCGAGGTCAAATGCTCGATTTATCAAACAATAATTATGGCCATTGACGTAATTATAACAAGAATAACAAAAGTAAAATATACAGGCTCTAGATTTGCAACATCAGCAGCATGATCATGATTAATGATGAATGATGAATGATTATGATGAATGATTATGATTAACTGAATCGTCGTTTGATTGATTAACTAATGATGCCAAATTAATTAGAAGAGAAAAGAAATTAGAGCGAATGACGTAACTAGAGACTCAGTGCGCATGCGCAGTGACCTCCTGAATATTCATAGACCGTATACCTCCTGAATGGACAGATAGACGAGTTCCTTGAAGTTCTCCTCCAGGTTTCTCGTTTCCAGCCAAGTCGCCCGGCGATCTTCTGACGACTGATCAACAGACTCAACCTGAAATATTATATACATCGTGTACATGTATGCCTGTATGTACACGCATGCAGATTACGTTTCTGTCAGCACCGGAAACACAGGATGGTCGCTAGATGAATTGCTTGGCTTTCATCGGATACATGACAGCTAAGCATGCAGGGTATATGCAACAAATAAGCACAAACCTTCTCAAGAAGACCTATAGAAACGACCCATAGGCAGTGGTGTAGTGGAGGGGGAACGCGGGGGAACGCCGTTCCCCCACTTTTTCCAGGGATAATGGAATATTAATAATACTACTAGGCTACTAATAATAATATTATTATAAAGAGCGTTCCCCACTTCATTTTTTAGGACTACACTACTGCCCATAGGCCTACTAGATTGTTCCACTGTGCTTGGTGTGTTTAACTACAGGAATCAATTCGTGTGGTCTAGGTTTTCCCATCATGAATGCATGTGGTAGGCTAATGACTAGGCTATATTGCCGCTATCTAGAGAGTGTAAAATTGTCTCCGTATCGAAGCAATGCGGCTGCATTCATAATAATAATTCCTAATTCATGTGTTCTGTAAATGTTCTGCTGGTATTTTCTTTAAATTTGAGGACACGATTATAGGATTTTGAATTGAATGAATGTCAGTGTAGATTGCAGCTCAAACAATTTGCGTGGTTTTTATGCCATTAATTCCGATCTGTAGCACTGTTAGTCTGTTCCTGCCAGGAATGCAACTGGCTGTCGCCGATGTCAAAAGCGTGACTGTTTTGGTGTTGCTTCTCTTGTTGCAATAATTATTATATATCGGTTAAGATCGGTTCTAGGCCTATACAATTTAAAACGTTAAAGACGACAGCTTGGATATCTGAGTGGATTAAAACATGTTGGACATTGTCTTCTCTGGCTTCGTTTTTAAAACTCATGTAGCCTGATGTAGGCCCCTATAAGAAAGCTTTGTACGCGTTGACCCATTGTCATTTTGTTGCAAATGAAATCGTTAGTAGATGGCGTGTCATGTAGCCTAAACACAACGGACGTTTATATCAGTTACATGTGTGATTGAGGCAATGTGTGTGCGGATTAACCTTCTCTTATTGGCACAACTGATTTCACCAAACTTTGCCAAACGGCGTCTGAATATTTTCTAATAGACGGTTGGAAATAATCGCCTTTCCGTTGTGGACGTGTAAATATTCGTGGAAGCTGAATGGAAATGCGCCTTTGCCGCGCCATGCACATTGCACGTGTAGGAACCGGAAAACAAAGGCGGCTGCGGCTTCTCGCCACTCAATAACATTTCGTGTTCTGACATGCACATTGCACAGCGAATAGTTGTTCTAAAAACACGGTTCCAGCAGCCTCGCGCAGAGACGGAACAACAATTCATTCGGCGTTCGTAAAATTACCATGTAAGCGTCGAGGTAGTGAAAAGCATGGGAGTCAATGATTACGAAGCCTTTGTTTGAAGCCGGATTCGCAGTATTATCAGAGTGTTCATCGTTACCATGACAGTTCTGTAAACACGACGATTTGTTTTGAGTCGTGTTGATGTAGAATCAATAGACTGAGCGATTAAAATGGTTGTCAGACCAAACGCTTTGTATAGGCTACACGTGCATCGGCAATGGTGGCCGTTGTTGTCTCTCTAATCGCACGACTAATGGCAAAGCTAATTGCGTCGCATTCGTGCGTGCGCTGTTCAATGCAGAGAGACTTTTCCATTTTTGTAAATATTCAATTGTTGAGCGCTTTAGGTTTTCGGACGTGGGACGAAATTAGGAGGCGATTCATTGTGCGTCAGTCCACAGCACATGGCCATGTAGATATAACTATAGTAGCCGAAAATCACTGACATCATCAATGACGGGGTCCCCTCCGGACCCCTCCTGATTTTGCGATGCTTTGTCTTGGCCTCACCTCCAGGCCGTGTGGCTGGATGGATGCTTGGTCGGTGAGAGCCACATTCATCAATCAAACATTTTTCGTTTTTTCTCAATACAGACCGACATCGACACATAATTATTTTCTGCTGACAAGTTACCGCATGTTACATCGTGAGCCGTGTCTGTCAACTTGATATTATGACTGATTGCTTAAAATTTTTGGCAAATCTCGGTTTGGAATTATAAGTGTCATGACTTGCGGAGAGGAAAACGGATATTTCTGCAAAACTAGTCTCTAATAACGTCGTAAGCAAATAATGAAAATCAATGCAGGACTTAAAGTATAGCCTATGTGAAACTGTTGCAAAACAAACTTTTTATCTTTAACTATAGTGATCTTAACGGCATCTTAGGGCCAGTGCATAATCTAGACGTTTCTGAGAGGAAGAAGTTGCACACAGCACACGCATTCCACTCTTATTTGTATCAGTGAATACGGTAAGTTATAGAACCTAAAAACAAAGTAAGCAAGGCAAAACAGTTCGTGACTAACCGACCGGTGACTCATTCATTCATTTGAATATCGTGATCGTATACCTTCTCCAGCGGATTCACTGGAAGTCTCCATAGATTCATATTTTAGGCATTATCACAATAGCGCTAGAGAAACCATTTTAGTAGACAACAATCGCATGCACAAAAGCGGCGGAAATGGAACCTTTGGCATAAGAAAAAATAGGAATAGAAGTAATCATTGGACCAAAGAAATGAAACAAATCTTTTATAAGTAGGCCTAGTGGCAATTTCTTCGAACTGCTGAATGACTCTCTTGACCCTGACGCGAGACTTGATAAAAATGCAGATCTGGCGCCGCCACAGCTTATAGAGGAACTGCAGGAATGCGATGAAGATCTCTCTGCTTTTTCGAAGAGATAAAGAGATTAAACGGATGTCTGACTGGAATTCGTAATTTTATCTCATCTGCTGATAAACAACGTTCATCGTCGGCCATCCAGACCGTGTAGGAAGGTTACGCAGAAAGCGAAAAAAAGACACTGAAAAGTGGCAAGAGTTGAATGAGGAGGAAAAATAGAGGGCATTTTTAACGTGCAGTTGTAGTCTACACAAAATGTGCAGTTCTAAATGGATTTGTGTAGGTGTAGAAGCCCTTATGTCACGTTATGTGCAGTTCAAACTAGTTGAAAAAGCCACTTTCCTCCAATTGGGACTCAGTAATTTGCCATGGAGGATGGGAAAGAAAAGAAGGAGTTGTGCAGTTCTAAAAATTCCTTAAAAACAGTCCAGAAAAATAGACACAGCTAAAAACCATTAGGAGTTGAATGAAGTGAAAAACAAAAGGCAAAACTTTATAATTATTTGTGAATTTTTTTTATCTCGCGGGGATAATTTCACACGATATGGATATGAATTATTTATTCGAAACCGGTAGACTAATTCATCCCCCCCCCAGATGGCCAGAGGACGGATAGAATATCAAGGAATACCGAAAAAGGGTTCTGGCTACTTATAAATCACAATCTAATCATTTGTGTGTTACTATGATGTATTTTCTTATTATCACACCATTCTTCTTCTTCTTCTTTAGGTAAGCTGCCTCTCGGCAGGTCCAGATGCCCAACGACGCCAGTCTTCTCGATGTTGTGCTTTTTCTGTGAGTTTTCCATATCCATCCTCCATCATCCAGTTCAAGAACTTTTCCCTAGGTCTTCCTCTTCCCCTCTTTCCCTCCATTTTGCCCTCCACGATGTCTCTTTGCAAGGAGTTGCCTCTCAGTACATGTCACACCATAGAAACAGTTTAGCAAATGAAAATAAACATCAGGTGACGACCAGGACAACCGTACATGCGCAAGGATCTGGTCGTAAGTTCAGATTTTGACCAAAATATTTGTACGAGTCAACAACATCAGTGAAATAAGTTACGAAACGAGAACACAGAATACATTGGTAGGACGATGATAAAAGAGGCACTGGCAGGATGGTGCCAAAACACACGATCGAAGGCATAGATAGATAATATGGACTATAGAACACACGAGACATTGACAGACATCGAACATATCACACGAAGGCATAGGTATAGATATGGACTATGGAACACACGAAACATAATAAATTATAAGCTTATAGGTAGGTTGAGACAAAGCACATGTGGCACTTGAAGTTCAGGACTAGAATTAGAATGTTTGATGCGATCAACATAATAGACTAACGAATTATTTGACAGTTCTTGTCCTGTATAGAGATTAACATAAAGACATCCGGAATCAGATAGCAGGGGTCAAAGACACAGAAAGAGATACAGAGAGAGATACAGAGAGAGAGAGATACAGAGAGACAGAGACAGAGACAGACAGACAGAGACAGAGAGATGCAAGGAAGCAGATTAAATTTGCGATGTTCATTATTGATGCCAGCGTCGTCCGTTCATTCGATTGGCCATTGGTCCGATTAATTCCCTGAACGTAAGAAGACAAACATCAGAGTTGTTGGTGTTTGTGACCAAACGCTTCGTCTTCTTCTCTCATCAGTCGAAGCAGAACTTGCCTCACAAATCACAACCTAATGAATTATTCCACAAATCTATGTGCACCGTATATTATTCAAAATGTGTGTTCACTGCAGGCGACTCTCTCTCGAGCTATATATCTCTTGCTTTCAACTGTACTAAAAGTCATTAGCTGGATTCTGTTGTCGCTGGAGCGCAGAAAAATTGTCCTCTTAGCGGAGTATTCAACTGTATCCCTGCATTCTGTATTCAACTGCATTCAACTGTATTCAACTGTATTCAACTGCATGCAATTGTATGCAACTGTTTCACTGCATTCTGTATTCAACTGCATTCAACTGCATTCAACTGCATTCAACTGTATGCAACTGTATTCAACTGTATCACTGCATTCTGTATTCAACTGTATTCAATGGTATTCAACTGCATCCCTTTAATAGCGATGCAGTCAGTGCGCTGACTCAAGGCACTTAATATGCAAGCAAATCTATATACACCGTGGTTCAAAAAAAAGTAAGCCAAATTGTTTTGCATATATCTCTAATACCTGAAGACATATCAAGCTAAACTTTTCCAAATATTTAGAGAAATGGACCAAGAATATGATTCCAAAATTTCATGAGATAAAGTTGAACGGATAAAAGATACGAATATTTAAACTTCATATGCCGAAATTTCAGTTTACAAGCAATTTTCTGTCAGATTCCATAAAATGTTTCTTTATTATCTCCAATGCCTGATGATTAATCATTCTAAAATTTTCCAGTTATGTAGAGAATTGAACTAACAATATGACCCCAACAGTATGGTTTGATAATTTAATTAAATAAAATGCTCAAAATGTCCCCCTCCTGCTTGCACGCAAGCCTGGAGGCGCTGGCGCCATGCATTAGGCAACAGCATCGTCGATTATCCTCTTGTCCAGGCCATCCCGCACTTACAACAAGCGTTGCTTCAGATCGTTTATATCATGGATTGTTGTCTGGTAGGATCGGTATTGCATCACGCTCCACATTTTATAGTCGACAGGATTCAAATCTGGGCTGTTCGGAGGCCATAATCTGGAAGAAATGAAGTCTGTCAGCATTTCGATGGTTTCCTTAGTTCTGTGGGCTGGCGCTGTTCTGTTGAAAAACAAAGCTGTCTTCTGGGACTAGATTTCTGATTACAGATAAAAGATGTTGTGACAACAGAACATCGCGATAATAGGCTCTATTACTTTTTACTCCTGGATCAATGAAGACTAAATGGGAACGGCCAAGCGTCGAAACCGCAACGAACATCATAACAGACTTGCTGAAAACCAGTGGCGGCGCTACGGCTGGTCGCGGCAGGTCATTTGACCTGCCTATTTTGCTCACGACCTGCCTAATGACCTGCCTACAAAACTTTGGGATTTTTAATATATTATTAGCCTACATTATTTTATTTAAGAGTCTTAAATGAAAAATCAACATTTTTCCTCGCCCAAAAGATCACTGGTAGCCTATATTATAGGCTACTGTTGTGCAATTATTAGATCCAACTGACTTCTACGGTATTAGAAGGACTAATACAAGCGGCAGCGGAACAGACAGGAGAGGGTATAAAAGTGGGTGGAATAACCTACTCATAAGAGGCCTACGATTTTCCTACGAAGAAGCAATGCTGGTGACTTACACAAGAGAGCTGAAGAAATTGATGGATCAACTAAATAGGTTAATATGACCTTAATAAAATACAACATGAAGACAAATATCGGAAAGACAAAGATTGTGAGGACAAGTGGAAGAGAGGAGGAAATAGCAATGAAAATAACAATAAATTCAGAGGAATTGGAACACGTCAAGAGCTTCGATCTGCTGGCTCTAGGACCATTGCTCATAGACTGATTGCTCATAGGCTGATTGCTCATAGGCTTATTGCTCATATGGCTCATTGCTCATAGGGCCTATTGCTCATAGGCTCATCGGTCATATGCCTAAAATCAATGAACTTTGGCCTATGTTTAAAACAAATAAACCATTGGCTACATGGGTGACCGTCTTCACGCCTTAGTTTGTGCTTATCAATTAGAGACAATTAGCGTTGGTAGACTAATAGAATCACTGGCACTGAAGAAACTTGTGAAGATAAATACTTGAAGGCGTGAACTGACTTGTTCGAAACGTTGGTTGCTAAATTCTAAAGTCCATGACACCATACATGTAGGTGGTAGACAAAGATATAGTTGCTAAAAAGTGTAACGTTTTTTATAATTGAACAATTTCACCTCTAGTGGTTAGGCTAGTTATCAAGCTTCTATTTGAATAGTTCAACTTTTTTCTCAAATGTGAACAATTACATGACCTAGTAAATGTTTCTTTATATTTTCAATCAGTGTTTTCTTTTCTGTACCTTCATTCGACTAATTTAACTTGTAGCCTATTTTATTATGACCAATACACCCTATGACCAATGAGCCATATGAGCAAAAAGACCTATGAGCAAAAGACCCTATGAGCAATGAGCCATATGAGCAAAAAGACCTATGAGCAATAAACCCTATGAGCAATGAACCATATGAGCAATAAGCCTATGAGCAATCAGCCTATGAGCAATCAGCCTATGAGCAATGGTCCGTACACCGATCTGCTACTTGGGAAGTATGATAACAACAGATGCTAGATGACATAGGGATATAAAACAAAGAATAGCATTTGGAAAAGATGCGTTCACGAAAAGAGGAGAGTTGATGAGAGGAGGGTCGAGCAAAGATCTAAAGAAGCTATAGAATCCTGTCAAAGTAGGCCCTACTGGTATGTAGTATGGTGCTGTATGGTTCGGAGACCGGCAGACATTGACCATCAGGGTGTAAAGGATATCAAGAGATTGGAAACCTTTGAGATGTGGATATGGAGAAAGATGGAAAAGGTGAGCTGAATGGAGCGAATGACGAATGAAGAGGTGCTGCGAAGAGTATGAGAGAAAAGATCACTGATGACAACTTTAAGAGAAAGGCTAAAGAAACATATTAAGAGAAGATTCCCTCCTGAGAGAAATCACAGAATGAGGATTGGAGGGAAAGCGAAAGAGATTAAGGACGAGACAGAAGATGCGGGGCGGATACTTCGAGCTGAAGAGAAAACTACAGCGAAGAGAAGAACGTGTACATCATTGGAAGCTGAAACCTGCCGAGGTCAGATATCTTAAAGAGGAGAAGAAGGCATAGCTAGGGCCCTGTATGCTTTAAATTCAATCAACAATTTCTTTGACCTGCCAAATAGTTCCCATGACCCGACGCGACCTGCCGAAATTTTAGAGCTGGCGCCGCCACTGCTGAAAACTGACATTTCGGGTGATGAAGTTGAAATATCCATATCTTTCTATCCCTTCAAATTTATGACATGATATTTTGGAATCCTATTCTTGGTTCAATTCGCTAAATATTGGGAAAACGTTTTTATGATTACTCTTCAGTCATCAGAGATGTAAGAAAAACAGTTGTGGCTTACTTTTTATTGAATCTGACAGTAAATTGCTTGTAAACTAAAATTTCGGTATATATGAAGTTTAAATATTCATATCTTTTTATCCGTTCAACTTTGTCTCATGAAATTTTGGAATCATATTCTTGGTCCACTTCTCTAAATATTTGAAAAATTGTAGCTTGATATGTCATCAGGTATTAGAGATATGCGCAAAACAATTTGGCTTACTTTTTTTTGAACCACGGTGTAGTGTAGGCCCCTGTATATTATTTCATCTAACAAATGCCAGTGTAAGCCCCTATATTATTTCCTCTAAAAAACCTTCTTACAAACTTCTTATTGCCGGTATTTAAGGCGTAATATAGGCTACAATGACGTTTCAAAACCCATCAACGCATTCAAGAACTCCGGTCATCTTCGCTACGGTATTCATCTATAAAGATGCGCTGAAGATGACACAATTTTAAGACATGTGGGATATTTGAAATAATCCTCCTTCGCTGTGAGAACAGTAGAAGGAAGGAGGAGGAGGAGAAAGAGGAGGAGGAGGAGGAGGAAGAGGAGGAGGAGGAGGAAGAGGAGGAAGAGGAGGAAGAGGAGGAAGAGGAGGAGGAGGAACTCAACGAAAGAAAGCATCCGTGTTGAATGCTGGCCATCAAAACTGCACTGTTCATTAACATGACAATATCTGACCACAATTTCATGCAGTCTAGAGAGACGACACATTAAAGTGATACATTCCCCATGGAACCACATGAACCGACATGTTAGTGCATGCATTTGCATACACTTGCTATAGCGCTCTTTCAAGCTCCCTACTCAGAGGTGCTCCTGACTACAACGTGGACACTGAATCGGAGTTTCACACCGAAGAGCATGAACAGTTATTGCGAGTGAAGGACTTGCTCAGGGTACAAACGCGGCGGCTTGAGGTGGATTCGAACCTGGAACCTTCCGGCTTCAAAGCACTGAACAGTGAACATACCCTTATAGGCCTACACCAAAGCTCCCAACATGGGCCTATTATATAAATATATACATAGGCCTAATATAATATATAATATATGCTCGTGGGTACATAAAGCTATGAAACATAATAATGCTTTCGCAGCAGCTGAGGATTGTGTTTCTGCGTCGTAGCAATGAATGATGGACGATGACAGGAAGGAAAAGAATGAACGAAAACAATGAGAAGGTGAATGAAAACAATAGCAATGATGACCAGAGATGACAATAGCAATGATGACCAGAGATGACAATAGCAATGATGACCAGAAATGACAATAGCAATGATGACCAGAGATGACCGGTGGCTGACCATCTCAACCCCCACCCCACACAGAATATTCGGGCTTTTCATTAACAATAACCCGACTGTTCGTCTATTCATTTGCATCAACATTCCTTATAATAACGATAATAATGCTACGATAGCGCTGATAAAATTGATGACGATGATGACGATGACGATGACTATGATGATGCTGACGATGACTATGATGACGATGATGATGATGATGATGGTGGTGGTGGTGATGATGATGATGATGACGACGATGATGATGATAATAACTAAAATAATGATGATGACCAATGAGATGCGGCCGATGATGACGATAGTAATAACGATGATCATGGAACTAATGATAAGATGAAACTCACAGCGATAATGATGATGATGATTAACCTATTGACCCGACTCCATTTCGTTTTTTATGAGAGGCGATATTTTGGTTGATTCCTATAAAATTATGGACATCGTATCTTCACTGCAGTTCACTGCAATTTTCAGCCAATGTCATCGATGCGTCGTTCGATATAATTATTAATATTATGTCCACTTCTTCACTCAGACGCATAAAAGTCTCTTATAAAATATCGTGAGCAATAACTCAAAGATTAAATTTATTCACGATGAAGAATCGTATTATGCGCTGATCAGCGAAATTCGCATCGATTCTAATATCATGCGTGTAAGATTCTGTAGCGCCACAATCATGGTACACCTCACTTCAGTCGATGTATTGCTTGCAAGGTATCTCGACGTCCTTTGCATCGTATATTGATTTCGCGGATGAGTTGGAAAAACAAAAGTTACGGCGTATAGGTTTCGACTTGATGCTAGAAGGCGATCAGCCACATGTAGGCTAGATCTACTACATTACTCTGCGGTTTGTGCCTATGTGGTGCAATTTTGTACTGTACAGTACAAAGTTTAAGAGTCAGGCCTTCAGGTCAACATGACCAGTTGTGTGCTATCACGTAACTTGCAATGCGTTACCATTATTACACTATTCTGCATGAGGTAATTTTTTATTTTTAACTATTTTGCACTTCGCAAAAAGTAGCACACAGCGGTGACTGATTAGCTGTATACTTTAATGTGGTGGCCCTGACGGCATACGCAGAAATTATGTTACCTTGCTTTGTTTTATACCAATCGAGGTTCGATCTAGACGATTTTGGGAATATATTAGATTCTAAATAGTTATTAATGGTGTTTGTACAATAAAACGGCAAACAATTTAGTTCATAATATGCTTATCATATCCAATGGTGTACATTTGATAAGAAATTGTTTAGACCGCAAATTTGAGAAGCACGAGGCCGAGTGTTATTGCCATGGCAGGCTGTTCTACTGCGTATCATCGTGTGTGATGTAATTAGCAGATTCTGTGGAGCGGGTGGAATAATTTTTCAATGCACAAACCAACCGCCGATGGCGCTCCAAGTGAAGTCACAAATGCGATCAGTATTCCTAAAAATTATGATCTCGGGTAAAAGAGAGTCGCCATTCTGCAAACAAATTCCATCTTGTAGAGAGAGCTGTAGAAGCCTTCGAAGTGAATTCTAGTAAAAGCCTAAGTCTATATATTTATAAAAATGATTTTTTTGACTTCGTGGTTTTTGTTTTGGCCTGACTCATCGATCCAAACATTTTTTTTAGATCAACAGACATTTTTTAAAGCATATGCGTTTGTCTTGCCCTTGAGAAAGTCATTTATTTCGGCTGAAACAAAAAGGTTTTGCCTGTGCTGATTCTGTTTTTATGTCTGGTCCGGTGCTGGCCACAAGTGTTAGGCCATCAGTCTAAGGTGTCATTGTCATGAAACAAATCGGCAATAGGCGGTTTTTCATTCATTCGTTCATCCTATTGACTTACATGTAGATCTATATAGCGTCCTATAAGAAACCTAAAAACCTAAACAAGAACGCTCCCAGCTTATATGCTGATTGAAAACAGTGAGTTCTAAGCTGTGACTGAAGTGACACAAAAAACAGTGAGAGAGTGAGTGGGTGGTAGATAGAGACAGACAGACAGACAGATACACAGACAGAGACACAGACACAGACAGAGACACAGAGAGATACAGAGAGAGAGAGACAGAGAGAGACAGACAGAGAGAGGTAGAAAGAGGTAGAGAGACAGAGAGACAGAGAGACAGAGATAGAGAGAGACAGAGACTGAGAGAGAGAGCCGAAACACAAAGAGAGCTAGGACTTATACCTATACCTGTGATAACGAACTAATGCAGGAAATTCTAAAACGAAATAAAATTAAGACTCCTAAGGTAACTTAATCCATGGCTCTAGACGAATCCTTTTTTCTTTAAATATAGAAACGGCGAATGGTTGAATGGTACAGACCTCGTTCGCTTTGACATCTGACGGCATCGCTTGGCTGGGCGAAATTAGACAGAAACCAAGAAGTACGGTCATCGAGAACATGGCTAAGATTTTCGTCTCCATTGCTGATTCTTCTCTGCTCTTCTATAAACTAAAAACAAGATATGCAGTATTAGTAACATATACACAAATACAAACATACACAGACAAACACAGGCAGACAGACAGGGCAGACAACTCTGATACTCACAGACAGGCACAGAACATGCGCCAAAGTATAGGCTACTATAGCGCAAGAAACATTATAATGCATTTGATACAACTTCATATGACACAATCATCTTCTATGCCTCTGTGGCCTATGACCCTATGTAATTGACAGCCACTGGCAAGATCATTGGCATTCTTCAGATTTCAAAACGTTTCTAAAATCCGTTGAACTTCATATTAAGTTATTAACCAATTTATTATGAAATAAAAATTATAGATAGCACGCAAATTAAAGTCGTTTTCGCACAAAATAACAACTCATTGATGATTAGCCCACAAAAAATTAAGTTTATCTTTCCAAGAACAGAGGACAGTGTTACATCGACGTTCAATGATCAGACATTTATATCGATCTACCGTCAGATCTGCTGACTATCACCGAAAAGCAATTGCTTTCAGCACCATCAGTTTCAATAAAATGTCTATCCATCTTACACGTTCAGCTTCCGATCTTAAAAGCGACGCGGCGATGAATCTTTAAGTAACGCGACGACGAAAGGCTTATCAAAGCTAAGCTGCACCAACTTACACAATAATCTTCAGATCTTGTCAAACTTTCGAAATCGAATTGAAGTGAGAGCTTGAGACTGTGAAACAACGATGCTGTGTTAAAGTCCTGCTACGTGGAACTGACCAGGCGACTGAACAGAAAGCTTATCTGCGAACGAGTGTGACAGGAAGAGCCACGGCTACTCCACAGCGGCGGCGTTGCTCCGTCCCTCCTGTGGGCATGATGCGGCTGCAGCGGGCGGCGCGTGGAGGGCAGGCGGCGGGCAGGCGGCTGGCGGGCGGAGGCGCCGTTGCTACCTGTCGTCCCGTGAACGGCTAGCGAACGCTGACGTCAGGTCGTTTCAACTGCATTGGATTTGGGAAGCGGACCATGATGCCAACAATCGATACACTTGGCTGAATTATTTATCAACTGTTGTGCACGCAGCAGCCGATAAAAGTAGCCAGACGGACAGCCAGGCTTCAGGCCAGCGGGCAGGTACGCACGCACACAGCAGAAAGGCAGATAGACCAGACAGACGGATAGACAGACAGACTCACTTGGTGGATGATACAGGCGTCAACGAAAGAGAAAGCTTCGTAATGTGTGTATATGCGTGTGTTTGTTAGTGCGTGCGTTCGTGTGTGTGTGTGTGTGTTGTGAAAGAGAGAGAGAGAGAGAGACAGACAGACAGACAGACAGAGACAGAGAAAGAGAAAGAGACAGAGACAGAGAAAGAGACAGAGCCAGAGAGTGAGAGACAGAGTCTAGGAGCTAAAAATAGTACATGAATAATAAAAGGGATTTTCTAATTTGGGTTTCTATGAGGATTCGGAAGTATTCGAGTTATTTATGACGATGACGCTGATGACGATGACGATGATAACGACGATGACGATGACGACGACGATGACAACGATGACGATGACGACGATGACAACAATGATGACGATGACGACGACGATGATGATGCGCTAAAGTATTCGTTTATAGACAGCGATGGTTGTCTGACTCATGATCTCGGTGTTTAAAGCTCTCGCAAGTGACCTTTAGAGTGAATGACCTTGAACATGTCGCAGAAAGAGGTCTCGGCAAAACGAGGTATACTTCGAGAACATTAAGCAGACCGTCGATCAATGTTTTCGATAACACTCATGACCGATCCCATTACCCTCTTTTCCATATTCAAAACAAGCGTTATTACTATTTTCCCCGAAGTAAATTCGTCCCGCCGCTGAAATCTACAAACGTGCCCGGAAAGGCCACGGCGATATGCCTCCTCTTCGTCCTCCTCTACATCTTCCTCTTCTTCTTCTCATTTTTTTCTTCTCCTTCTCCTTCTTCTTTTCCTTATCCTCCTCCTCCTCTTTTTTCATCTCTTCCTTCTCCTCTTCCTCTTCCCCCCTCTGTTACGATTGAGCGTTAACATAATTTTGCTGCAGCTGAGGCCTTTGAAGACGATTTGAGTAATTTGCCTGAAATTGAATCGTCTCTTATAATACATCTTCACCATTTGAATATAATATTCGCTGATTCTTATTTCCAATCTTTGTCATAAACACAGTGTACTTCCTTCTCCATTTCATCTATTCTGATATTCAAAATAAGGTTATGAGTCATCGATGCATAGATCAGAGTCAGGCATGTCTTCACGAAACCATAGGATACACCTTGCTTTCAACCTCGATTCCAACAAACATAGACCGCAGCACGAACGAGTCTGTCCCCTCTTCTGTTTCTTTCCCATTCTATAACCATAACCCGTTGAATGAAAGAAACGACAGTCCACGCTTTTATGCAGAACAACAGTCTTAATAAGCACAAAATAAACATCGGTGACAAAACAATGATGCCCTACTCCTGTCACGGGCGTCTTTATGGGGGGGGGAGGGATGTGGGTTTCCGAACCCCACGGAAATAGACAATTTTGATTAATTTTCGATATAAAAAAAACAACTGTTGATTTTACGACTATGTCCCCTTTGCAAACCCACCAAATTGAACACCCGAAATTTTCTCCTGACTATATTCCTCTGACTCCAGTCACGATCTAAAACCATTCGCATGCCTCTCCCCTGCTTACCTCGCCGCTCATCGACAGCCATAGTGGCAACTCCGTGTGATGTCGATAATCTTTAATGGTGTCGTCTTCCATACATAGCTCTTCATTATCTTCCTCGGAGACTCACGCCAGCAGAGGATCTGATTAGATTAAGCTGCATTACATTCTCAGCACTTTCCATCTTTCCTTGCTTCCCCTTCTCCTTCTCCTTCTCCTTCTTCTTCTCCTTCTTCTCCTTTTTCTCCTTCTTCTTCTTCTTCTTCTTCTTCTTCTTCTTCTTCTTCTTCTTCTTCTCCTTCTCCTTCTCCTTCTCCTTCTTTTTCTCCTTCTCCTTCTCCTTCTTTTTCTCTTTCTCCTTCTCCTTCTCCTTCTCCTTCACCTCCTCCTCCATATGCTGCTGTGCGTCGGCATATTCTTTTGTGTTCCTCTCTGCAAGTTTTTTTCCGTGTGGCCCTTTCTGTATGTGTGTTTCTTTTACGTCGCAAAATGCGTTCATTCCGAGAATTTATTTAGCGCCTCTTCAAGAAACCTATTCAGAGGCGCTCTCTGCGCTGACCTAAATGAACTGCTATTGCAAGCTTTTCGATTGGAGCTGTGCATATGGTCGTGCATGTAGGATATTTAAAACAGCTTATAATGTTATTTATTTTATGGTTCTTAATGTTCATGCGAGAGTAACTATAAAAACTTGCTTCCTCCTGCACGCGTGACATACATACATACATACATACACACCATACATGCATACATACATACATACATACATACATACATACATACATACTGTCACCGCCTCTTCCTCTGCGTTGACCTCCCAGTCTCTTCGGTAGCCTTTCAATGTGACCGATCAGTAGCCTAAACTTATTCCTACTGATTTAACTGATTCGAATCTACTGTCTAGGTAAAGTTCTACAGTAATTCCTTATTCTACTTCAACGACAACGATGATAGGTTTTCCAAAGTATATTATCATCAACTCCAACGTAAAGATGAAACAGCAGCAAACAACACGATAATGTCTATCCTTGCAATATCATAGCAACAACGTCTCTTCTCTACTACAACTAAACAGCAACTACTACTACACTTATCACAGCCTAAACTCGTGACTCATTCCTCAGACGCTCATTCTTTCTCTCAATCCGCCGTCTTCCAGACAGTCGTCCAGACAGTCGTCTCAAATCGCGCGCCTAAAACGCAGCTGTGCACTTTGGCCTGTTTCGTCGCTGTTGTGCAAACAATCAACTGGCCGCTGTACTAGGCCTACATTAAATACGCTTACATTACCTCTTTCCTTTCTTTTAAAGAGAGCTAATTATCTTTAAAAATTAGCGAACGTACATTAATGAATATAATACACACAATTCTTACACTAAGGCATCATAAAATATACACTACAATCTAGATAAACAGTCAGCCACTACATTCAACTTTCCTTTCTTGTAGTTCAACAGAATGTCCAAATTTTGTAATGATAATAACCATCTGACTAACTTAGCAGATTCATTGATTCAGTCAAATAAACTAAAGGATTGTGATCTGTAAACACATTAATCGTAGATATTATTATTGGCTCTTTCAATTTGTTTAAAGCCCATATGATTGCATAGGCTTCTTTCTCAATAGTCGCCCATCTCCTCTGTGTATCTGTCAGTTTCTGACTGATAAATGAAACGGGACGTTCTATCCCTTCACTGCAGTCCACCTGTGACAATACATCTCCCACAGCAAAATCTCTGTTAACACAATACAAATTAAATGGTTTACCAACCTCAAACATATATAAAATCACATTATGCAATCAGATCTGTTTCAGAAACAATTCTAAATGTCTTAAAAGAATGTCCATTCAAATGATTGCGAAAATTATCCAAGTCCTTTCATACGGTTAATTGCATACAGTATTTGATTAGACATGTTATCATCCACTCGAAGTAATGTCTGTTTCGTCTCTGAATAATCGTCTTTCAGCGGTATTTCTACCACTGATCCGAATTCGTCGTCCTCTTCCTCGATAAGACCACACGATAATGCTCTTGTGATGAACTTTCTCATTTGGATGGCATGCACGATTCGTTGACCATGTTCCTTCATGTCCACGAGATATGAATCTTTGGATCCTCTTTGTAGAACAATATATGGACCGTGCCATTGTGAGATCCAGTAGTTAGTTGACGTTGTATGTCGTACTTCGACGATTTCTCCAAGTTCGAATTCTTTATATTTTGCTTTCTTGTTGTATTGGCTGGCACATTGTTCTTGCTTCTCCAACTGTCTTTCATCATTCGTATCCTCCTTAAACAATTCCCTCATGTTCTCACAAATTTCCATATCGCTCTCCGAATCTTCACTATCATTTCGTTCACATGCAGCCATCTCTTCTTCATTTTCATTATTCTCGGATGTTAGTCCTTCTTTTGCTTTTTCATCTTCGCTTTCAGTGTCCTCGTCTAGCAAACTTTCATTCAGTCGTTCCTTTTCTTCATCTTCTACTTCTGTTCTCCGACTCTGTACTCTTGTCGTCACGTGCGCTTGTAATTCTCCTTGCAATACACTGACTGGTGAAAGCCCTCTCAGTTCTGCAATTATCTCGGGATGTAGCAAGAACTTTTCTTTGTTTTCTTTACACAGTTCTGCTGGAATGCTGGCACACACCAACGTTAAATATGGCGAAATATTTACTTTCTTGTCCTTCATATCTTCTCCTACCGTCTGACAATTCATTCTCACCTCAATCTCCACTAATTTAGCTGGAATAGGCTCTCCAGCCACACACTGCAAATGTACTCTGCCAATTTCTTCTACTATCGCTCCTTTCAGTAGTTCTTCATTGATCACGGGTATCTCTGTCCCAGAATCAACCAATGCTTGAATTTGTACAGGACGACCACTGTTATCCTTCCCACGTACTTCTACTGTCACATGCTGCAATACAATCTTCTTCAAAAGTGAACAATCGTCTTTACTTTGTATTATAAACCGTGGTGTACACTTCATCACTGACTTCACTTCTGTTTCTCGGTTTTGTTGTTCTTCCCAACCAGGAGGTGCATTTATAACTTGGATCTGGTTTACTCTCAGATTCTCTGCACTCCTACTAAAGCTTTTTCTCAGATTTGCCGCTCCTGGTGCTTGGCAATGTTTTATCAAATGCCGATCTGACTGACAGTTGTGGCAACGTTTCTTTACAAAACCTCTTTGCTCATTGTTCTCCCACTTGCGGTTCGGAGAGTACGATGCATTGCCTTCCTTTGGGTTGCCCAATGGTGGAGTTCGATTGTAGGCTTCTCTGTCCCATGTTGACTGTTGTTTATCTTGCGACCACTGCTTTCCAGAATAATCATCTTTCTTGCCATCACTACCTTTGGCTTGGCTTCCAGTTTCTTTGTTATTGCTGTCCCACTTGGTTTGCTTTGGACTATTGTCCCATGACTCATATTTCGGCTTTTCTTGAAACATTACACCAATTCGATTGTTTACATGTATGTCTGCGAGGTCTGCAACGTTACTGGCTTCTAAACATTCTGTACCCTCTTTCGCTAAGACAAACTGTAGTGGACCTGGTGGTAAACATTCTTTCAGCTTATCCGCCACTAACAAATCAAACAGCTTCTCGTAGTCTTTGCCCACTCTTCTACTTCGGACATAATAATTCAGTAGATTCTTCAGCCTAGCCGTGAACATCGTATACGTTTCTTCGGCTGTCTTCTTGGCATCTGCAAACCTTGACCTGTACTCACGAGCTGTTAACTTGAATTCCTTCAACAAATGCTCTTTCACTGCATCGTATTTATCTAAATTCTCAAATGACAATCGATTCAATACCGTTCGCGCTCTCGGGGTCATCAATGGCAACAACAATTTCACCCAGTACTGCTTTTCCACAGCGAAGCTATTGAATGCATTTTCAACTGTTTCAAAATATAATGGCACTTCCATCATATCATACGGCATCTTCGGTAACACATGCTTCATTGCGTCACCTATCTTCTTAATCTTGGACACCATTGTCTCACTTTCTCTGAGCCTAATCTGTTCTGACACTTCTCGGCTCTTACGATCATCTTCGTCTCTCTTCTTCAGTCGATCTTGATCTTCGATTCTCCGCAGTTCTTCCTGTTCTATCTTCTGTTGTAATAGTTCTAACTGCTTTCTGCGTTCTTCTTTTTCAATGGCCATTTCTTTAAGTTGAGCCTCCTTGATAGCAAGTTTCTTTTGTTCTAACTGCATCTGCTCTTCTCTTTCTCTTTCTGCTTTTTCCAAATTGTCTTTTTCAGCTTGCAATTCTTTCTCTTCCTGTCTGCGCTGCTCTTCTTTCTGCTTCTCTTCTTGTCTACGTTGTTCTTCTTTCTCTGCTCGTTGCTCCTCTCTCATCATCATGAATTGCAGCAACACCTCCATAGACATCGGTGCCTGTGGCTTCTCAACCGGCTTCTCTACAGTACCGCCAACAGCACCTTCTTCTTCAGCTTCTTTCTTGACCCAAAGATCAGCCAAAGTTCTCATCAAATTCTCCCTCGACATCTGTCCGACTTCTTCTGCGTCTAAACCTGCTTCAATTAGTAACTTTATTATTCTTTCAGAAGCCATCTTCTTGATCGCTGCTTGTTTTTGCTCTGTAAGTTGCTCCATCTTACTTCTTTACTTCACTGTTGCTATTGCTTCTTTTATAGACAAGCAAGTTTTTCCTACCTTTCCGTCCGTTGAATTGTCGTTTCACACTGTCGTACAATGCACCAGTTGCTTCTCCGAATAATTTCACAGCGTCCGTAGATGAGAAATTTCCGTGGCTTCGATAAGAAATTTCCGTGGCTTCGATGAGAAATTTCCGTGGCTTCGATAAGAAATTTCCGTGGCTTCGATAAGAAATTTCCGTGGCTTCGATGAGAAATTTCCGTGGCGTCGATAAGAAAAACACAACGTCCGTAGATAAGAATATGATATCAACCATGTGAATATCAATTCGTTCCGTGAATAATTCCGTAGATAAGTCTCACCAATCCACGTAAATTCGTGCCCAAACTTTCGCAAATTCGTATCCTCAAACCAGCGTTCGAAAATTTGTAAGTTCGTATCCCACCGCTGCCACCAAATGTCACCGCCTCTTCCTCTGCGTTGACCTCCCAGTCTCTTCGGTAGCCTTTCAATGTGACCGATCAGTAGCCTAAACTTATTCCTACTGATTTAACTGATTCGAATCTACTGTCTAGGTAAAGTTCTACAGTAATTCCTTATTCTACTTCAACGACAACGATGATAGGTTTTCCAAAGTATATTATCATCAACTCCAACGTAAAGATGAAACAGCAGCAAACAACACGATAATGTCTATCCTTGCAATATCATAGCAACAACGTCTCTTCTCTACTACAACTAAACAGCAACTACTACTACACTTATCACAGCCTAAACTCGTGACTCATTCCTCAGACGCTCATTCTTTCTCTCAATCCGCCGTCTTCCAGACAGTCGTCCAGACAGTCGTCTCAAATCGCGCGCCTAAAACGCAGCTGTGCACTTTGGCCTGTTTCGTCGCTGTTGTGCAAACAATCAACTGGCCGCTGTACTAGGCCTACATTAAATACGCTTACACATACATACATACATACATACATACATACATACATACATACATACATACATACATACATACATACATACATACATACATACATACATACATACATACATACATACATACATACATACATACATACATACATACATACATACATACATACATACATACATACATACATACATACATACATACATACATACATACATACATACATACATACATACATACATACATACATACATACATACATACATACATACATACATACATACATACATACCATACATACCATACATGCATACATACAAGTGTGCGTGTGTTTGTGCGTGAGCGTGTGCATGACAAGGGTGGCAGATGCCATCGGAGCATGCATGGTATCAATGAGACCTGGCGTTAAGTCAGGCTGACACGGACTTTGCTTATTATACTGGAGGCGCTAAGGTTCATTCTCCCTGGAGAGCCTGCACCACACCGCATACCCAGCCATCGTTGAGTTGGTGTTTTGATGCATTGTCAGACTGGAATAGGTTTTCTCAGCCTCAGCAGCAACCTTCGATCTAACATCTGATCAGTCGTCTATTGTCATCGATAAGAAAGGTTTCATTCTTCCTCTTCAACTTCATCACTCTCGCCAATTCCTTTTCTCTTCTTCATCTCATTGTTGTCGTTGTCTTCTCATTTCCTTCTCTTTCTTCATCAGTAACCTCTTTTTTCTCTTTTGCTTCTTATTTTCGTCGTCTTCGTCTTCTCCTTCTGTCTTATTCTCACAACCTTCCTAGTACTATTCTTTTTTTCTATCTCCGAACTCGCATCGGTTTTTTTAATTTTTTATCTTCTTTCGTCTTCTTTTTTACGTATTCCTCATCTTCCTTATCACCTTCAATTTCATCACGACCTTTTTCAGTAATTTCCTTCGCAGCATCTTTCTGCTGCTATCATCATATCCGTCAGTTCCGTTTTGTCCTACGATAACTCTCTGCACTGGTCTCTACTCTCTATCTCCTGCGCTCATCTCAGCCAGAATCGATTATGGAAATGACATTTATTCTCGACTCGCGGTCTCTCTCTCTCTCTTACCTTGAAATTGCGGTTCGTTCTTAATGCTTCTGCGTGCAATACTACAGTGCGTGATAGATGGCATATATCAGAGGTTCTCAACCTTTTTTCGTCCGCGACACACCTAAACTTGCCAGCAAATTTCGCGACACACCATGCAATCGTCATGTGAATATCGTTAAAAAATTAAATTCGGCCAACCTCTAAAAAATTTAATTAATGAATATTGACACTGAATGCTTTTTAGTTTCTAATAATTCTAAAAAATTTAATAATCTAAATTAACGATACTGCGACGTTTTTTGACTCGTCATTATTGTCTGTTCTAACAGTTAGGCACCTTCCTTATAGGCCTATTGTAAATTGTCACTCTCTGAATACGCAAACAAACTTTCCACGTCATCACTTTTAGAATCGCAAAATTGTTGTTTCTTCATGATAATGTTCCCATTATTTTCGAAGGTTACAGCATTGGATAAAATTTTAATCGGTTCGCTCGCTGACGTCTTATAGGCCTATACTGCAGTCTATGTCATGTAGGCCTACATAGACAGTGCATGTGGGCTTATGAGGCAAACATTATGGCTGCTCCCGATTGAGATCAGATGGAATGATAAATGAAGTCCTTCGAATAGCCTATATTCTCACAGTTAGTAATGCAAGAACGACGGATTATGATTTGAGAATTCGCGACACACCAATTCTTCGCGACACACCAGCGACACACCACTTTTACGCGACACACCTCCGGTCGCTTCGCGACACACTAGTGTGTCGCGACACACCGGTTGAGAACCTCTGGCATATATAATTATATGGAAATGTGACCGTACACCTTCAAATGGGGTTCATCTGCGTTTGTTGCCGATGCCTCAACGAATTGAATTTAAGATTCTTGCTTTCATGTGGAATTGCTGGAATCGTCTCATCTTGTATTGGCTGACTATCATGTGTATCATATGTATCATGTGTATCATGTGTATCATGTGTATCATGTGTATCATGTGTATCATGTGTATCGTGTGTATCGTGTGTATCATGTGTATCATGTGTATCATGTGTATCATGGGTATCTTTGTCTTGTCTATTCCTGACCACAGTTCATTTCGATCGCCGCTCAGCCGATCATGCAAGGTGTTCTTCCCTGTCTCCCATGCTGTTTGTTCCTCGACAATTCATCGCTGAAGCTTTATTTTCTGCGCTTCTGCATGAGACATGAAATAACTTTCTCCTTGAACCAGAGCTGAGTGTCTTTCATTCTCTGTTCTATAAGGATGGACGGATGAATGGATCGATTGATAGCTGAACAGACAGACAGATGGACAGACAAACAGATGGACAGACAGACAGACACACAGACAGACAGACAGACAGACAGACGGACGGACAGACAGACAGACAGACAGGCAAACAGACAGACAGATGGACAGATGGAAGGATAAACGGATAAACAGACAGCATGCTTAAAGCATGCTTCCTGAACTTTTCACCATCCAGCCTTGGACATTCTACAGTCTCCCTATTGTAGCTAATTTAAGTCATGCAATCATGAATCCTTTTAACCGGACAGCAGCAGTGATGAAGAATCTTTTTGCCCGATGATCAATTATTCATTGAAAAAATTTGCGCAAGTACAAAAACGTCTAAAGACTTAAGTTACATGTTGGACTTGACACACACACACACACACACACACACACACACACACACACACACACACACACACACACACACACATTACAGATGTGTAGTACAAAAATTGTGCACACTGCAGCTCTGCATTTGGGAGCGCCTCTGAGTAGAGATAGCTTGAAGCAAGTGCACATACAAACATACGCAGAAAATCCGAAGCACATTCGCTGAACGAACGACAAGACTCGAGCAAACAGACCTATAGATAGGGCTACTATCTACAAGTGTATATGGACGACGCAGAGGAATTAAGTAAAAATGTCGGCAGAAAATAATGGTCTTCTGCGTATACAGATCGCAGTAAAGGTCATGAATATCCATCCATCACGCAAACATCACAACAGTTCTAATTGATGGATGGATGGGTCACTAGGCGTGGGTGGCTGCGGTTAAAGTGGGATAGTCGCTTGGGAGAATATCGCCACTAATATGCTGACAACGCTATTCTAAATATCGATTTGCTAAGACACACGGAAGGAAATAATGCAGAAAGATTGACCATGCGAATAAGAGAATAATAAATGAAATCATACGCAGACGAGATTTCAGAACTGTTGCAAACCAGCAGAATTTGACGGTTTTTTAGCTCTTTCTCCTCTGCTGTCACTTGACACATCTCTTGTAGAACTTTGATTGTTTACATTTTACAACATCATAATTAATGTAGGCCTACATCTAAACATTTACTACGCACATACATTACACATTACATACTTAATACGCACATTGTTCTGTAACATTTGTTGCATACTACCCTACCCAATGTGCCCAGCCACATTTTTTATTCCACCACTACATGACCATCTCGTGTCCGGTGCAATTTTGTTTCATCAATCAATCTTTACTAATGAGGGATGCATTTTTAAACGCACGGTGCATCTTGGACACGCTCCCATAGACCTCTAAGAACAATAGTCATGCGTGAGTTCCTGCTTTTGTCTTTCATTGCTTGCCTGAACATAAACCTTATTCAGCAAGGCTTATTGTAACCTGCAGTCTTGTTCTGCATTGTCTTCATTGGCTTGCCCTGTCTGATCTTGCCCAGCCATGCCTCACATAACCTAAACGGCCGCATCATGTAGGCCTACAATGTTCCTCCAACTCTTTCTGTCCTCCGTCAGTCTTATCATTTCTCCCAATGTCAATCCAGTCCATTCCTTTATGTTGCCCAACCAGTCTATTCTAAACAGGACGAGTAGACACGAAAATTCCACCAAAAACCCACATGTATGTCCAGTTACGGTACCGTATAGAGGAGCAGAACACTGGAGTAGCCTATAATCTTATGGCCAGCAGAGGGAATGAATAACACAGACGAATAATAAGCGATTGGAAATATTGTCATTGGCCAAAGTATACGATATAATAATTAATTCGGTATCAAGAAGACGTCCGTATACCTTCTCAGGTGACTTCTTTATAAAATTATTATTATTATATACAATCAGTATCATTCAGAGAAGATTGTACTGAGAATAATAATTAAGAGATCGTGGCAGCAGTAGCAGCAGCAGTAGCAGCAGCAGTAGCAGCAGCAGTAGACGGTACGTGGTCTGTCCTGTTGATGTCATTAACCTGATAATTAATTAGCGCTTTACACCTGAGATCCATCGACCAATCTCATTCTACCTGCAGCAGTCCAAGACCCAAAGAGTGTATAGTGTATATATATGTATATATGTATATATATGTATATAATATTTATATATGTATATATATGTATATATATACGGTCGGCTGCTGAGTCATTATATACAACCTTATTGTCTGTCAGATACAGACGCACGAACAGCAATGTTCAGTCGATAATAAGAGATTTTTGATGCGTCGTTTAGTCGATAGGTGGACTGAGAAAAAGCCAGGGAGGGTTCGGGGGGATCGGGGGTAGGCATGGACAGGTGGAATCATAGATATGCAGGCGATTTACTGCATTTAAAGCAGAAATTGTAGATAGTA
This sequence comes from Lumbricus rubellus, assembly GCA_945859605.1. NCBI lineage: Eukaryota > Metazoa > Annelida > Clitellata > Crassiclitellata > Lumbricidae > Lumbricus > Lumbricus rubellus. Next base: position 8,539,933 of record OX243819.1, read on the forward strand.
GCAAGCCATGTACCAATTCACCTTCAGAATATCAACGATTCATGTACGATAATATGTTAAACTGTCAGGTGAATAAGGTGACAATAATAATATTATTATTGTGGATAGCGGTATGGCCAATGCATTGTTTGTAAGTTTAAATGTTTCTACTATTTATTTTTCTTCTGTTGACTGCTATGCGTCTGCAGGTAGTCTGTTAATGAATGTTCCTACTTAACTACTTACTTACTTACTCACTTACTTACTTACTTACTTACTTGTTCACTTACTTACTTACTTGTTCACTTACTTACTTATTTACTTATTCACTTACTTACTTATTGAGGCTTCGAATGTATACTGACGTTAAAAAGGTTGGCTATTAAATTTTCTTTTATGACGGGTTCAGTTTAACATGCCATCGGAGGTGCCATCGGAATGGAAGCGATCAATTATCATACCTATTCACAAGAAAAAAGACAAGCTGGAGTGTGCAAACTATAGAGGGATAAGCCTACTCTGTCATAGCAGCAAGGTGTTTTCAACAATAATACTGCAGAGGATCAGGAAGAGGACTGATGAGATCCTGTCTGAGGCTCAAGCCGGATTCAGGGTAAATAGAAGTACAATAGACCAAATATTCACTCTGAGACAACTGGCAGAAAAGTACGAAGAATTTGGGAAGGAGCTTTACGTATGCTATATAGATTTTCGGAAAGCATTTGACAGTGTATGGAGGAAAGGATTGTGGAAAGTCATGAGACATTACGGATACCCTGAGAAGATTGTGAGGATACTGGAGAATGCATATAAGGATACCTTCAGCGCTGTAAGGGTGAATGGTGAACTCTCGGACTGGTTTGAGACCGTAGTGGGAGTACTGCAGGGGTGCGTCCTGTCACCCTTGCTCTTCAACATATTTCTGGAGTTGATAATGGCTAGGGCTCTGGATGGAATGGAGGAGGGGGCGGTGATTGGAGGAGAGGTTATAGGAGATCTGAGGTTCGCAGATGACATAGCACTGTTGGCAGAGCAAGCAAAGGGCTTGCAGGAAACACTGACAAGCGTAGTGGAAGTGAGTCGCAATATGGGAATGGCAATAAATGTCACAAAAACAGAAAGTCAACTTCTGGGAGGAGGAGATAAGAGGTTTCAACTGGAAGCAGATGGACAGCAACTTGTGCAGGCGGATAGTTTCGTTTATTTGGGGGGAAACATCAACACGCAGGGAGGATCAGAGAAAGACGTGAAAAGAAGAATTGGAATAGCGAGAGGAATATGGCAGGCATTGGGGAAAATATGGAACGCAAAGGAAATAAGCAGAGACACAAAAATCAAGTTGTATGAAACGTTGGTGTTAAGTGCATTACTCTACAATTCCGAGACCTGGACACTGAGGGAGACCGAGAAACAGCGATTAAGGGTGTTCGAGATGGCCTGTTTACGAAAGGTAGAAGGAGTCACAAGAAGAGATAGAATACGGAATGAGATTATATACGAAAGATTAAACATCCGGAACGAAGTATATATAGTGAGCAGAATACAGAACAGACGACTGCGCTACTTTGGTCACATGGTCAGGATGGAAAACAACCGGTATCCAAAGATAGCCTTCAATGGGGAGGTACAGGGAAGGAGAAAAAGGGGAAGACCGAAGAAACGATGGAGGGACGTGATTAAGGAGGACTGTCAGGAGATGGGGCTGTCGATGCAGGAGGCTGTGCATCAGGCGGAAAACAGAGGAAGATGGAGAGCTTCCATAAATGAGCGGCTTCTGCGTGCTGGGGCATCGCCAAGGCCATAAGTCCAAGTAAGTCCAAGTCAGTTTAACATGACTGTTGAAAGAATTGTTCAGAAGATCCCTTTATCTACAAAGAAAAGTATCAAAATTGAAGACAATAAAATAATTATTATGATGATACGATTCGTCATAACTTTACAAACAAGGTCCATCTATTACGGCGCAAATTACGTCTCTTCCTTCGTCGTCATCATCATCATCATAACTATGCAATCACGAATATGGAAGGATGAGGAGGACTTTACTTCAACACGCTGGTTCCCTTCTTCGTAATCTATCTCTCAGTCAACAGTGAACCATCGTAGTCGTGGATTTTGTTGACCAGATCGGTTGGATATATATTTTTTGAGACATTGTTATCATCCGGGTCTTTGAGGATCGTTCCATCACTCATGATCTCTGGTGAATCGTTATGCCATTCTGAATTATTGATTGATCCCCGTCTATATATATATATATACACATATGTATACATGTATATATATATATATATATACTGCAGCAGGTCTCAATATATGCCGGTCTCGATGTTTTCATGAGCGTAGGAATCCACAACCGACTCCCAACGCAGTGATTAGACCAATTCCAACACTGTTCTCCTGCGCTATATAAATGACTGGTCTGTACATCTACATCGATTGATCCGAAGCATAGTTCAGCATATTTTAGTCTACGGTCTAACTTAGTTGTAACGTGATTTGTTCATTGTGTAAAACAGATCCACAAACCGCAACCTGCTGCGGTATGCCTACATTGAGACAGAAAGATGAACTAAGAAAAATAGACAGAAGAAGTCAAATATAGACAGATTGAGCCAAAATGGATAACAAGAATAGGCGTACGAGGCGGGGGTCCAGGAGGCAAATGCCCCTAACTTTCGGGCAAGTCTGGTTTTCGGGCAAACACAGCCCCGGACGACTAAATAAGCTGGTGCCGCGCGCTTTGCTTTATGGTGGCGCTTTATAAGTTTGGAGCTTGCAAATTCGATTACGGTGATAACTTCTGTAACGCCAGTGCGTGATATGCGATTGCAGACCAAAATAAATCTGTAATCAGGTCAAATATTCGACGCAGGTGATACACAACCTGACGGGAATTTTATAACTTCGATCTTTTCCGTCGATATTTTAGCTGTTTTCTGAACCAGATTCCTACAGCAAAGATTCGGTCGAAATTCGTCTGCCTACAAATTGCTCATTAGTCGTCGTCGTCGTCGTTGCCTTGCTGTTCTCGTTTTATTGTTGACGATTTCCGATTTAATAATTCAGATTTCATTGCGATGATCATTCGCGCAAGAATAGTTTTATTTTGAGCGCATGATCATCGTGCAGTCATTGGAAATTCTGATCAGCGCTGCTCGGCGTGAGTGCACCGTGGTCTCTCCTCTCCTTGCCTCCTCGCATCTCCGGCGGTCACGGCTCAGCGCATCTGGCGAGATGGGACTGCAGAGGCCAGGAACCCAGCAGCAGCAGCAGCAGCAGCAGCAGCTGCAACCGATGATCCATCTCAACGGACTCGTATGGAAATTTGCGATCGTTATGACGGAGGAGGAGAAGGAGGAGGAGGAGCGGGTCCGTGTGTCGACCACTCACTCAGTTCCACCACCGCTGGTCATAACTCTTAATCCGGCGCCAACGTTGCACAGCTTCATAAGCGAACGACCGGAATTATTGGCGGATTATGTGGTCGCTGCGACGGCGGCATAGATCTCTGGGTGTTGGGATGAGGAGGAGGAAGAGGAGGAGGAGGAGGAGCAGGAGTAAGAGGGGTAGTAGGAGGAGGAGGAAAAGGGGGAGTAGGAGGAGGGGAGGTAGAAAGAGGGAGGAGGAGGGGGAGGCGGCATCCACTTCGTGTTTTAGACCATCCATTTGGAACGGAATGCTGGAAAGACTGTTTGCGGTTAAATATGATCATCCAGCTAAAACATGAAATCTGGAATGTTGTATTATTATGTCGATATGTATGTAAAATATGTCTGAGCTCGTTTAATGTAACGTTGCTTAATAGTCGAGATATAAGTATATCACCAACGTCTGAATGAAATGTGTCTCTATACAAAAACATCCAATTGCTTCTATGGCTGTAACGCATACGATCAACAACTCACTCTCTGTCTGTCTGCCTGTCTCTCTCTCTCTCTGTCTGCATGTCTGTCTCTGTCTCTCTATCTGTCTCTCGCTCTGTATGTCTGTCTCTCTTTCGCACACACGTCCCAAAACAGTGTCTGGCTTTCGGGTGAGTTCGTTGTCTAGAGCGAAGGTTTGGAATTACATTTAACTGCCAAGTTATACGCCTATACGTGAGTTCCAGATGACGTCAGTCAGAACAAACTTTAAAACTCTGTTGTTTTTTGGCTTGATCTTCGTTGTAACTTGATTTCCGGTTCTCTAAATTGTCAAATTTCGACATGAGTTTCAAAAAATAGATTTGACCCTCGACATCGATCATATATTATTACGGTAACGGCGATGAAGGAGTAATTATAAATATTATAAAATAATAATTATAATCTACGTTCTACTTTCAAGCTGACATTATGCAGAATAATAATTACAATTCGTAGTAATAAGCTTTACTCTAAACCCGTTCCTGAAATGTGTCTCCACGACATCTTATAGCTTAGAAGTCCCTAAGCTTTCTCTTAGTGTATGCCAGCAGCTCAATATTAGACAGAGACAGTATTGCACGTACAATCGCATCACTTCGATTGATGTGTTAGAGGTCTCGTGCACACACAGACCCACCCCGACTGTTGTTTGCAAATTTGAATAGGACGAGCGATGAAATATGTGTTCAGATGTATTATTAAGGGCGCTATATGAAAGCGACCTTTACATGCACAGCAGTGGACAGCACGCGAGATCAGTGACACTCTGCAGGATGAACCGGACAATAACTATGAGGTGGAGGGTGGATTGGAGGGGGCGGGTGGGCGGTGGTGGGCGGGAGGGCAGACACACTGGTGTCTTCTGTTACATGTGGCTGTGGTGTGTGTATGCATCAACGGTGATGACGATGCATCAAAAGCTATGATGAGGTGGAGTGCACAACATTTGACGATCTGTTATCAACGTCATCGTCGTCGCTGTTGATGTTTTCCTGCGATGACTGAATCTGCAAACATCCAACGGCGATTGATGCGGCACACAGGTTTACCGTTCTCTGTTTTGCTGTTGATGCTGGTGGTGGCGGTAGTGGTGGTGTGGTTGGTTGTGGTGGTGTTGGTGGTGGTAGTGGTGGGGTTGGTGGTGGTGGTGGTGATGGTGATGGTGGTGGTGATGGTGATGGTGGTGATAGTGGTGGTGGTGGGTTGGTGGTGATGGTAGTGGTGGTGATGGTGATGGTGGTGGTGATGGTGGTGGTTGAGGTGGTGGTGGCGATGGTGGTGGTGATGGTGCTGGTGGTGGCGGTAGTGGTGGTGTGGTTGGTTGTGGTGGTGTTGGTGGTGGTAGTGGTGGTGTTGGTGGTGAAGGTGATGATGGTGATGGTGGTGGTGGTGGGTTGGTGGTGATGGTCGGGTTTTTGGTGGTGGTGATGGTGGTGGTGATGGCGGTGGTGGCGATGGTGGTGGTAGTGGTAGCGGTGGTAGCGGTGGTGGTGGTGGTGGTGGTGGTGATGGTGGTGGTGATGGTGGTAGTGGTGGTGGTGGTGGTAGTGGTGGCGGTTGTGGTGGTGGTGGCGGTGGTGGCGATGGTGGTGGTAGTGGAAGCGGTGGCAGCGGTGGTGGTGATGGTGGTGGTGGCAATGGTGGTGGTGGCGATGGTGGTGGTAGTGGTAGCGGTGGTGGTGGTGGTGGTGGTGATGGTGGTGGCGATGGTGGTGGCAGTGGTAGCGATGGTGGTAGTGGTGGTAGTGGTGGTGGTAGAGGAGCTTCGTTTCATCGTCGCAATTCATCTCTTCTTCATTGTGGATCAATATTGGCGCCAAACAAACAAGCAACGGTGGCGTCCAAAGGATACATGCAGCAGAATGCAGTGGCGTCACCTATCTCTCTCAATCGTCGTTGGTCGTCGGGTATTTTCGAGTCACTAGTACTTAAGCAAATTGCACATTTCCATTAGCAGATTTGACAGCAACAGCAGCAGCAGTGGCAGCAGTGTCAGCAGAGCGTATTATTATTACTGAATGATAAATAAAGTTGGGCGGTGACGGTGGCGTATCAGTGCGCCGCCCAACGAGAGAAACCTGCATCATCGTATCTGGACTTCGCGACCAATCAGATTGCTGGAAGTTAAAGCGTGTTTTTCTACCTCATTCCGATCGTCGGCTCAACATGCATGGCAATGTTGACTGGTGGTGGTCAAGACTCGATCGCTGACATGCAGCAACGATCTGTTGTGTGATGTCCTATCGCAACAACTTTACATAATATCGCAGGAGACGAATTATTGTTGTGCTCTTCAGCCTTCAAACTGTATACATTATTATTCGGATCATGACTTCGTGTCAAATGCCGCACCACATGCCCCTCGGCTATGTAACAATCTCCCTCATGAATTCATCCACAAATTCTCCATCACTCCACGCACCCGGATCGTCCCGTATCCATCATCAACATCTCCAGTCACTGGCTCCTCTATCCGTCTATCCATGCAATCCATCTATCTATCTATCCATCTATCCATCTCTCCATCCATCCATCTATCCATATATTCATCTATCTATGTATCCACCAATTCATCTATCCATCAATCCAAATATCTATCTATCCATCTATTCATCAATCCATCTATCCATCTATCTATCAATCCATCATCATCTACAGTCACTGGCTCCTTTATCCGTCTATCCATCTATCCATATATTGCATCTATCCATCTATACATACGTCCATCTATCAATCAACCAATTCATCTATCCATCACTCCTCAGGGTTTCCACTTGAAACTGATGTCTCATCCTTTCAAGAAATCTTTCCCTCATCCATGCAATCAACCGATTTCTCTCTCATCCTGTATACACAGTAGTAAACAAACTCACTGTAACCACTTCTTTTCTGTCATCGTCTTTCTCTGGCAATACTATTTTTTATAAGCTTACTGTAATCGCATTCTTCTTCTTCTCAAAAATGGCCCGCCAGACCTCAGTAGTGGCCCTCATCTCTCAAAGAATTAAAAAAAATATATGAAAAAATTGACAATTATTTTGGACAGGATAGAACATAATAAAATTATTTTCTATTACAAATTATTTTATTTTGAAGTCTATAAACATCAAACATTCTACTTTGAATCAATCCTATTTTTATAAGCTTACTGTAATCGTCTTCTTCGCGAGGTATACCTTCTTAGTCGATGCCGCTTTCGAGTGGAGCCAGTCCAAAGCTCGGAATAGGTGGGGGCGACGATGACGCCATGACACGTCGTCATTAAAAGGGCGGCAAAACACTACCTTGAAACTCGTCACTGCCGCTTTCGGTGGTGCCAGTCTGAAGCCTTGATGAGGTAGGAGGGTGACGTAATTCATCGGTGCTATATAATTATTGGCCTAGTTAGCTACACTGGTAAGCGAGAGCGGCATTGGTCTGTTGGATACAACGGACTGCGGTTCAAGCCCCGGGCTGGAAGTTGACACGTGCTACCACGTGTGGGACGCGGTGGCGCAAGCTGCTGTGGAGCGACCTTGGGCAAGTTGCTTACCCATCATTGTCTGTGGGGAAGGCAACGGGAAACCACCTCACTCATCTCATCCCCAGGGGCGTAAAAGTCAATGAACCTGCCTTTGGGTAGAGAACCATCATCATCATCATCATCATATAATTATGTCATCCTCGTTACGACAAAACCTCGCTAAACCGCTGCTACGCATGCATACAATTAAAGTCCTTCCCTTGAGAATTGTAGCCTACCAGTCAACACTAATCCATTATTATTCCTTGGGGTAATTCGTGTAAGTGCAGAAGGGACTACAGGTTATAGGCTCCTGCTTCCAATCCGACCATCCAATCCGACGCCTGGAGCTGAACTGCTCGAAATCATCGTAGGCTATAGGGTTAAACGCCAATGAAGATATTCATCGTCATTATAGTGATTGGTTTCTTGTTCGTCGATCTTCGTTAGAACATCTTCACCGATTGAACGAAACTACCGGATGGCTTTCAGTTCACGTACAATGTACATGTACCTTCCACTCGCACAGCTTCTGGAGGTGTCTCGGTCTCCTCTGATAGCCTACCTCTGATTGTTGGTCATTAGGAATACTTCAAGAGATTGTTCGCTCTTTGGTTTAGATTGTGAGAAGGAGGAGGAGGAAGAGGAAGAGGAGGAGGAGGAGGAGGAGGAAGAGGAGGAGGAGGAGAAAGTAGCAGTGTCTCCGTTCGTTGTTGAATTGTGACCAATTATTACGTATGCATATTTTTGATTAAAATTGTTTTTTCTCTGTCCCATTCATTCATTCATTCGTTACGAGAATTTGTATAGCGCCTCTTGAATGGGAACACTCAGAGGCGCTGAGTATTTCGTTCTCGCGACAGAGAAAAAGATGGGAGGAAGCGATACAAACAGATATATAAAGCAACAGTACTGTTCAGACGGATGAGAGAAGACGCTGAAGACAGAGACAAGTGGAAGAGAGGGATTCGAGTGGTTGATATAAATGATAGATTGTTGAAAGGCTCTATATGATGGCAAATACATGTAGGCTTGAGAATGTAGCCTCGTAACGGCACAAAACAATGTTGATCTACTCATGAAAAGGAAAAGCTCAAAGGTTTATCAAGTCATTCTCACTAATAGAAAATTTGAGGTTTAAGTGACGAAGCAAGAGAGGTAACAAGAATCGAGACCGTGGCTTATTCTAAGTGATATAGTTATAGCTTACATACAGTTAGCAGGCTCTATATAAATGTTAGCATCACTGCATTCCCTGCATACACAACAATTCTTACACGTTACTCCATCGGATCTCGACGGTTTCTGAACAGATAAGAAGTAAAGATTTGTTGTGACTTGTGAAAGTCATAATATTAACCCTCGGGCTACCAAGGGGGGGGGGTGGTATCCACCCCCCCCCTAGGTTTTTCCCAAATAAAACTTTTTTCGTTAGGAATAAAATTTTGACGTTTTAGGTGGCTGTAGAGGATTCATTTGCACACATTTTGAGCTAAAATGTGTGATGATATACCATACCATTCAAAAGTTACACCCGATATACCCGAGGCACCAGGGGGGGGTGGATACCACCCCCCCCCCTTAGATTATCGGCTGTATCTTATCCGTCCTTTGACATGAAGAGACACCAATTACACCATTCTGTAGAGGGAATGTGGGGCTACATTGTGGTGGTCACGGAGTTGTCATTTGACAACCGGAAGTGCTCAAAATAAATTAAAATATATAAAAAGGTGTTTTATTTTCATAAAATTTTCATGTTGTTCCTATTAAAAATTATTCATAATTTATTTTTTAAGAGAAATAAATTATGTCATTCTATAGAGGGCAATTAGTGCTATTTATTGATACCAAATAATTTGACATTTGATGACCGGAAGTGCTTAAAATAAATTTAAATGTGTGAAAATGTTGGGTTTTTTTACAACGCAAACCGATAAGTCTGCGTAAACGTTTTTCAGCATGTTTTACGTGTTTTTTCTCTTTTTATTGTAACTAAAACTAACTTATTACTAGTTTTTATAGTTGAATATTGGACTTTATTATATGTAACCTATTTTAAATTAAATAAATTATGTTAAAAACACACAGAATCTAATATTTTGCTTATGCGAAAGTATACATTTTGTGGAATCGACGGGTGCCTACGGTAAAAAATTCATAACTTTGGGGTGCTTTCATATATTTTAAACCTAAATATACCATTTTGTGCAGAAATGAATGCTGAATCCATAGGTGTATTACAAGTTATGATATCTCAAACCAAACCCAAAATCCAGGGGGGGGTGGTAACCACCCCCCCCTTGGTAGTCAGTGTTACAAAAAAAGCTTGGTAGCCTGAGGGTTAAGAACTTACAAAATCATTATTATTGCTACGAAAACGTAAAGTATTAGTTAATACGAGTCTAAGACAAACGGGCCATTGTCTGACGTCACAGTATTAATTTCATGACGTCAAAGCATAGTCCGTGTTAAGTCTTTAATTTAGGTCTAAATATTATTTTTAGAGTTAATGAGAAGATTAATGATTCTTTGGCAATCGTCGATATAAACGGTCTATATTTTATCAAGTGTATCTCATTCGACTTGTTATAGTTTGCACAAAACAATCGGTCAGCGTTTCTTGCAATAATTATTAAAGTGAATTGCGGCAGTATAGGCGCCGGAGTCAAGTCCTACGTACGGTGCAATTGTTTATTAATTTTATTACCATGTCGAAGAAACGAACATCGTCTGAATCCATCACCGACAAGCAGACGAATGAAGACTCAGATTGTAAGTTGATTAGACGAAGTTCTTTTACTAGTACAATAATTATTTATATCTCATGACCGATAACCTTCGACCCCGATCACATACATGACTGATGTGTAACTTAGTAACTGTCAGCTTAGACTGTCATGGAAAGACAAAGTTCATAGTTAGGGTTCACTGACATTTTGAAAGGACGACAAAAGTCAACAGAACTTGCGACTCTAGAAGGGTGTATTAGAATAAGAATTAGGTTACTCTTGAGACTGTTGAACGGGCGACAGTTGACCGGTAGCCTAAACAATTATTGATGTTTAGAGGTTGAAAATTTAAAAGTAATCAAACATTTAGGAATCTCGTTCACTTTTCGGATGACACTTCGGTAAACTGCATTAAAATGTTTGCCTGAATTATTGGGCCTATATAATAGTAATAATAATAATGGGCCCTAATAATAATAACAATAATAATAATTGTAATATTTACAATGGTAATAATAACACTGGCAATAATAATAATAATAGTAATAATAATAATAATAATTCTACAGTAGGCTAATTAGGAATTTAAGACACGAAATGACATTGGGGGATAATTGCCTTTCTCTATCTTGTAGCATTCCAAGAGGATGAAAATGCTAAACGTACAAAACTCACGTCACTCAGTGACACGACGGTAAGCTATGTTGCTATTGAATTTAAATTCAAGACACTTATTCTTCTGAACTTTGAAAATTATTATAGTCTCACTAGTGTATTTTATAGGCACACAATTAGCCTATATCTCTTCCGTTGTAAATCAGTTTGATCATGCATCACAAAAAAGTTATCACTTTACACACAAAGGCAAGGACAGCAGCAGGTTAAAAATTATGCAGAGCCCCTTCAAGATAACTATTAAAAAGTTATCGCAACTTGCCAATGAGGTCGGATAATCTTTAAAGATGTGACTTTTCTAATTATGGATGTGTGAGAGTTCGATCTTAAGGATATCTACAATTCTTTTTCAACCGATAGATCGTGGCTTCAGCTCACCACCAAGACACAACTTACTGTGAGTCGATATTTCTGCTCCATTGGAGCCTGTGACCAACACATCTCCAATGAATGGCTCTCACCGACTAGACACTTCGGCGATGGAGATTATCCGCCCACACGCGTATGCTGACATTGCTGAGGCTAAGCAAACGAAGTCATTGACACTTCTTACCTCTGACGTGATCACCCAGGACAAACTTAATAAGGGACCTGTCTTCTTCATCTACGACTCTGTTAATAAATTATGTCACCGAGGAGTTCCTTAGCATACCTAAACCTATACGGTACCTAAACGTTCTTGACACAGGTGTGACGTGTTTTCGTTTTGACCTGTAGTTGCAGGATCTACCGATGGAGCTAATTGAGAGTATCCTCATCAAAGCTGTTGCTATGGAAGTGATGGGTATAACTCGGAAGAAAAGTTTGTGGAAGGAGACAGCTGAATCAGTGATTAGTCGACTAACAACTGTCTGCTCGCAATGGACCAGCATCCTAACGACTAACTACTTTCGAAAGGAACTTCAGAGAATCTTTGACGGTAGGTACTGATGCATGCGTGGTACTTTTCATAACATGCACAAGCAGCTTTGTTTCAGTAGCAATATAAACGACTAAGCTTATCTGCTCAAGGGCGGATACAGAAACTTTGAACGGGGGGGGGGGGACAACAAATTCTAGGCCGTGGGTCTGGGGAACAAACCGTGTCATCTGCCTTAAAGTTTCGGGAAAATCATACCTTTCATCCGCCAAAAAAGTTGATGACCTTTTTTTAGCCTCAGGTTTTAACTTCTGGAAAACCATGCCATTTCCAAATGGGGGAGGCCACAATGCATGAGCATTTCTTAATAAAGGGGGGGGCAAAATGTGCAATATATACATTGTTCCACAGCATGTTCAATCCAAATTGGGGGGGGCACGATACATGGGCATTCCTAAATGAGGGGGGCATGGCCGGATAAGTCCCCCTGGATACACCCCTGTATCTGCTTGCTATTCGACAGCGTCGTTCATTCTCAGTCGCTGGTCCTACCACCTGAAATGGCCTCCCTGTTACACAGCGCTCAGTTCCCAGGGGTCACTCCACTCTGTTCCTTAAGAACATAAAAAACTGTCTTATTTAGCCGTGGTTGTGTCGGGAGCGCTTCAGAGTAGCCTACCTTGAAGAGGCACTATATGAAATTCTCGAAATAAATAAATAAATACATGAAATTATAATAATAATTACGGTCAATGCATACTTTGCATAGGCCTAATTCTTAACCTAGACTGGCGGATACTAAAGTTTGTGGACATACCATTGCCTTGATTCTCCACTGATAAACAGGGCCTCAAAGAGAAAGTTGTCTAGGCCTGCATGTAGGCTATAATTGTATATTCAACGCGGTGCTGTTCACTTTTCGTTTGCAGCTCCGTGTGTGCGTAGGCCTATAGTGCAGTCATTTGCAATTTGCCCTCTGATCTAAGCATTTCTGCCGAAATTGTTCTGTTTTTAAAAATCAACTCTTGGGATCCTCTGTGAGCCTCTCCCGAAGTGATGCTAGGCAAAATTTTCATTTTTCGCTGGCCCTATTGAGCTTTCATGTGGTTAAGTCGCTAGTACTGAATCGGCGACACATTGTACGCTGTAATTTACTCAACACTTCATATTCACCGATTCCGCTTGTCTTCTGTTAATAATACCTGCCTTAATGGATGGATTCAGAGTCTATAGCAGAGGTGTCAAAGAGCTGGCCCGTGGGCCATTTTTGGCCCGCCGACGATTTTTTTCGGGCCCGCAGAGCCTTCCATAAAGATTAAACAATTATTTAAAATGTTGTCAAAATTTAATAAGAAGCGAAAAGTGGACATTGAATAAGGATCTTTTCCCAATATTTGGACTTTTCTGGGAATTGGCTGACCAAGCCCGGAGCTCCGTTTCACATGACTACCCAATTTTGCTCAGGAGCTTCGACACCCTGGCCCGCCACTTGCTAGAAAATGTTCACACTGGCCCGCCACTTGTTAAAAGATGATCAAACTGGCCCGCCACTAAAAAAGATTTGACACCCCTGGTCTATAGCGAAAGCACATGACAACATGGGGCGCGGTGGTGTAGTGGGTATGTTCGTCGCCTTCCAGTCGAAGGGCTGCAGGTTCGAATCCACCTCAAGCCGCCTCGTATGAACCTTGGGCAAGTCCTTCACTCGCAATTGCTTAGCGTTTCGGCGTGAAACTCCGATACAATGTCCGCTCTGTAGTCGGGAGCGCCTCTGAGTAGGAAGCTTGAAGGGGCGTTATAACAAGTGCGCACATAGACATATATATATATATATACACACAAACATTGGCCGTTGCCGTCTAGAGAAATTATAATTTGGTTAACTAGGCTACAGTTGAAAATGCCTCCTTGTATGGCTTCCTGGTCTAATAATTCGGTATCGTTATTTTCGCCAAAGTGAATTAACTCGTGCACTCTCATCTGTGTAATTTGTGTAATTTGTGCAACCATGTCTTTGTAGCTGAGAAGACGACGATTCGTTTGGAAATTGTGCAAAGGTTTCAATTCACGGGTTTCGTCTACAATACTATAATTGCTTTTAAGGATGAGTTGCTATGTGTATATTCACCACCTTACGATCAATACAGACACAGGCGCTATGTTATTAATGTGTACGACCGCAACGATGTGGCAGAGGTGAAAGACGTCATCTCACTTGGAGGAATAGAACCGCAGCACATGGCAGTTTGCAACTTCTCAAACTGCATGTATTTGCAGAACAGAAAAGCTTATCAGTTATCAGTGTCGCGTCTAATTAAGACGAATGCGCATCAATATCAGATTTCACCATTGATTACTGGTTTGCAGAGGCGATATGACAATCTTTCTGTAGCCGCTAATGGTAACTTGGTCCTTTCTTGGCAGCGAATAGAGGAACAACGAGCACTGATAGCCGTCTATGATGCGAATGGCCAATTGCTGCATGAAACATGGCTGACCTCGGATGTGTATACTTCCTACTTCTATAAAGTGATTCCAAAGTCAAATGGAAACTTTGTCTTGGTTACAAAGAACGACAAGTGGCAGACTAAACTAACGGAGATCAATAAGAATGGTAATGAAATTCTACGCCAATATGAGTCGTTAATCGCAGATTATACCGGTTACTTCGTAGATTGTTCCGGTAGCTCTGTTTTCCAGGCAGACAGATGTGAGCGATTTGCGATCGTCAAAAGATTTGGTGGCGTCGTGCTCTTGGATTCTGAACTGAATCAGGTGGAATACATCGGCCTACAGCCGGATGAAGATCCAATAAACTATTGGGGAGGAAAGCACTTCAACATAGAAAGGGATGAGGTTGTAAATCAAGTCGATTGCCACACCGCGGTAATCTTCCGATTTACAGAAGAATAAATGACTCGAAAAGATGATTGGTGCGAAATGGACAATTTGTATTATATTCGATAATTTCGACATTTTGTTTAATTGTCGCATTTTGGTAACTGTGTTGAAATTATAATGACGTTTCTGTTTTGGACGATTTGCATTTAATGGTTCTGATATTTCGTGTAATGGTCGAATTTGAGTAACTATTGCTTTGATTGTTTCAAAGATTTGTGTTGAAATAAGCAACCCATTCTGTTTGAACAATTTGTATTAGGCCTAAAATAGCTCTGATACAATTATCGTAAATAGGCCTAACAATGGTCGCTGTAGGCCTACTTAAAAAATAGTGTCTTTATTTCAAAGAACTTGGCTTGAGAGTTTGTCTTACTTGCTTTTTACATTGTTGTCATGCAATTACATTATAGGCTAGGGTGACCCTGTCCCGTTTTTTTGTGATGCGTCCCGGTGTCCCGACGACTTCGGCAAAATGCACAATTGTCCCGGTTTTTAAGAAGGAAACTTGAATATTCAAAACGTCAGTTATGATTATGTAGGCTAAATGTTGGAACAAAGTGCAATTCTTTGTTACCCAAAAAGAAGTAACGAAAAAGAAGCTGTGAATTTGTATGGAGTATTATTAGGCCTAGGCTATATTAGATCTTTAGGCCTATTTAGGCCATAGTGAGTTTAGCTAATAGACTTTAATAATTATCAAGGCGTAACGGGAACGTTTCATTAGCCTATTACAAATTATTTCAGTGGCGGCACCAGATCTATATGCCCTATATCGATTTCGGCAGGTCGCGCCATGATCACGTAGTGGTAGTTACATGTAGGCTACGTAGACTATCATGTAAAAAAATCATAATGGGGTTTGAGTTCATAGGCGCAATCACGTCCTAAAAGTTGGAGGGGACCATAATGAATCACGTCCTAAAAGTTGGGGGGGACCATACTAATAGAGTTAGGGGACCACTCAAAAGTTGGGGGGGACGCGTCCCGTGGGTCCCATAGGGTGGTTGCGCCTATGTTTGAGTTCTCTTAAATTCCTTTCCTTTCTTTTTATACATGCGCTATAAGATTGAGTCACACCAAGATATCTTTTCACCTCAACAACCATTTTCATTTGCAACATTCGAACTTGAACCGTCAGATTATCTGCTTGTACAGATTGTTCTAACATTGTTCTACACAATATTATGTCACACTTACAGCAATTCTTTCACCCGCCCAGCTACCTCAATCCACGACTACTTTTAATGAGTTTTTAGAACTTCACAACCCCCTCTCTCCTTTCTCATCCTCCATCGTTAATTATTCCCAATCGGATGAAATGAACATTTTAGACTATTTTTTACTCTCAAACACGCTTTTCAGCTGCACATTCAATTAGAGCTGTTCTCTTTTTGTGTAGAACTGCACAATAAAAGAAGCCATGCCTTAATCCGTTAATGTGTGTGATCATCTTAAGAGGCTTGCGATTATCACACATCATCATATCGATGTATCATTGAGAATTTTAACCACTTAACGTCGGTGTTAATTGAATAGGCCTACACGTCGCTGTCACCAGTCGAGCAGCAGAAGAGTAAGTGATACAAACAACAACAACAACGACAACAACAACAACAACATCAACAACAACAACAACAACAACAACAACTTGTCAATGGAATCTTTGTAGAAACAATTGATTGATTTGTTCAACACATCATCGCTCGTTGCCAGGGCGGTGTCCGTACGATGCGCTAACTCTCCACCACCAGGAAACCTCAATGACAGTTTTACTGTTTCTTCTTCTACGCTAACTGGTTCACAGAGGAAACACTTGGAATGGTTTGATGGAAGCTTCCAGAGAATTCAGCTGCTGCTGGCAACTCATAAGTCATAAATGCTCAACGAAGGCATTCCTTCCCAAAGCTCTTTAAGATTTACTCCACCTGCATTTCCGGTTCCCATTAAGCACTGTCCTGCTTCCTTACTATAGAGGCCCGTTCAACCACTGCCACCACATGTCAATGGAAAAGACAGAGTGGAAAAAACGGAGTGTTAAAGACACAGTGGAAAAGACAGAGTGGTAGAGAAAGAGCTCGAAAGACTGAGTGCAAAAGATAGAGTGGTAAAGGTAGGGTGGAAAAACAGAGTTGAAAAGACAAAGTGGAAAACAGAGTGGAAAAGACAGAATGGAAAAGACAGAGTGGGTCTCAACTTGAAATGCAGCTGCTTGTTTTCGCGACTTCAGCCAAAACAATAATATAAGCTTAATTTATGCATTTTAAATTTATTAATTTAAACTGAACAGTTATTACAAATTTAAAGCTGTAATGCAAAACAAATTTGCATAGGACACAAACTGTGCAACACTTGGCTTTTGCATTGACATTTGACCGTATAAAGCACCCTAGAAAAAGCAAATTACTGCTGACGATGATATTATAGCAATTGCTGTTATTGCAATTAGTCTAAAGTTGCAATGAACGGTCGTTTCCAGAGAAGTCGTAAATCGTAATCAAACTTATATACGGCAGCAAATAATGGAAGCGATAAGACGATAAGTTGAAACAAGAGAAAATCGAGTTAAACTTAGTGAAGTTGACTATAATCTTATACTGATCACTCTTAAGATCCGTTTATAAGTAAGTAAGCCGTTTATTGACAAAGCATCAAACACGTACAAAAGAGCAGTAATCAGTACAAATTCAATGACTTTCGAGTGATCGGTGCATAAGTCAAAGGGTCAATCCAAAAAGGTCGTATGGACCCGCTGAGGCTGGATTGACCCTTCCTTTCTCAATAACATTTGGCTATTGTAAAAAAAAACAGTGCAAAGCACAACATCTTACACATGAAACAAAAGTAAACTGAAATGAAATGACACACAGATTTCAAAACAAAACAAAAAACAAGAAAAAAACAAATTATGACCAATTGTTTAAATCTAGTAAACAGAGATTAAACAGTCTTTTAATTTTTTCTTAAACATGTTAATGGTGGGTATAAGTGTAATATATTTTGGGAGGTTATTCCATATCATAGGGCCAGAACATTTAATCGAAAATAATTTCATCCTAGTATGTGCAACATCGGTGCGGTAGTGTAACAGAGTTCTAGTGAAATGGTTATGTACAGCAATTCCCTGACAAAAATAACCATCAAATGTCCTAGGCAACAATTTGTGATGATAGCGAAACATGAACAAACTGATTTGAAACTTATATATATCTGATAATCGTAGTATGTTATAGGTTCGAAAAATTGAAAAATTATACAATGACAGAACGCATCGAACGGAATACGGTGCCCTGTTGGACGTCGAGTAAACCCGTGAAGCCCCAAGGTTACTCGAGAATATCCGAGAATACCCGAGAATACCCTAGAACTTAAGACTATCGTCGCTTGAGACACAAGAAGAGTCTAAGACTTTCTAAGTCAATCTGTTGATCGATTACAGTTTCAACTGGCATGGTCTGTTCAGAGAATAAGATCGGCCGATGATCATTCGAATGCAATTCGTGTTAATCAAGACGATAGACGAATTCGAAACGGAATTCGATCCTACAGATCCGACCAAGAAAATTCCTTCGATTCGTCGTCGTCGTATTTCTTCCAGTCCTTCTTTCCCTTTGCCCTTTTTTCTTCTTCTTCTCGTCCTTTTATTCTCTGCTTTATTCTCTGCACGCATGCACGTCCATTACTGTCATTTATTTCAGTGTATTATTTAATCAAGACTGCGACGACTGCCACTGCAGCACGGTCGATGGATCGGAACGAGATTACACGAAAGCTGCTGCGTCGCGTCGTGTGGGTTCATCGCGTGGCAAGTCCTTATTAGATTACGTGAACATCGGAAAGAATCTTATGTAAGCAAGAAACCAAATCAGAGAAAGACACGATCGCTTTTTTCCCCACGCAGGAATATTAAAGGACTTGGTTGTCGTAAACTAAAGGAAAACGACGAAAAGTAGAAAGTCTGGCCGATTCCTTTTCTCTGCCTCAGAAATCTTCAAACAGAATTTCGAATGGAAGAATGCGAACGAAATGAATTTAAAATTGAACACTCAGCAGAATAACAATGAAAGACAAATGACAAATCGTAGCCAACGGATCAAATTCCAAACAGGGAATTGGCGAAAGGGCAAAATGCTAAAAGCAGCTACTGCTGGCCAGATCCAAACTGGGTGGGTTGTCTTGAAGAGAACCCCCGATCTATAGTTGGGGGTCAAAGGGACAAAGCAGCCTGAAGACGAGAGCTTTCGCGCAACACAAGATGAATTGAACATCAGCAATAATTAAATATCTCGTTTCTCAATTTAACCATTGCTTTCTAGCTGATTGTTTTCTAACTTAGACCTATATACTTCTACGTCTATCTGTCTTGACTGTCGTCGTTATATGTCTATCTGTTTGTTTGTGTGTCTGTTTGCATATATCTGCTTAAAAAACCGCAAAAGATGAAGCAGGCAGTGTTGACTCATAAATCATAACTTCCTTCTTCGCCAAGATCTTCCCGTGTCTTAGACTAGTCCTCAGGCGATCATACATACGCGCCTCCGATTCAGTTTTACTAACCTTGAGCACGCAACACGTCGTCCTTAAATAAACGAATGAATAAACGAATAAATAAAGAGAAAAGAAAGAACGAAACAAAGCTATCCGACATGTAGAACGTGCATCCGAATAGTAGAATATAATATTGCCGTGCATCCTTTTCGTGAGACCTAATTCAACTTTAACTAATTATTGCGTTCATGATTGAGACAAAATAGACCTAGATTCTTTTGATTTCCTTGCTCTGGATTTTGTGGACGCCAACTCGGCTTGTTCATGAAGATTCATGAACTTGAACTTGAACTTGAACTTGTTTATTGATCCCAAGAATATCAAACAGACAAACCTCGGCTATTAAATAATGTAATAATTTAAGCAAATGTCGTCGTTACTGTAATAAATAACTTACTATAATTAGTTAATTAATGATGTTCTTTTTCCCATTGTGCGTTTGCAAGTGGAGTAATAAAGAAAACACTTAGGCTACATGTACTTAGTACTTATAAGTAATAATTAATAAATGAAAGAAGAAGAAATGGTCAGTCTTGCAATTCGTGTAAACCACCGATGCATTTAGTGCAATGCGATGCATTTAGTGAAATGCGATGCATTTAGTGAAATGCGATGCATTTAGTGAAATGCGATGCTTTCCAGAATTGATTAGTAATGAAAGCAGCACATTTGAGAAATATATTTCGTTTCTTAAAATGGTGATCGGTATAAAACTGGTTCAGGTAGCCTATTCGGTTGTTTCCCATTGTATGCCGTATTCGGGTAAAGAAAATAGATCTATGCCTCAAGAAAATGCTGGCAGCATTCATTCCATAGAAAGAATGCCAATAGCTGCAGAAATATCTGCGAACGAATTTGCTTTCAGACGATATATATATACAGGGTGGGCCAAAAAAAGTGAGAACACCTTGTAGAATACGAGTTATTTACAAATATAATTCAATTAATCATATTGTTTTCATATATTTTTGTTTGCCAAGTATTTAGCTAATCAGAAATCATGTCCAATGTGTCCTCCTTGCTTCTCAACGAGTTTTTCTAAGCGTCGACGCCACTCGTTTATGCTACTGCATGTCAATAAAACGCTGTCCCAGATTTCTTCATTCTTCGAAGTATGATTATTGCCAACTTAAGCTGCTCAACTGTGGTAAATTTCGCCGAAGGTAGACTTTTTCTTGCAAAGCACCCCATATGGTATAATCTACTGTGTTTAAATCACAACTGTTCGGTGGCCACATGTCTGGCTCGATGAAGTTAACATTCTCCTGCCAAAGAAAGTTGATTGTATTTCTCGCTGTATGAGATGGAGCTCCATCTTGCTGCTGTAATGTCCAGTTATGGCGATCACATATCGCCTTGTCTCAGAACATGTCCACAATAGTATTCACTGTTTACTTTGGCACCTGGTTCAACGAACACAATATTAGTTTTACCCATTCGAGACACACCAACTGATAAGAAAGATACCGCGCGGCTGAAATGGTCACGTTCTCGTATGAGTCGACTTTCCTGAACTTACATTTTTCTTTGTTTCAACGGAATAAACAGTTAACTGGAGTGGCATCGGTGAATGTCTTTTCGTCTGTAAACCAGATGCTTCGATCGTACACTTCTCTCATTAGGAAACCGCTCAAGTAGCTGCCGACTGCGTTGCAAGCGTTTCAAAGTGACATTTTCATTGAGCTTCTGCCCGATTACACGCTTGTACGTTTTGAGTTGTAAATTTTGCTTTAAAATGCGTCGAAAAAAAACATCATATAGCTAAATAGGTAAGTAAGTGAATGAGCAAACAATTTAAGCTATTTTGGATACAGTGAAACAAGTTTTGATGCAATTATACTACTTTTTACGCGATGTTCTCACTTTTTTTGGCCCACCCTGTATATATACATATATGACTTGAGAGAACGGAGATTTAAAGAGAACTATGTATATAATTTATATAATATTATATATACATGTATATATAAGCTTACACACACACACACACACACACACACACACACACACACACAGTTCTCTCTCTCCATCTCTTTTTCCGGTTCTTTTATTCAGTCCACCTTATTTCCGTCTCTCAGCGAAGCCCCCCTCTCTCCCTCTCCCTCTCCCTCTCCCTCTCCCTCTCCCTCTCCCTCTCTCTCTCTCTCTCTCTCACTCTCTGTCTGTCTGAGTGTCTGTCTCTGTCTCTATTTCTGTCTCTGTTTCTGTCTCTGTTTCTGTCTGTCTGTCTCTCTGTCCCTCTCTCTCTCTCCCCTCTAATTATCACTCTCACTCTCTCTGTCTAACTCTGCCTGCCTGTCTGTCTGTCTGAGTCTCTGTCTCTATTTCTGTCTCTGTTTCTGTCTCTCTCCTTCTGTCTTTGTCAGTCTGTGTGTCTGTCTCTCTATGTCTTTCTCTTTTCCCCATTCCATCCTTTCCGATCTCTGCTTTTAAATCTCTCTTTCTGTCATGCGCTAATATTTCCATTAATATCACGCTGGGCATCATTTCACGCATTTAAGGAATATTTCTACCTGAACGCATATTATCATGGATGGATTTCACACAATGAGCCTAAAAATAATGTACCTACCTGATTAGCTCGACATAATGTCAGTTATGAGTTAACCTTTTCAACGGTAACAACAGAGATGCATTACTCCGGGTTTTAGTCGTAATTATATGCTTTCTGCTAACACCCTTTCAGAATCGTTTATTCGCAGCGATAATTATGCCTAATGAGTTGCTAAAAGCGCGTCAGTGCGAGATGGAGGCAGAAAAATAACAGAAAGCCGCGAGAAAAACAAATGAACACAAAAATGAAAAAACAAAACGTCAGACTTCAATTAACAAACTGAAGTCAAACGAATCTGACATTTATTCATAGCTTCTCACACGTGCAAAGTCATTGTATTGAGGACATTATTTTTTACTACGTTGTTATGGTTATAGTGCTGTGGCCTATTATGGTTATGTCAAGTATAGCGATCTATACTTATGCAGTGCTTGTAACGACGATATAAATTAAAAAATATGGAATAAAGTAGGCCTATAGTTTAATTAAGAGAAAAACGGAAAAACTACATAAGCTATATGAATGCAATTTTTGTGAAGCCGTCTAAAGATAATTCCACAATCCAAAGTCTTCACAAAGGCTATACTTTAAACGCGGTGCTAATCATTTCCGCTTTGTTTATTCGTCACAGCCTGACGTCTCTCTGGTAAGCTCAGGATATTGACCTGAGTCCAGATTGGCTTTGGAGCGTCATCGACAGATAGTCTGTGCATTAGTCATCGGCATTTAGAGGTGGCTAATTATTATTAGTAATAATTAATTATAATTAGTGTTGGCTTGTGCTTTTCTGTCTCTTTTCTTTCAAATACCATTTCAATTTCCCTCCACCCCACATTGTGTTCAAATCTCCCTCTCTTCGTCCGTACGTCTGTCTGCCTATCTGTCTATCTAACTGCCTATTTATCGCTCTGTTTATCCATCCATCCACCAATCTATCCATCCGTCAGTCCGCCCGTCCATCTATCTGACCATACATCCATCTATTCATCTGTTTGATTGTCCGTCCCAATTCCTTTCGCTTCTGTCTATGCCTCCCTCTTCCATGCATCCTCAAACTCTCGAAATGCTATTAGCTCAATCGTCAAGAAAAGCAATAGTATTTGTGAAGGTACAATCATTATGATGATGATGATTAAGTTTTATGTCACTGATTCGATGATGATGATGATTAGAACAACGGGAAGACCTGTTCTGATCTTGATTAGGATAACAATTACTACTACTACTACTACTACTACTACTACTACTACTACTACTACTACTACTACTACTACTACTACTACTACTACTACTACTACTACTACTACTACTACTACTACTACTACTACTACTACTACTACTACTACTACTACTACTACTACTACTACTACTACTACTACTACTACTACTACTACTACTACTACTACTACTACTACTACTACTACTACTACTACTACTACTACTACTACTACTACTACTACTACTACTACTACTACTACTACTACTACTACTACTACTACTACTACTACTACTACTACTACTACTACTACTACTACTACTTACCTCTTAGTCAAATGTCAACAGGTCTTCAGTATTGCTCTAGATCTTCAATGGTCGGCTGGAAGGTTGTGTATCTTCAGCGAAGCAGTGTCTCTCTCTTTGTCCTCTTCTTCGTCTTCCTCTTCTGATTCCTCTGTACCTGTCTTCTCTACGCTCTCTCCGGGGTCTGTATACGGTGCTTTCTGCTGCTGCTGCTGCTGCTGCTGTGGTGCGAAGATGGCGGACAACAGCGCCTATTATACCATCGTAATGGGCTGATGAGGTGGAGACTGGGTTGCTACTAGGCAGACTACGATGCCCACCACAACACACAACAGCCATTCCACGTAGTAGTCGTCGCGTAATCTATGCATTATTCATGAGCCTAATCTCAATATTCATGAGTCTTTGGGTCATTCAATATTCATGAGACTTCTTCGTCACCTTACAAGTCGGTCGGTCGGTCGGTCAGTGTCGCTGTGCTGTACAGCGTCTGCCATTGAGTCCTTGAGGCCCTGGCTACCGATGATGATGACCCACCCTCCTTATACCCTCTCTCGACCCTATTAGCTCACCACAGAGACAATGACACCTACATCATTGTTATTGTAGACAGCAGCAGCAGCAGCAGCAGCAGCATCATCATCATCATCATCATCATCATCATCATCATCATCATCATCATCATCATCATCATCATCATCATCATCATCATCATCATCATCATCATCATCATCATCATCATCATCATCATCATCATCATCATCATCATCATCATCATCATCATCATCATCATCATCATCATCATCATCATCATCATCATCATCATCATCATCATCCTCCTCCTCCTCCTCCTCCTCCTCCTCCTCCTCCTCCTCCTCCTCCTCCTCGTCCTCATCATAATAATCATCATAATAATCATCATCATCATCATCATCATCATCAAGCATCGAAATGGCAAAGCATAAATCACTCTCTAAAAAATTGTCAAGAGACGCCATATGATTTTTTGACAGCCAAGTGTTCTCTCTTGTGTCCAGCTGAAGACACGAAACCTTTCCAACATACTCGCAAGACCTTAACAAACAGCAGGCCTGTGTGGGTTTAAAATGTTAAATTTCAATGTTCTTTGAAAATTTTGAAATCTAAATTTGAATCCTATTATAAGAGTTGATGTCAAGAAATAGTATGGAGTAAATAATCCTATCGTCCTACGTAGCCTACCAGCATTGTTCTAAGTTGGACAAAATTTCATTTGAAATTTGATTCTGTTTACAAGTAGATTTATTTAATTATTTCCATTTTAATGATAAGATATTAAAGGAAATTACTACCTTCTACTTTTTAACAACCATTTAAAGAAAAAAAATACATACATTTCACCACTCGACTAAACTGGACACGTAAGTTTATTATGCTACATTGCTTGTGTTATTGTTGATGTTATTTGTGTGTTATTACGTTAGCATGGATTCGTATCATGTTTCTCCGGATTTAGTTTCCACTGTTTCCTACTTTACATTGAAACCAATGGATTTTAACTGGAACACGCTGGAAAGACAGGCAGACCAAATGTCGAGACCAAATTTATGTAGGTTATGTATTAGATCAGAGTCTTTAAAAGATTGGATTGAAACTTGGACTTTCATAAGTATGTCACTTTCCCAACAGACGATTCCTATACGTTTTTAATGAACCATGAACACAATCTTCAAAAGTGGATCCACTCGGGTAATACTAACTCCGTCCCAGAAGTTCCTAGAACAAAGTCCCGTTCAATTTTTATGGATTTCGTCCAGCGCAGCCTACTCGCGTCTCTCTATTCTGCAAAATCTACTGATGCAATTTTTCAATTTCCTCGCGAGTTCAAAGCTAATAAGGCAACGCTCGATTCGTGGCGTGTCTCGCTCCAATTTCCTTGAGTGTGCCAGAATGTAAAGACGTTCGACCAGTCATATTCAGATATTCAGAATGGCAATAGGGATTCGAAGAAACGGTCATATTAAATGCACGTCCGATGTAGTTTAATGCAAATGTACAAGTATTTCCTTTTGGTCAAATTTCATTTGTGTAGGTGGTACTCTCAGCGGACTGGTATATATTTTATTTATTTGCATGTGCACTTCAAGATCTCTATACTCAGAGGCGCTCCCGACTGCAGAGCGGACACTGCATCGGAGTTTCACGCCGAAGCGTTGAACAATTGCGAGTGAAGGACTTGCCCAAGGTCCCTATATACGCGGAGACTTGAGGTGGATTCAAAGTTTCGAACCAGCAACCCTTCGGCTGCAAGGCGACGAACATACCCACTGCACCACCGCGCCCCTTACGCCTTAGTCGTTGCCTATCGGTTAGGTTTCGGTTATGATGTGCTTCATTGTCATTCTGAGTATCATAAAAGTCAATTTATATCGAACATGAGTAATCCTCCAAACTCCTACTCGATTACTTCAGTCACACTGTATGATCCTGACGAGCATATTCCACCCCAAATGAAGGCTTTGGTTAAATAGTAATTAATTAACTTAGGACAGCCGCACATTCAGAAAGTCGGTTCTGATGCAAGTTATGGCCAGCAGTTATTGCATGTAGGTCTTGCTGACTGTATTCCCAATTATTATAATATTCAAATTCCCATTCATCGTTTAATCTAAGATGGTCGAGAAGATCGAGACAAGACAGCCCGACATAATAATTATTTTATTATCCATAGGTTCAAAAGAAAGAGTCCACATTCCACCGAGTTCTTGTTGACCACATAATTATAAGAAGCAGATTTCTTTATGTGGTGTGTGAAGACTGTGTATTGAATAGATGCCTTCAATTAAGTTTCAACATCTACTCCATACCTCCTTCTACTCTAATGCACTCATTATTTTATATGTTCCATGATTGACTATGATAAGCTTAATACCATTTAATTACGGGCCTGTCACTTGTGCGCATTAGCAGCTATTCTCCACCTTTTTGATGTGCCATGCTGTATGGATCGGTTATTCATCTGGATTACTACATAGTTCAAACGTGTTTTTACATGTATAGAATTGAGTGTTGCCGTGCAGGGTTATCAGGTAGGCTAGAGTGTTTGTCATAGTTAATCCTAAATAATATTGATTAACATAACAATTCATTATCAGCTATTCAATGCAACATTTGATAGTTTCGCTGTGGTTGGTTCTTCACTCTGCAACACACCGCCACGTAATTACCAACACGAGTTCTGGTTTTTTCTTTTGTATCTTTTCACCAGTGTGTAGACTGTAGAGTGTATAGAGTGTAGACTATAGGCCGTTCTATGCTATGACGGCCTGTGTTGTCAGCCTGAGAAACTGAATAGTTTTCTTAAAGAAACGTTCTATTAATGTAGCCTACAATTATTGCAATTGGCTGTGTAAGCTTACATAGCCACACCCATTTGGACGCTTAGACCTACACCTTTTTATAGTTAGTGATGGAAACTCACATAGCCTACAGTAGCTATAAATAATATTAGGCATGTAAATATATGTATTGTATATGCACACGTACAGGGATGCAAGATTATTTATAGGCGAGAATATATCTATTAAGCTGCATGGTAATGTAGGCATTCTTTTATGGCCTGGTAACCAAGGCAACCGTAAATATTCCGCCCAAAGTTATGCATTTGGGATTCGGTGACAGATCTGAAATGTCAGATTTCAAAGCAACATCACCCATCATCCGATGTTCCGTTCTCAGCCATCGGAATATTGAAATTCGTGTCGGGAAATCTTCGATTTTCGGCTCCCAATCACTGATCTATAGTTCAAAAACATCTTCCTCTAGAGTCTAGATAATTATATGCAAAAGGTTACCTGTAGGCTAATAGACCTATGAAACTGCTGGCTACACTGTTCTGATCTTAGTGCGAGCATGTAGCCTATTATGTACTATAATATGTATACATAGGCTATGTATACACACATACATATAGGCCAAGAGGCAGTCATAAATATTGTATGTAATGACATGGCAGTGTATAGGGTGACCCATGATAGCACGTAGAGCTTGTTTTATTCTAAATTCTCATCTCAGGTGAGAATCTAATAATTGCTGCGTTCAGTACGATTAAAACGCATTCCATCTTTCTCCTTCTTCAGAAGATGCAGCAGAAGCGCATAAAATACAGATAATACCGTAGACGAATATCAATAGCCTATACATTGTATACATGTATTGTATATAACGCAAAGAAGACAATGCCTTCATCGCAGTAAATAATATGTCCGCAGCGTTGCAAACATTAAGATTGCGTTGTATAGGCCCCTACATACTAAGACTGCATTAAGATTGCGTTGTACTTGTACTTCAAGTGCTAAGATTGCGCTGTAGATATTTTGATCGCGTTGTAGATAATTATTAAGGCTGTAGGGCGTGTAGGCTATAATATCTCTAAAAACTGCGCTGCAAATAAAAATAAATAAATATTAAGAGTTTAAGACTATTTTGTAAATATTGAAGTCTTCGCTGTAGTCTGTAGATATAGGCCTAAAGAAATATTGAGACTACCTGCAAGTAGCCTAGGCCTACTAAGACTGTGTTGTAGACTCTATGCTAAGATTTCGTTGCAAATAGCCTATACTAAGACTAACCTACTTGGGTAAAAATTATTAAGACATGTTGCAAACAAATTATTTAAAGTGAGAACTATCGAGCCTTTGATGGGTAAATATTCATATCGTAATTTTTAGGATTGCGATGTAGCTTTGAAGACTTCCATTAAAATATTCAGACTTCGTTAAAAATGCTAAGTCTACCTTGTAAGCTTACAATTCATCTTACTCAGTCTATCCGTTTGTCCGTTTGAAGGCGCTCTATTTCAATGCCGCTGACACTTGGACTGAAGAGATCGATGGACATAGAAGACACCACCAAGTCACACGCATTTCCTTCAGCATTCAGCTGGCTTAATTGAAAGCAGCGCTGCAGTGTCTCTTTGTCTCTCTGTCTCTGTCACTTCCTCTCTCCCTCTCTCTGTCTGTCTGTCTCTGTCTTTCTGTCTTTCTTTCTCTCTGCCTCTGTCTGTCTCTGCCTCTCTGTCTCTCTATCTCTGTCTCTGCCTCTCTGTCTCTCTATCTCTGTCTCTGCCTGTCTCTTTCTTTCTTTTTCTTTTCTCTCTCTCTCTCTCTCTCTCTCTCTCTCTCTCTCTCTCTCTCTCTCTCTCTCTCTCTCTCTCTCTCTCTTCCGACCGACAAATCCTCGCTGGGTAACGGTGAATCGTCTCGACAGTAATTTATCGGCTTCCCGCCAACCGTTTCGACTAACGGCTTCTCCGGCAGCAGACGTTTAAGCTAATTTTCATCTGCGCGGTCAAATCCAGTTTTTCTCTGACTCTTCAGGTAATTGGTCGTTCATTTGGACGCGACGGTGGAGGCCATTGCCATTAACCAGGTGCTTATGCGACCACCGGGACCGAGAAACGTCAGGCGCAATTAACGAACTACTTTAGAATTAGACACAAGCCAACGCCACGTACTACAACTATAACACGGAAAGATTACCCACTAGATGAAGTCTTACCATGTCGCATTACTAACTTAGTATCTTAGCAAACAAGTGACTGGCTGCTTCTCAGCTATTTTAGCCAATATAGTTGCGGAATTCAGGTTGCTACGCGGTTGCTGTTATTATTATTATTATTTTTTTGTTGCCCCGAGGTATACAGGATCCCTCGGGGACTTATCTAGCGCCTAACATTATTATTATTATTACTTATTTAAAAATTATTATTATTGTTATTTTTTGCCCCGAGGTACTTATAGGATCCCTCAGGGACTTATTACTAACCCTATCATTCCTACGAGTTGCAACAGGGAGAGGTCGAAAATAGGGCCTACGATTTTTTGCATACGTTATGTTATGGATATAGCCTAACTTAGCGACAACTCATGTTCATTTTTGTTTACCGATTGATGCCATTTTGTACATGGCTGACAAAACCTTTGCGTTTGTGTCATGATAATCAACAAAGGCTTATAAACCCTATTGTAAACTTTACGCAAAACTACATATAACACGTTTTCCCTCGTGGTTTACAAACAAACTGACCCGGATGTAGAATTGAGCGCTATAGTAATAATAGTTCGCAGTCGAAATTGTTGTCTTCGTCAGAAACTATTTTAATTTCAACGCGAGGCTCAAAGCAACGGATTGGCTGGCTTATAGTAGTGATAATAATAACAATACAAATAATAATTGCAATGATGATTGATGACTGACTACAGTGACTAGTGATAACAAGAAGAGTGCCTGATTGACAACGGTCCTCTGTGCACTACACCCACCATAGATAGGCCTATAAATTTTATAATTAAATTTCATGAAGAAATAAATATAATATATATATATATATATATATATATATAATAATTGCCGTCCCCGCTTGTAGCCTACTGTATGATCTGTCAACTGCAAATGTCAAAGAGCGAGATTCAATTTTGTTGTTTTGTTTATCGATCTTCATTGTCTGCTTTCGAGTACGTCAAGACTATATGAATGATATGACAAAAAATTGTAAGGACTAAATCACCAGACTATGTGACCTGACAGCCTAAGGATCAAATTACCAGTGACAAAATTATTTAAGAACCAAATGACCAGAGGAGGAGTCGGAGGACCATACAAATAAATAACTTAACGATCAAATGACCAATGGACCATTTGACCATCGGAATTGAGGACCAGAGGACTAGTTTGCCACAGGACCCTATGATAATGGGATCATATAACCAGAGAACCAGATGACAAATGGACCAGATGATCAGATGACCAAAGGTGCACAGGATGACCAAAAACCAGATGATAAAAGGACCAGATGAATAGACGGCCAGACAAGTAGGCCCCTATAGACGACCAAATGACCAGAGGACAAAAGGACAAAAGGACTAGACGACCATTTATATATAGGGCCAGATGATCCAATCCATTTCTTCTTCTGCCATTGCGTTGACTTTCAATATTGCACTTTTCGTCCAATTCGAACTGCTCGACTCCTCCTGAAAACGGATATTAACAGTCGCACGCGATAAACCTCGCGACTTATTACCCCGACCGAATCATTTACACAAGCGGACTGGAGATGCGGAGAGCGTGCATGCACATTGCACAGCCATACAAACACGCAAATAATATACAGATATATAGACAGTTCATATCCTAAAATAGAGAACCTCCTGGGCCAATATACCCATGAAAAATTAAATATAATTTTATATATTCAATAAGAATGAAAATATGCATTCATTTATATTATTAATATATATATATACATAGACTATACACACTGGGGCATATATGTTTAGATAAAAACGAATCAGATGAGTATGGAGACGTTCTTCCGTTGTCAATTCAAAACCGGAATCGAGGAGGGGGGAAGAGGAGGATGAGGAGGAGGAGGAGGAGGAAGATGAGGAGGAGGAAGAGGAGGAGAAGGAGGAGAAAGATGGAGGAAGAGGTGGAGGAGGAGGAGGACGAGGAGGATTGGAGAGACGGATGATCGATGGTCCTCTGGTCATTTCACCCTTAAGTCCGATGAACGATTTATTGATTTCCATACAAAAATTTCTTCCATCAGTTGGAGCAATGTATTCAACGATGCAGACGCTGGCACAAAAGGTCACGACCCACAAATCAATCGTTTATTAATTCATATTACACACTTAAATTGAAATAATGTAGAAAATGGAATGCCTACAGCAGCTACGTGGGCACGACAAAGAGACATAAACTATATCTATAGTTGTACCAAAAGGGACAAGAATTGCTTAATTAACTAACTGATCATATTAGAAGCAATAGGATGCCAGAAAACACATCCATGCACCAAATATACACTTGGTTTCAATGTAAAGTATAGGAAGAGTGGAACAAAATTATGAAAAATATAATACGAATTCAGTCTAACACAATAGCACAACAACAAAAACAACAACACTAACACAAGCATAATAGGCCTACATGTCCCGATCTGGCCTTCGCGGTAAGAGGTGTTGTACAAATTTGCCTGAGATCTGGATCATCTGGTAAATGCAAATGGTAATCTCTTAGTTGCTTAAAGTAACTATAGAAAACAGAAGATAATAGTTTTCTTTAAATCTGAACATAAAAATGGGTATTAAATACTTGGTAGAAGAATCGAATTTCATTAAAGCCTATACACAACTTGGAATAGCAGTGTTTAGTAGGCCTAGGCCTGTTGATTCCATTCAATTTCTTAGCAGTTACTGTTGTGATAGCCTGTTTATGTGATATTATTTGCTGTAATTTTCATTCAAACACGGCTCAAACTACATGTATTGTCTAAGCTAAGGGTGACAGCTCGCTCTGATGCTGCGGCTGATGTGGCGATCATTCGAAAGAAATAATATTATAAGCTCGTTTCAAGCATTAGCCTATTAGACATTGTGGAGGAGCACATCTCCCTCAAAACCCTTTTCCTTCTCGGCCAAGGCGCCTCAGCGATCGTCTTTCGGGAGCTCGTTCGACCCCTCACCACACAACGTACCTTGATTCTCCCCAGCAGAGAAGACTACATAAAACGTTATAGGGCCTAAGACAAAAGCTAGATTAATGTGTACGCTGACGCCGATTTCGATCTAGCTTGCATCACAAGTCTGTTGTAGAAGTCTTAACGAATGAAAAGAATTCGATCGTCTAAATTGTGATTATAAGGCACAGATAGAAAGAAGTACACAATCAATTTTTTATGACATCTCAACCTAACAGTCTCATAAACGCCACTGCTGAGTACGTGTGTTGAAATAGTTATCCAAGTAGCCTACTTAGCGAGTTTAAAAAAAGGCCAACTGTCCACTTATCTTGATTGATTGAAAGTCAAACAAACTCAGCAAAGATGATTCCTTGATCAAAGTATAAAAATGTCAACAATGTAATGAAAAGAGCAAATCAAAAGTTAAAGACACATGCATAAAACCCAGTCAAACTAAAATTTTCATACGCAAAACAAGCACAGTGTAGGCTACTTAATCCTACATGATTAAGCTTATACATGGTCATATTATGTGTTTCATTAAGGCTGCTGGCCTGCAATACAAATTTCTAACCTAATTCTGGTAAACCGTTTCGTTTGGAGACATACTTTATTCTCCTGAAATTAAAATGCTTCCTTTTAAAAATGTTCGTATTTTCAGGATAATTATAGTCATAATTTCGATATGATTTTTCCGTAAAATAAACCTGGACTATTTTTCTGTAGCGAATCTGTGAGTTGATGACCATTTGGAGGAATTTGACCATGCATGTCAGACCACTTCGATCATTTCAAGATATCAAAGAGAATCAAACTAAGCCGGCTGAAACTGAAAAGTAATTGTTATAAACTTTTATAAGTTGATTTCGCAAATAACGCTTAAATTATACAAATAAAGTTTAAAAAACACTGGAAATAGCTACCCAAAAGCCAAACATGAATGGTTTTTAGGCCTGCTCATTATGCTACATTTCCACGCATGAGTCATTCCCTACAATTGTTCATCATCCGTACCTCAAAGGCTCAAACTATTGATTATGCATGATATTCAATTTTTTCTTAATTATGAATAAAATCATCTCACTAGGGTTTTTGACCAATAATATAACAATGCCTCTCAAAACAATGCCGTCTCAATGTTCAGCCTAGTGCCCTAGTATACAATAATTGCATATTACGCCCATAATTATGGAATCCGTGATATCTCACTTTGAATGACTTTGCACTCACAACAGATAGAAATTTTGTCTCTCTCTTAATTTTAGTCAACTAACTTCTGGGCAGAAATGTTGGAGTTTTCAGCATGCTTCTTTGAAAAACATTATTCAGAACAAAATCACATCAGAATGTTTATTGGCAGCTTGGCATTGGAAAAGTAACATGGACGGACGATTTTGAAAATGTTTTTCTCTTGCATGGATTCTTATGCAAAATTTGGTTGCTCTCCGGAGTGGTGTCTTTTGTGTCTTCTCAGATTAGAAGTGTTTGAGAATGTTTTCTGACAAATTTGACAAATGCATTGTTTAATTTTAACTCCATCATGTGTTCTCAAATGACTCTCTAGACGACTGCGATGTCGATAGTGAGTCTCACATAAATGACATAGATATGGCTTCTCTCCGGTATGAATTTTCATATGAACACGCAGACCAGAAGGTTGGGGAAAACATTTTGGGCAGTCCGGGCATTGGTAGGGTTTTTCTCCTGCGTGGATTCTGCCGTGAGTCTTTAAAGTCGAAGGTTGTGAGAACGCTTTTGAACATATCTGGCACAGATGAGGCTTCGCTCCAGTATGGATTCTAAGATGATATTTTAGGTAACCGCTGTGGGAAAAACTTTGTCTACATAAGCGGCATTGATATGGCTTCTCCCCAGTGTGTGTTCTCATGTGAATTCGTAGAACACTATTATTTGAAAATGATGTGCAACATAACTGGCACAGAAATGGTTTCTCTCCTGCATGGTTTCGAACATGCATTTGCAGATTAAAAGAACGAGAAAATCTTTTTCGACATAAGTCGCATTGAAATGGTTTCTCTCCAGTATGTGTTCGAACATGCATTTGCAGACCACCAGAAAATGAAAATCTTTTTTGACATGTGTCACATTGAAATGGTTTCTCTCCAGTATGGGTTCTCGTGTGCTTCTTCAGAGAAGAATTCATTGTAAATGCTCTCGGGCATAACTCACATCGGTTTGGTTTTTCTCCAGTATGGGTTTTCCTATGAAGCTGCAGGTGCGAGTGTTGCCTAAATACTTTCTCGCAGAATTGACATCTATATGGTTTCTCTCCAGTATGGGTTCTAAGATGAGTTTGTAGATTGGATGAGTGTGAAAATCGCTTTCGACACACAAGGCATTGAAATGGCTTATCTCCAGTGTGGGTTTTTATATGTCTGTTCAGACCTGAAGAGAACGAGAACGTTTTTCCGCAATACTGGCAAACGTGAGGCTTTTCTCCAGTATGGGTTCTTATGTGTCGTCTTAAACCACGTGAGTCCTTAAACAACTTCTGACATACTTTGCATTCGTTCTTCTTTTCCTTGGAGAAGGTTTTCGTCATTTCTCTCGTTTGAATATTGGACATCACAAATGATTATTATCACTTAAAGTTATGTTTCATGAGTGTATGGGCTTCCACAAAAACAGAATTGAAAATACTGAGTCTCATAATAAGTTCCTGTAAATTGTATTTATTCACAGCACTTAATTTGCCTGTTCCTTGTCTTGTTCAGTATGTAGTTATCCGAAATAAGAGTAACTTCACTCCTTGCAAAACCTAAAACACTAAATTTCTTTGTTTATATATCATCTACTCGCATAGCTGAATTAAATAAAGTCAGCATAATCATGCACAATATCCATAAGCCATGTTTGATGAAGAAATCAATTTACAAATGGACAAAGATTTAACTCAAAATGGCCGTTTACAGCATTCGGGTTCATCAGGGAAACCCATTTTACAAAGTGTCACTGTGACTTACGAGTGGTTGCTGTCCCAGAAGTAGGCCTAGTCTTTTATTTCCATAAATTTAAAATCCCGGCGACTCATATGACTTAGGAGTCTTAGGTCTATATGCGATGACGATACAACAATGATGAAAGTATAGGCTAGATTTCAAAACTGTAGAAACTGAATAAAAACGAAAGAAACGAGAAAAATTGGCAGTTGGTTATTAAACGGAAATCGAAAATGCTTCGACCATGTAACATAAAGACCTCCTACATACATACATACATGTACATACATACATACATACATACATACATACATACATACATACATACATACATACATACATACATACATACATACATACATACATACATACATAATTACATGCATACATAGCCTACGTCTTGAGTGGTGAGATTTCTGTAGGTTATTAAAAGAATGTTTAGCTGTAAAGATATTAATGCCAAAATTATTCTGCAATGAGACGCAAGTGTCGGTTGGGGTTAGGTTTTGGGTAAGTGTCGTCATTAGATACTGTCCACCGGCATATACTGTATCTTTGGACAGTATACAATGCCAACACTAATCTATCCCTGGCCCTAACTGAAACTCACGATGCCTAACCCGACGCCTTACCTGATCCTGACAGGCACTCACATAGGGCCTACAAAAGGTGCTTAAAAGCGCCCAATAAGTTTTCGTAGCGCGGGTTTCATCACTTTCGAAGTTACTATGTAGGCCTACTCATATTTACTGTATATTTTTTCTCAATTATAATTTTAACTTAGCCTTTTCTTAGATCTCACGTTGATTACTTATTGACTGAGCGCTTTTGCATCATGGGATGCGGCTGATAGGTCACAGCGCTCTATTTTAGCGATTTCTTGAGCGGCCATACTTTTTACAATTACCAAGTAATAGCCTACCAAAGAATGTGAAGACAAACCATGTACAATTGTACAGCAGAGACTTCTTGAATGCCTCTTCAAATTTGAAATTATAATTACTGTAGGTCTATGAAGTTCACGAATGCCAAAACTGATAGGCCTGGGATATTGGATAGTAAACCGTTATAATATTACGTCACGGAATGCGGCTGTACCGCTGTATATGGAACCACAGTAAGATTTTGGAACTTTCGTCGGAAGATTAAGAGAATAATCAAGTAGCCTAACAGAGACACATTAGCCTACTTTGTAGATCTGCAGAAAAACGGATAATCGAACGGCTGATTATAAATTTAATTAATTCGTCAACTCTAAATTTTAAACCTTGCTTTAAGAATTCGCTGAAACTGGTGACGTCACTGACAAGGAAAACATGAAGTATATTTGTGTGAAGAGGAGCATGATACCGACCTATAGCCTAACGATAGACGCCAAAACGCCATAGAGAAATCAGAAGAAGGATCGCATGAAAAGAGGCTTTCACGAAGAGAAGAGAACTAGGCAAGAGTGGCTTTTCAGGAGCATGCAAAAAATGTTTATTACAAAAAATCAGATGAATTTTTTTAAATAGTTCACAATTAGTAGAAATAGGTCTAGTTAGCTACACCGGTAAGCGAGAGCGGCATACGGTTGTTGGCAACAGTGGACTGCGGTTCAAGCCCCGGGCTGGGAGTTAACACAGAGATTTAGATATCTCGGTCTAGCACGCATAGAACGCGGTGGCGCAAGCTGCTGCGGAGCGACCTTGGGCAAGTTGCTTATCCATCATTGTCTGCGGGGAAGGCAACGGGAAACCACCTCACTCATCTCATCCCCAGGGGGATAGGCCTAATGCCAACGAACCTACCTTCGGGCAAAGAACCATCATCATCAGGAGAAATAGTTTGCAAATGGTTGAGAGACAAACTATAGACGAATTCGATTAACGAATCTGGATGAAGTGTAGTAGGCTAATTGTGCAGTTTTGCTAATTGTTCGCCCTACTCCAACTCTTCCCAGCATGGGCGGAGACTTAGGGGGAGGACAGGGGCACGGTCATAGGTGCAATAACGTCCTAAAAGTTGGGGGGGGACCATAATGAATCACGTCCTAAAAGTTGGAGGACCATAATAATAAAGTTAGGGGACCACTCAAAAGTTGGGTGGGACGCGTCCCGTGAGTCCCATAGGGTGGTTGCGCCTATGGGCACGGTCCCCTCAATGAATGTGTTGGGGGACGGCCCATGTATTTGTCCCCCCCCCCAATTGTTGAGTGTTGTGACTAAAAATGTTCCTGCTGACAGATCATTTCATATCCGAGAGGTTGGTGAGATGAAGGATCTAGGCCTATAGTAGCAGTAGCCTAACTGTTGTGGTGTCCAACGGTGGAAGACAAGTGTTGTTCGGTTACCAGATGATCACCTACTACTTAGGCTTAGGCCTATTTATTAGGCCTACTAGTCTTAATACCTATAGTAATAATAATAATGAATAACTACACTTGCAATAGCCTACCAACAATAATAATAAATTAAAAATAATTAATGAAATAATATAGGCTACCTAAGGCCCTAAGGCCTTACAAATACTATCATAAGAAATGCTAGCCTATAATAATTATGAGAACAATTTAGTTGTTGTAATTTTCGTTCATTCTTCTGAATTGGTAAAATTGCTTTCGCATGACAACAATACAAGGGGTTTTCAAATTGACTCAATCAAGCCACGTGACCTTGTACTTAACTTAAGGGCCGCAACAATTGCACAGTTAATATCTAAGCTTGTCATACTTTTGAACTTTGGAAATAATATCTTGTGAAGTAGATACCATGGTGTAAGACACCATGGTAGATACAGATGAAACTTCGTGATAAGAACATGCTTCGAGTGTTGAGGCTGAGATCATCTGATTAAAGTGCCAAAAGGACTATAGGCGGTCTTCAGTCAAGCGCCGTTTGTTTAACCCTTATAGGGTAACCGGGGGGTAAAAAATAACCCCCAGTCTACTTTTTTCGTGCACTTCTTTTGAATGAAACAAAACAGACTTTTGCTTTTGTGACTTTTCCTAAATATATTTTTTCTTCACAATGTCGTTTTCAGCTGTCCCACATTGCACTGCCACCTAGTGGCAGACTACTCTGAAAAGTGAGGTTTTATATTCTGGTACTGGATAAATCATTTCTACACTTTGTAGATGTAAGCATAATATTTATTAGAACTGAATTGTTGGAGATTATGTGGCTGTTCTATTTTTGCATATGAATTAGTCATTCTTTGCTGTGTGATTTCTATTTCCGGCAGCATTATATTAGTGTAGTATACGCACTTTTGCATGAAACTATCGAAAGAAATAGGTGAATATAACGCCACGAAAGGCGCCGTGGAATCATTCGACCAGGACAGTAAGGGATAGGCCTATACTTGCACTTGCAGGACCAGAAGATGGCCTCTTCTATTTCTTGGTTGATGCAGCAGCGCTCAACGAGTATGTCATAATGATAGAAGTTGCAGAATCCAGCATGGCGAGATAACGCACATTCAGTAGGCCTACGTTTTCACAAGCGCCGTGTGTTCCTGCTAGAAGTTGGTCATGAGCTAATCAGACCGCTTATAATCACGAGTCATCATTTTAATTCAAGATTTGTTACTCATAACGTTCAACAATGTCCTTGTCTATCAGATAAATTAAACATGACCGAATTTGGTTGAACATTTCCCTGGATTTGACGAAAATAAATTGGGGGTATTTTTTTACCCCCCGGTTACCAACAACTGTAACCAAAATAGGGTTACCCTATAAGGGTTAATTAGCACGGCATACAGACAGACAGAAAGACAGGCAGACAATCAGATTGGCAGACAAACAAAACAGGCAGCTAGGTCGTATACGATGGATCAAGAGGCAAGAGCTGAAAATCAGACCTTTAGTTAAGAGACGCATGTCCAATTAGACAGAAGAACAGATAGACAGAGACAGACAGACAGACAGACACAGACAGACAGATGGATAGAAAGCAGCTAGGGCCTAAACCATGGATCAAAAACTGTTAAATCAAGCCTTAGTCAAGAGGCGCATGTCTAATAATAATAGACAAAAACGCACAGAGACAGGCAGACAGACATAGAGGCAGACAAACGTAGAGGCAGACAGACATAGAGGCAGACAGACATACATGTAGTCTATATGTTATTTGCTATGGTACAAGAAGCATCTTCCGTTCCATTACTCTATCGAAAAACCAATTAATTTCTTCGAAAGACTAGACCGTGTGAATTGGTGCAGTGCCAGTGTGGAGGATGGCTTCCTAATTCTGCCTCTTCATCCTCCTCAACCTCGTCTTCGTTCTCCTCCTTCTCGTCCTCCTCTTCGTCTTCCTCGTCCTCGTCCTCCTCTTCGTCCTCCTCGTCTTCCTCGTCTTCCTTCTTTTCGTCCTCCTCCTCTTCGTCCTTCTCGTCCTCCTCGTCCTCTTCCTCCTCCTCCTCGTCCTCCTCGTCATCCTCGTCCTCCCCGTTTTCTTCGTCATACTCCTCCTCTTCGTCATCCTCCTCCTCGTCGTCCTCGTCGTCTTCCTCTTCGTCCTCCTCCTCGTCCTTCTTCTATTCGCAGTGAACGCTTTAGGTTTGAACTAGACTCAACTCTCCGACGGACATGCAGACATGCAGACAGACAAACTATTGTTACGACTTGTCAGCTTTGCAGAGAAGGTGACGGACCAACTGTAGAGACGAACAATGGCTTTGCTCGCTCATCCGTTGATTAAACGTCCATCTTCCTCTGCTGCTGCTGGTGCTGCTGCTGGTGCTGCTGCTGATGCTGATGATGAATCATCTGCTGCTGATGCAGCAACTGCTTCTGACGAGCGCATCTATCCTGAGCGGAATAAGCGCTAAAACGCGTCCCGTAATCGCTGATCACCGCTGCTCCTCGGATTCCTCCTAATTCTCCAGATCCACTTAGGTTAGAATCCTGCTGTACCACCGTTCCAAACGTGGACGACGGTGAATACGGGGATTTATCGTGTTGTGGGGTTATGGAAACAACCGTTGTACCGCTGCCACCCAATCGCACATCCGAGTCTGGAACGGACACGACGGTGAACATGTGATCAGCAGAGTTCCGTAGACTTCCACTTCCGCTCTGCGCCGAATCGATGCGCGACAATGGCGACTCCCAGACACGCTCCGATGCCGCGTTGAATTTGCCAGCATCACCAGCAGCAGCAGCAGCAGCATAGTTCGGCTGCTGAGTTGGTTGTTGATGCTCGTGGCATTGATGGTGTGAATACAGGTGGCAGCAGGACTGCGGAGGTGGACCGAAGCGATAGTCCTTGAAGGTGTCCTCTCCTCCGACGACTGGAACGGGAGTGCGAGGCTCGGCGGATCCGGTGGAGGAGGAAGCAAGTCTGGTGGACAGACCACAGGCACATTTGATCATCGGAGCCTTGTCGTAGTTGCTTTCGAGATAGTTCAGTTGAAGCGATGAACGTTTCTGTGAAATCATTTCTCTGTCCGGTTTGCTGAAGATAGAAATAACAGGAAATATTAATAACAAATTATTGTTTTTGCCGCATTTCACCAACATGCCAGGTCTTCTTTTAAGGAATTCTTTGAACTGCTGCACAACCTTTTCATTCCACGCTAAAAAGCCTGCATCACGCATGCATCACCGTTGTTCATAATAATATGTTCATTTGTTATAATTTCGTCGAGCATTCTCTAATTTGCTTTAACGCTACAGCCACTGGGTTGATCTCTGATGCAGGCAGACACGGGAAGAGTCAGTCTAAGTAACTGCCATACTGCTACAATATTATGGTCCTATGCAGGGCACCTGTTTGCAGGGAGAATACACTGGTGTCAACGCCAGGCCACTGACACGTATACGCGTGTGAATTTACTGCGCTGTGCACAGTAAGGCGTTCGTAAATTTTTAAAGACGTTCTTCAGACTCTGTGCGGATACTATGGTCTATGAAGCTACCAGCGACCACGTTCTTCGAATAAAAGAATGCAGAGGTCATGAAAGAAGGTGAGTAAGAGGCGTAAAAATTGTGAGGAAAGTCGTTCAGTGATTCTGGATTATTTAGAAAGATCTCAACTCAATGAGCACTGCGTCAACAATCAATCAATCATTCTCAATTCAATTCAATTCTCGTTTATAATTCAAGACTTCAGTCTGCAGAACGCAGCCTATTAATTTTCGCCACAGACGTAGGTTGGTGTTCACCAAGAAGACTGAAGACATCGATTATGATTATTATCGTTTAAACAAAGTCATCAGAATATAAGCTTAGATTATAATATTAATTGCTACTTTGATTTTTCACCTATTTAGCGACTTTTCAAGAGAACTCATCTGAATAAAGCTTTATTTTCGTTTCTATTATAAATTATTATACATAGTTTCCGTTGCACTGAGCAACTGAGTGTCCTGGTTTGAAACATAGCCTATATCCCTTGCTAAATTTGAAGACAATTCCAAAATTTAAGTGTGCATGCATAGAATAGTGATGTTATTAGTAGGCTATAAGAGATTATTATATCGTTTGTTCACCTTTTACATCCGATGACGAGTACGATGATGAGAGCGATTAGAACACCGATCACTGCCCCGATTCCAATCGCTAATCCTATCGCCATAGAATACACAATCAAATCAAATCATTTCCAGACATTTTGCCAATAAGTTTCTAAAGAATTTTTCATGTTAAAGTCAACTGTTCCTTAATTATTAATCTGATCATTAATATTTTATTTAATCTGATAATTAATATAATATTATCTGCTATTGAGTAGCCTACTTCACAAGGCACCGTCAGCGCTAAATGTGGTTGAATTCCCAGAAAGGAATAAGGTTTCAGCAAAGTCTAGCGCCTTCAATAAAGGTAGTGATCGATATGAATGTAGTGATCGAACAGTGTCAGAGACCTCACTCACCGTCAAAAGCGTGCGAGAGAGTCATAGGCCTAAACCTCTCATGAAAAGTCATAAAATGTCAACACGGATGCCTGTTATAATTAATTATCAGACTCTGCAATGGGCGAACCGGGAGTTGTTATTTGTGTCGGAAAAAGTTTTCAAGATATCGTATAAGCTGCATCGGTAACCTGTTGACAATCTTCGATAAGAACGATAAGTTTAAATATATGCCAGGTCTTGTAATAAGTAACAAGACGACGCACGACTTTGAAAAAATTAATATAATCAGAAGACGACGAACCAAAAGATTTCATTTTTAGGAGAGTCAGGAAGCGAATTTGAGGTTTTCATTACAGATTAAAGAATGAGAAACTGACAAAACAGCCTCCGATGACGTTCATGTCGAAGATTTGTCTATATAAATAACTTACGTGAAGAATATTTTTTATTCTCTCGAGTACTTATTATATTCTTTGTTATGTCGGAGAATAAATAAATTCTTGGCATATGAGCAATAATTATTCCAAGTAGTGTTTGGTCGAAAAGATTTTGTTCTGTCTGCTTCAGTTTGTCGAGAGAAATTAATTAGTTTGCGTTTTTTTCTAAAGAAACGAGTTGACGTTTGGCACATACAACTTGAATAGGCCTACGATTAATTAGGTGTATTATAAAAGGCATCGCTTCAAGATCTAAATGTAGACATATGCGAGTGAAGAGATTTTGAGAATATTTAAAACGTTGCATGCGGTACACTGCTGCGAATTGTTAATGAAAGATTCTTCCAGTATGAAATAATGAAGGCCGTTAGAAATCCTACTTAGACCTAAGTAAAGTCGAATTAACCAAACTTAAAACGCAAAACATTCATTATCAGCAAATGAGTGTACCCAGATTGCATCCATCCCCTATCCATCTCCATCCATTTCAATCCTAAGCATCATCTACAATTCTACATCTATGGTTCTATGCCGTAGACGTCTACCAGCCTGACGCTTTCCTCTTGACCTGGAGCATTTTTGATCCAACGTACATCAATTTTGTTTTGACTGAGCACCTGCAGATAAGCTGGTTCCCTTGACTCGGTTGAGAAATCTT
Source organism: Lumbricus rubellus (assembly GCA_945859605.1). Classification (NCBI taxonomy): domain Eukaryota; kingdom Metazoa; phylum Annelida; class Clitellata; order Crassiclitellata; family Lumbricidae; genus Lumbricus; species Lumbricus rubellus. The sequence continues at coordinate 8,582,509 of OX243819.1, forward strand.
GTGCTTTAAATTAATTAGATATTACCATTACTGTTGTTTTCCAAGGTCGTGTATATACAAGAACAAGGACATTGTATGCTTACCATATGGCATCGTCATTTCTTCCGAAAGTGCGGATTCTTCTTCACTCGTCTGTTGATGAGCTAAAAAAAATTAAAGCTCCATCTTTAATATAAGATAAGTACAATTATAAGTATTTGCGAGAAACACTCTCGTTAGATTAAAAGCGTTTAATAACACGAGTGTGACGTTGAATGCACATCGCTAAGACGGACGCGCGACCAAACACCTACTTTACTTACATGTACCTGCATGCTGTATGGACGGTGAACAGGTACAGAGACAGAATTCATCTATTATCCCATACGAAACCTGACTTCTCATCACTTTGCTTCTCCTCTAATCTTCTCCGTCCTCTAAAACATAATGTCACTCGGCCACATTGGCCTTCATCACTGAGCCGAGAAATTTTTGTCCCCTTACAATGATCTGTCCACTCGAGTGATTACTTTCGTTCAAATGCATCGCTGACATCAGATACATGTTCCACTGACATCATGTATGTTCCACTGACATCAGATACATGTTCCACTGACATCAGATACATGTTCCACTGACATCAGATATGTTCCACTGACATCAGATATGTTCCACTGCCATCAGATATGTTCCACTGACATCAGATACATGTTCCACTGACATCAGATACATGTTCCACTGACATCAGATACATGTTCCACTGACATCAGATACATGTTCCACTGACATCAGATACATGTTCCACTGACATCAGATACATGTTCCACTGACATCAGATACATGTTCCACTGACATCAGATACATGTTCCACTGACATCAGATATGTTCCATTAGCGATCGGAGGAGGATTAGCGATCTATTCAGCGGTCTGTTGTGTCCATTGCATCTATAAGGGGTGGGGTGGTGGGGTGGAGGGTCACCATCTACGAATCCTCCGACCAACTCAAATCTCTTTAAAATTACAAACCAATCTCTTTCAAATTGGGGCTCATCGTTTATAAAACTCTCGTCACAAGGGGGGGTGTCGCAGTTATTGACACTCTGGCTAAATCTATAGCCCACCAGATCAACTATACCCCACCAGATATCAACTGGACCACGGCCTTTTAAATTCACGTCGTGATTCGAATCGCCGATGCTGCATGATGTTGACTGGCAAGTATACAGCAGACAAACTTAAGTAACATCCAAAGATAGGCTTTCTGTCATTTTATCATAATAGACCAGTCCTATTATTGCTGATTTGTGTCCTTCACCTTTGAAGATCTGTGCGCATGCAGTCAACCAAGATTTTAATCGTACCTGCCCATCGATTTGTTTTGACTGAGATACTGAGATACTGATGATGATGATGATGATGATGATGATGATGATGATGATAAATTAGTATGCTGATGAAAACGATGACGACGAAAAGAAAGAGACTGAAGATCATGACGATGATAATCATGGTGATGGCGATGATAACGATTTGATAATGACGAAGATGACGACGAAGATGAAGAGAAAGAAGAGGAAGAGGAGGAGGATGGTGAATGCGATGTTAATGAAGATGATGATGATGATGATGATGATGATGATGATGATGATGATGATGATGATGATGATGGTGGTGGTGGTGATGATGATGATGATGATGATGATGATGATGATGATGATGATGATGATGATGATGATGATGATGATGATGATGATGATGATGATGATGATGATGATGATGATGATGATGATGATGATGATGATGATGATGATGATGATGACGATGGAGATAACGATGTGCTTATGATCTGCTGTAGGCTACACATGTCAGATCTCCGTTGACTTCTTCAGCTCCAACTCGTCGCTTATAGAATATGGAAACCCGTCTGTGCAGTAATAGGAAGCCAAGCAGGGACCTTCTAATACACGTGCCACCAACAGCAGCTCCTTCACCCCATGGATTATGGTGCTCAGTTGGATGCAAAAACCGTCTGCCTGCCTTATAGACGTTTGTTTGTTCATTAATAATAGAATATGTCTCTCGGCACAGCATGTGTCAGGTCCACACTATACATCGCAGAAGACGAAGAGGCTCATAATTTAAGCTATAATATATGTCAATTTACGAAGAATCTGCCTTTCTTCATCCATATAATCTTTCTGGTTTTTTCATAGCGAGTCGCTTATCATGACTGAATCTGTAAACGTCTACACGAAGATTTCAGCATCCTGCATGGTCATTGGTCAATATGCGCTTTTTAAACACAAAAAATCAGGTAGTAAATACTTTGTTTACTCCGTAATTGGACACTCCCTTAGGCCTCACTCACATAATCTAGAGATATCACGCTATGATTCGTTGATTGGAAAGGGATTCATCACCAGAATGCTGTATAGATGACTTTTACGCTAATATTTTAGTAATTTTATTCAACATGTGTTTTAATTTGTAGGCTACGGTAAGTCATATTAACGATTATTATTTCAATGTATCATAACGATGCTTTATGTCCCATTGTGCGTTTGCAAGTGGAGTAATAAAGAAAATACTTACTTACTTACTTCTTTTCGATGATAAGTCGGCTACTAATTTAAACAACAATTTGAGTTTCTTCCGACATCATAATTATGCAGACAGTCGAACAGAGCAAATGACTGAGTGACGGACTGATGGATTGACAAATTGACTGACAGGCAAATTGACTGACAGATGGGCAGACAGATGGACAAACAGACTTGCAGACAAGCAAAGACAGACAGGCATACGTGCAGACTGACTGATTGGCATGCAGATGAACGCATAGACTATATATATCAACTGAAATAAAATGCCTGAGTCCATAAAAATATACCGTGCTAAACATATTAATAATATTATTGCCATGGTTACGGTAGCCAATCTGAAGCCAATTCGCTCGGCTGGTAATGCGGATAGTTAGAACCTTCTCAGAACGATTAACTCGTAAGAAGCATCTGAACAATAAGTCCTTCGCTCTTGAGCAATCCGCGCCTCAGATTCAGATTAAAGATACTTGACGTCGCATATGCATGTAAATGCAATAAGCTTACACTACTAATACACTAAATATTGAAAATAACAATAACAATAATAATAATAAGAGTAAAGCAACCACACCAATAGTGATAGCAACAGAGTTACCGGAGACCAGTGCAAGACTTCTTTCCTTATCTCTGACAAGCTGGTTTTTGTCCGTTGAGAAGTAAGCTTACTAGTAATACCACAACCACTATTACTGCCGCTGCTGCTGCCACAGCAACAGTGACACCACTACCATCACTACCCACCACCACTACAACGACTACCACCACCATCACCACCACGTCAACGACCACCATCACCATGACTACCACCACCACCACCCACCACCAACACCACACATGCTAAATAAATAGATGTCTGAAGACAAGGAGACATCTTCGACTCTGACTGGCAGATGCTTCAAAAAGCTGCAACGGCGTTCAAACGCAGCGTTGTCAGTCAATGAGGCAGATGGTTTATTCCCTCACTTTCCGAGAAATCCGAGTTAAGCCGCTGCGTCTTAAATCCGTCGACTACAATCTAATCCACTAATCCACTGCTATTAATAGGACCAACAGTTTGAAAGGCTGTGTTTTGTAATGACGCAATGAGCTAGTTGTATTGAACGGATTTCTCTAGCGCCAGATGTAACCGAAGTGGTTGGCAAATATAGAAGCAGTCGAAAGTGACCTTGGCTTGACCTATCTTGGGATAGATGAGTCGGTGGTCCATCCGGTGTGTTCCCGTTCGAGATGCAATTATTCAAGAAATAAAAAATGAGGCTAAGATTATGCTTATACGAGATGAAAAAATCACCAACAATCAAAATTATTACTATTAAAATAATAACATTAACATAATAATTATAATAATTGGGCTATAATTATGATTATGATAGACTTTTGGAAGCAGATGAATGCAGTGGATGGCCTACATTTATAAATGTAAACACGTATGTAAACATATTATTTGCATCGTGACTGATGCTGATGACGAAATGAAATCATCGGACTATGAAAAGGAATCAAACCAGATGTGCAACCTTCGCTTCATTTCTACTTTCATGTCTCATGCATATGATGCATACAAAACTATACATGTAGCCTACAATTGTACATTGACCAAACTGATCCAACCAAACCATTCATCGTTTTAGACGATGGACCAATAGTTGCATTGCAGTGTAACTGAGCATTTATTATGCGCTATATCCTAGAATCAACTTATAATCATGGGTTTCCTTTGTGCCCCAGTGGAATGATCTTTTGAAGAATGCAACAGAAATGAATTGGCAGTTTTTCTATGGAATGGTAAAAATTAAGAGAAGCGAAATTAAAAGAGTGAAATATTAAAAGGACGAAGTAGGACGAACATTTTAAAATTGCGTGCCGTCAATTGCAGCCTCGCACTCGAAGATGCTATATTTAAGAATCCACGTCTTCATACGTTTCGGCTAAAAATGGCAGATATCTATAATTGGCAGCACTAGATTCGTGTCGGACGCTTTGACCTATCGGCCTACTAGTTATGAGGCCTACTTACTGCGCACGAAGAAGGAACCTTTGAGTTTAAATGAACAGCTGATTCAATAAAATAAACAAAAGGAAGTTTAATCGTCGTTTCCTCTGCGTCCAGTGGCCATCCATATGTTACAATCCTTATTTTCTCCACCCAACCTCGCGGAGGACCAATATAGAGGAAGGTCTCATAGATCCATTTTTAGTTCATTCGTAGCAGGAGAATGCAAATAAATACCGGTCGAATGTGTCAATCGAAAACACAAAGAGCAGGAGGCCAAGTATACATGTATATATCCGATACACAGCGTTTCGAAAATACCGGCGCAGCAGCAGCAACAGTTATTGTCAATATCATTGAGCTGAAGATTATATCGACGAACGAGTGAGAGGCGACAAATGGTTCGCATCCATCCACCTCAATGATACCTCAATGATACCTCATTGATACCGGTCGTCCCTATGACGTCGTATGAGGCTCGATCGATATCCACCAGATCGATGCTGACTTTGATGTGTGCCGCCCTCTGTGAATCGACGATACGTCACATAATGGATGTGTTTCACACGTGGGTGTGAGTGTGGAGGGGTGAGTGTATACAAAGGAAGAGAAGTGGAAAGGTGGGTGAGACGGGTTGGAGGAAGAATTGATTGCAATATTATAGTTGTCGTTGGAAAACCGAATGAAAGGTGTCGGCGATTTAAAGAATTATATACAGAGAAGCAGAAATAGAAGAGAATGAAAACGATGAGGAAGAACGAGAAGAAAAAGAAGAACGAGAAGAAGAAGAAGAAGAAGAAGACGACGACGACGACGACGACGAAGAAGATGATATGACGATGATGACGACTAAGATGATGATGATGATGATGATGACGACTTTGATGATGATGATGATGATGATGATGATGATGATGATGATGATGATGATGATGATGATGATGATGATGATGATGATGATGATGATGACGACTTTGATGATGATGACAATGAAAGGAAGAAGAAAGCAAAGAGGAATATGATAATGACGAAGAAGAGGAGGAGAAGGAGAAGAAAGCAAAGAAGACCAAGAAGAAGAAGAAGCTGATGATAAGATGAAAGAGAAGAAGAAGGAGAGAAAAAGAAGAAGAAGAAGAAGATGTTGATGATGATTTCGAATAGAGTCAGCTATGATGAAAACACACATACTGTAGTGGCAGAGTTATGTTAGCCATACAATCAGGAAACCATCTAGCCATCCCGTGCATTGAACAAACTTCTTGGAACAGTCTATAGTATCTATACAAATGAATTTTCGTCCGTTTACATTTGACGCTGTTTAGAAAACACTTTAGGATGAAAGTTGTTTGGTTCAGTCATACAATAAGTAATTATTATTACGAGCTGAGCTTTTCTATGCACTCCAACAGCAATATTAAACCGTTCTAGACATATGCAAAACTATGCATACATAATACTATAATACGTCGGACTACACACGTGACTCCATTGGACTACACTTCTTCTGACTCAACGCAGAGCTCGTGAACAGGGGCGGAGTTTATCAGAGGCTAGGTGGGGGCTAAGCCCCCCGCCCCAAGAAAGCCTAGATTCAACTTTTTTACCATGAAAATGGTATCCTTTTTCTGGGTTAGCCCTTCTAAAAAGGCCCAGACTCGGGGTTAGCTCCCCCCCCCCGAAGAACGGAAGCCAAACTCCACCAATGCTCGTGAATAAGCTGGTGCCCTACTTTTGACTTTCGAGCATAGAGATTTATAAGTTTGGAGATTGCGATTACGATTATGTAGTTACATGTATGCATGAATACATTTATGAGCAAATGTCAAATACATACACACGCACATCAAATTGCATGTGCAATAATTATAGGCCTACACGTGAGTCCTGATAAGTAATGTAGTTATTAGACTATCGTGTCATTCGTATATTATACATGACATTACATGTACGTCCATATCAGTCCATCTGTCCGTTTTGAATGGTAAATTATGGTGAAGATAAGAATCACTATCGCCAGAAATGATCGATTATGATGTTTGGAAGTGGAATGAGCTTCTTCTGATTCATCATCATCATCTTCTTCTTTATCTTCTTCTCCTTTGTCTTCATCCTGTTCGCTTTATTCTCTTCTTCTTTTGTCTTTTTCCTTTTCCTTGTATCTCTCAAGCTCTCCATCCTCCTCCCTCTCCTCCTTCACCTTATTCCCACTAGCCTACTTCCTCTTCTTCTTCTTCTTCTTCTTCATCGTCTTCTTCTTCGTCTTCTTCTTTCTCTTTTTCTCTTCTTCTTCTTCTTCATCTTCTTCTTTCTCTTCTTCTTCTTCTTCTTCTTCTTCTTCTTCTTCTTCTTCTTCTTCTTCTTCTTCCTCCTCTTTTTCGTCTACTTTTTTCTTTGTTTTTTCCTTCTTCTTTTGATTGATCAATATTTTCTCGTAATTAATGACCAGTTTCCGGCTTCTGACAAAACAGTTTCTGTTTTGGTTTACTGCGCGCCTTGGCAACTATCTCACTACTGCTTGTGTATACATAGGCTATGCGCCACAATATATATATATATATATAAATTATATATAGTTTATATAGTATATATAATTTTATATATACTAATACTATGTTTATTTAGCGCATTTCAAGTTCATAGGCATAATTTATATTGAGCCTTTTACACGTCTCATGAATGGCGTGCGCTACTCATCTCAACAATTCACAATAGTAGGCTACATTGTACATACTACATAATTATGTATTTCATGTGTCAATCGTTGGCATTAATTTTTTACTGCATATTTTATGCACATAGACATAAAACTCATTTGAAATAATCATTAGTCATGTTCTTTTCTGACAGACAACGTTCAATTTATTCACAACATATGAAAACAGATATGTCTATTCTACAAGCACGCTATCGTTTTATATTATTTTATGTATGCAGAACAATGTATGTAGGCCTAAGCTTGTATCATTTTGTGCTAGGTCTACAGTCGCAGTTTTTTACATAGGCCTAAAATTCCTAAATGGAAGACTACGGGAGTGTCTTTTTAAGTAAAAGCCTTCGTTCTGCCCGTTTCTTTACACATCCATCTCATTCAGAAGCCTATGCATGGTCAAAATCTTATTCGAAGTCTTAGTCGAAGTCTTAGTCGAAGTCTTGGCCGAAACCTGAGTCTCTTTGCTTCGTCATACTTTCTAACTCTCTTACGACCGGCCATTGCGTCGTATTCTAGCGACACCAAGCGGCCACTTATATACTTATGTAGCGCATTTCATTGAATCTGTGGCTGATGAGAAGACGAAGCGTCGTTCTTTAGTCTTGTATGTATACCTCGTTCAGCCTTAGGCGATGTGGATCAGCCACAACGACTAACTAAGCAATTCATGATATGTGCGCTGCTGAGGGCAGAGACTCACAGACGCATAGATTCATGGATATAAATGAAGATAGTCAGAGATACATGTACGTATAGGCATACAAACACACAGATGACGACCAAACGTGATCAACATCACGTATGGTATACATGTCATTGTGTGTCATTGGAAATCAACAAATCGTTGCTGTAGCATTGTTGCATTGTTGCCACCTTAGTCAGCCTATATATCTTACAAACCGCACGGTGTATACTTTACCTAATCTAATCTAATTATTTAATCTAATCTGAGCTAATCTGATCTCATATTTCTATAGCGTCGTTGTGATAATAATGTCCAAGGCGAGAGAAAGCAGAAACCACTGCAGGTGAGACTGTTTATTCATCGCAACGTACTATTAAGCCCAGCTCTGAATCAATATTAAATTCATGTTGGCCTCAGCGAACTCACGTTTTGAAGACCTCGTAAAAATGTGTCTTTAGCAGAGATCTATAGGAGAGGGCTGCTTGTCTGTTTGTTTCATTCTAAGGAATTAGTAGAGATGAATTTGTGGTCAGACAGGAGGGTATACTTGAAAGATTGAGGAAGAATTATGATTGATAGTATCAAGGCAGAATCTTAAGGATTGTGGCAGCCGAGAGAATGATGACGAAAGCAAAGAGCTTTTAATGAATGAGCTACATAAGAGGTGGAGAGTACACACATGTAGGTCTATGTGCAAATTGTGCATACATATAAATATTGTCATAGGCGTAGATTATCCGCTGATACATTCTTTGTACAGTGACCAATATATAAGTCAATGGTTTGCCTGCTCTTCAAGACTTCAACATGTGGAATTGTGGACCTTATCTTTATCCAGTGAACGTAAACTGAGTCTTGAGAAACAACATTCGTACATAAGTGAGAAATCAGTAGGTGCATCAGTAATCTCCGAAGAAATTGGTCTATTAGTTGAGAGTTGAGTAGAAAAACTAAATATATTATATATATATATATAGAAACTTAACCTGCACGTGCATGTAATTATGTATAATGGTCTAGGCCTATACATGCTGCAGGCTTCGGGAACATGACTGCAATGACCTGCTCAGATTAGACGTATAGGTATAGATTATTACTGCCACCAAACTGTCATTATTCTCATAATATCATATATCATATGTGTATACTATATAGTCTATAGAGTCTGTAATAGTATAGACTCTATAGTATATATGCTAGAATTGAGAATTAAGATAAGGTGGTGCAAGACACTGCAAGAAAAAGATTTGCACTTTAATGGACTCATCATGATCTATACTCTATAGCCTATCTGATTTGAAGACCTATGAAGCCCTTATTCGATGCATTTTCGATTAATATATATAATATAGCTGCCAAAATATGCATAGTATAATGAATTAATAATCAGGATAATATGAATCATTACGAGTCTCAATCGGAGCATATATTAATGCTCTCTGGCGACTTCATAGGAATCCATAGAAACACGTTCAACCAGTGCAATGCGACAAAGAAGCATGTACATATTCAGCAAACATGAAATATTTGTGTATTATTATATATTATACATATAAATAGTCATATGCACATATATATACATACATATATAAATATATATACATATATATATACATATACATATATATACACACATATAGATATATGTATATATATCGTACTTCGATTTGAGTTGCATATGTGAGAGAAAGAGCGACAGTCGGAGTTCGGCTTAAGATTCGGTCGATGTCGATAGAACAATTCAAGACTTGCTAATGCACTAACGCTGTCGGAACTTCGATTTCTCGCAGCGCTATATTAAGACATGGTAGCTACTGCTGCTGCTGCTGCCACTGCTGCTGCTGCTGCTGCTGCTACACCTCCCTCTTTCCTTTTCCCTTCATCCATCTCTCGCCTCCGCATCCCTTCCCTGCCTCCATCTGCAACTCGCATGCATGCTTGCACCCTGCAATCATAGATCTTATGCAACTATTCCATTTCTCGCGCCTAATGCGTCGTCGCGTCTCTTCATTTCTCGTGCTGAGAATTGGTCAGTAATTGCTGTTCACAGATAATATATATATATATATATATATATAGCCACAGTAATTGCTGTTCACAGATAATAATATATAGAGCTGTAACAGTGGAGGAGGAGACTGCATGGCCATTCCAAACGAATCCAACGATTTCTCTTTTGCATTAGCTCTCGGATTCTTATATGAGAGATAAGGTCGAGGAGAGAACGATTTTATTATTGCAGTTCTGATTCTAAACGAGTTCTTCATAAAACCTTTGCTATCAAGTATTCGGTGTTTATGTGTACAAGTATCCTTCTTCGCGGTCTTGGTTTTCAATTTTCATTAATTTGTAGCCAATAATTATACTTTCGTTTGTTTATAAGTTTAGAGATGAAGAAACACTGCAGAGGAGAAGCAGACCATTGCAACTTTTACTTAACACACATCACTTGAATAACACTATTCTCACTGCAAATCCAACTACCATCATCACCATTATCACTATCATAATTACTGCTGATGCTGCTACTTCTACTACTAACACCACCACCACCAACACCACCACCACCACCATGCACCACCACCACCACCACACCACCACCCCCTACTACTGCTGCTGCTACTATTACTACTGATACTACTACTACTACTGCAACCATTACAACTAGGCTACATAACACGCAAGGCAAATAAAGTTGAGTTTTCAAGGTGCAAAGCATTTGTGATTAAGGTCTATTGAAGGACATGCTAAAGATGCGCTGCATCCTGCACCATCTTTGGTGAGACTGAGACCCGTTTCTGCTCGTTGCCATCCAAGCACACTCTGAGTCTCTCCCCCTATTGCCGGCGTGCTCCACAAATGCATCAATGACATACATATGGCATTATGCTTATACATAAGACATAAGCATAATGACATACATATGTCATTATGCTTATGTAGACATAAGCATAATGACATACATTATGTTATTATGCTTATGCAGACATAAGCACTCTTCGTAGATATTCATCAAGCTGCTATCTATATACCTCCAAATACCGGGTGGCGCATAAAAAACGTCCCCAAACTTTGCTAACCTGGCAAAAATCTAATTTCAGAGATATCAAATATTAATTTACACCAAAATGTTAAGCAATCATTTCTGTGCACACATGTCAAATTTTAAGAGAGTACGTTTATTATATCACACTCTGCGGCAAGGTTATAACGTCGTACCTGTTAAAATATTTTGCACAAAACTACGTCATTTATTTTGCCGCGAACGAAAGTCTTCAATTGCGCCAGTAAGACTTTATCATGAGACTAGTCGTTTCTCTAAAAAAATTAATGGCATCTGCTTGAGTTTCGATGCACGGTAAAACACACATTATCGTCATTGATCCTCGGAAAAACCAAAGTCAATGGAGAGTAGGCCTATTACGTTGGCTTGTTACGCGATAAGCTCATTCCCGAACGTCGCATAGGCCTAGTACGTAGACTCAATCCTGATGACAATTAGGCCTACATCTTTCAACAAGACAGTGCTCCTTCGTATCGTTGCAGTTTGGATCAGAAATTTCTTCAAGCATACATCCCTGATTTTATCCACAGGGATGCCTGGCCTCCAAACTCTCCCGATCTAAATCCTATGGTCTACTATGCACGGAGCGCCCCAAAGGAGCTTGTGTAAAGTGTATGCTGGTCGCAGAAAATTGTTTCTAAAATTAATGCTGACGAACTTAAGCAGGTCATTGAAGTAAAAAATAAATGGTCTCTATTAGACGACACACAAATAGGCCTACAGAAGTCAACAGGACAGTGGAAATAGCGTTTAAGGGTCGTTACAAGAGAAAGCGGAGGATCAATAAACATTTTCTCGCGTAAAACATCATCATTAAACAACAGTACTGTGGAAAATTGTGGCCATGGGTCATACAGTTCTAACAGCAATATCTCTCAAACGGTTGAGTATTTTTAGCTAAAATTTGGCTGTGTTGTACAAATATGAATTATGATTAGTTTGATGTACTATGATTTAGTTTATCTTTAAAATTGTTTAATTGCCAGCCTGCCAGGTTAACAAAGTTTGGGAACGTTTTTAATGACGTAGGTTTGTGCAAAATATTTTAACAGGTACGACGTTATAACCTTGCCGCAGAGTGTGATATAATAAACGTATACTCTCTTGAAATTTGACATGTGTGCACAGAAATGATTGCTTAACATTTTGGTGTAAATTAATATTTGATATCTCTGAAATTAGATCTTTGCCAGGTTAGCAAAGTTTGGGGACGTTTTTTATGCGCCACCCGGTACATTTTCTTTCCCCTTTATTCAGAAAGCTATCGACTGTGGCACGAAAAGTAGAAAGAGAAATCTATTAGCACTTTGGGTGTCGAGTTCTTTGAAAGCCACAACCAATAAGTCATCGTATGTGTAACAGTCGTCGAGAGTATAACAGTCGTCGAGAGTATAACAGTCGTCGAGAGTATAATAGTCGGAGGACGCCGTCGTCTGTCGAGTTTTACGATGCTTCACTGCAGAAGAGCACAGCATTGAAATTGAACTTACATTGTATAAGAGTAGGAAAGGGAATTAATTACCTAACGAGCAATTGCCGACGAAGCCAGTCCAGCTGTTATCGACGCAGTGTACGGTCCACTTCGTTTCGCCCTTCTGACATCCGATGCTGGCGGTGTGTCCTTCTACACTGCGTTCGAACCACGTCTGGTCGGGCAGGACTTCCGGATCTGGACACCCGACGACTGGAATTACGATCAGAACGATGCAACATTAATTAGGACATTTGTCAATGGACGAGGAGGAAAAGCGAGTCTCACGGACTGTGGAACGTGATCGGTTTATGAATTGGTCGCACATTAACAACGCATTCTATCTATCTTCACCACCAGACTCCCTGTCACCACCACCACTCCACCTGTTTTATTGGTTCTGTCTCTGATATGTTGGACTTATTACCTTATGTCTTCGTCTCTCTACTATGCTATACAATTGCTACATGCATGAGGATGAGCGTAGGATTGAACCGATGAAGTGAAACCGATGTTAAAGTAAAATCTTAAGCTGAGTTCCAGCTCTCGACCAATCACCATGCAAAAGGTCGCTTATGGGTCAACCACTTTCGTCACCCGCCTCATCTGATAGAACCAGGGAGTCAAGCACCTTTCCAGTTACCATACGACGTACACCAATCACCTTCATCGTTCATGCATAAGAATCATTTTAGGTTATACAAGCATTCAAAACTGGGCCGTAGATTCCTCTAGAATAGCATTCGTTTGCGGGTCAATTAATAATCATCTTCAATTTCACGGAATCGTGTAGCGATCTTGCGAATTGAGGTGACAGAAATATCATAGCAGAGCAGGCTGTGCTCTCTGTGTTCCAACGCTTAGCCTGAAGATTGTTATGTGGACCAATTGGAGAAACGCGATGGCATTTGACGAATTATGGAAATGTCACGATGTGTCCAAAGAAACGTTTGTACTAAATCACGATCGTCGTCGTTTATTGTCTGCTGTGCGAAAGATGACATGCGTGCGACATCATTTGATTGCTTTCCATGAAAGAAGCGGACCAGGTTATGCGAATGATCATGCCGCGAATAGGAATTTCACGGACGTCCGTAAATACGCAGGACAAATAGACGCATGTGGGAGGAAGACCAAAGGACGGAAGAAAGAACAGAGAGAGGCATGGAAGAAAAGAAAGAGGGATTAAAGGTGGAAAAGAAGACCAGATGACAGAAAGGAAAACTTTACCATCAACCAACATATGAACAAAGCGACCAAGACAAATGCAAGAAACTAAAAGATACATGCATTGCACGCACACTGGCACACGTCATACATGAATACAATTATACATACATACATACATACATACATACATACATACATACATACATACATACATACATACATACATACATACATACATACATACATACATACATACATACATACATACATACATACATACATACATGCATATATACATACATACATACATACATACATACATACATACATACATACATACATACATACATACATACATACATACATACATACATACATACATACATACATACATACATACATACATACATACATACATATATACATACACACATGCATATATACATACATACCTACATGCATATATACATACATACATACATACATACATACATACATACATACATACATACATACATACATACATACATACATACATACATACATACATACATACATACATACATACATACATACATACATACATACATACATACATGTTTGATCTCTACACCTCCACAGTGACAAATCTTCTCGACAATATGCTACCTCGTCGTAAGGTATGGACACGTGTTCGTCCATTGGCAGTTTGGCTTGATGCCGACTGCCACAGGCTTCGTCGTCAAACACGATGCCTAGAGCGACGCTATCGTCGGACCAAGGAGTCTAGTGATCGACTGGCTTGGATTGCTCAGCTACGCGCCCTACATCGTCTCTACCACCACAAAGAGGCAGCTCACTGGGAAAAGCTGGTCTCGCGCAACGCCAAGAATCCCAGACGTCTGTGGTCGTCGATCTCGGGGCTTCTTGGCAAGACATCTCGCTCCTCTGAAATACCTGCATTCACTGCTAGTGAATTTCTGGAGGCACTGTCAACAAAGATTGACCGCCTTCGTGTGTCAACGGCTGACGCACCCCCTCCAAAGTTTACCACAACTTCAACTGTTTTTGATGAATTTAAACCTATCACTGAGTTTGACCTTCGGCTAGCTTTTACAACTGCAAATTTAAACTCATGTGAACTTGACCCCCTACCCCCATTTGTAATCAATGACATTTTGGATGACTTTAGCCCCTTTTTAGTCTACCTGTTTAATAGGTCCCTCTCTGAAGGTTGCATCCCTCCCTCACAGAAACGGGCCCTTGTCTTTCCTTCCCTCAAAAAGCCTAACCTTGACACCAACCTTTGCCAAAATTATCGGCCTATCTCAAATCTATCCTTTCTTTCTAAGACACTGGAACGTCTTGTCTCTCTACAGTTTCTACCTTACCTTGAGCAATCTGGTCTCCTTCCTGCAAATCAATCTGGTTTTAGGGCTCATCATTCCACCGAGACAGCTCTCCTTTCTCTATTATCTGAAATCTATTCTGCTATTGATAAGTCTGAGGTCACTCTTTTGGCCCTCTATGACGTCTCTTCAGCTTTTGACATGGTCGATCACGATATCCTACTCAAGCGTCTTGAAACCTCCTATGGTGTTAAGGATGTTCCCCTATCTTGGTTCCAGTCGTACCTTTCTGAAAGAACTCAAATGATTATATCTGGTGACTCTCGAACCCAATGGGTTCATGTTAATCTGGGTGTTCCTCAAGGTTCTGTTCTTGGACCTCTTCTATTTATTATTTACACGGCTGACATCTCTTCTCTTTTTCGGATTTGTAGTGCTGCTGGCCATCTATTTGCTGATGATGTTCAGGCTTTTGTCCATGGTCCCTCATCTTCCCAGCTGCTGTTAGTCGCGCTTATTGAATCCCTTACTAATCATCTCCACTCATGGATGTCTTCTAATCGCCTTTCACTCAATACTTCAAAGACTCAATTCATCTGGCTAGGTACTCCCCAGCAGCTCCAGAAGCTTAATTTCATTCTGCTCTCTGAAAAATTCCCGCTGTTTTCCTTCTCTTCAAGTGTGCGGGATCTGGGTGTTGTACTTGATAGCTCACTTACCTTTACTGAGCATATTTCCAATGTTACACGCTCGTCTTATTTTCATTTAAGACGTCTCAGAGTCATTCGTCGCTCTGTCTCCTCCTCCATATTCACTACCTTAATTCATGCTTTTATATGTTCACGAATTGACTATTGCAATGCTCTCCTCGTTGGTCTTCCTAAAGTTCGTCTTTCACCGATTCAGTCGGTTCTCAACTCAGCTGCTAGATTGATTGCCCGCCTTCCCAAGTACTCTCACATTTCTGCCTTTATGTTTCATGAACTTCACTGGCTTCCTCTCTGTGCTCGCACACAATTTAAGATCCTCACTCTGATCATTAAGGCTCAACGGGGTCTTGCCCCAAAATATCTGACTAATATTTTACTTTGTCCTCACTCGGCTTCCTCCCACCGTCCACTTCGCTCATCCACCAGATTTGACCTCTTGGTTCCTCGGTCTAGAACTGCTATGGCTCAGTCTCGATCATTTGTCTCAATTGGTCCTTCTCTTTGGAATGCCCTTTCTCCTTCTGTTCGCTCTACACTTCTCTCTGGTAGTCTCTCCTCTGCTTTGTCTCTTCTCAAAACTTGTTTCTTCTCGAGGGGCCTTGCGCACTGGGAGCGCCTCTGAACGGTTCACCCTACTAGAGGCGCTTTATAAATGTTTAAATACAATACAGTACAATACAATACATACATATATACATACACACATGCATATATACATACATACATACATACATACATACATACAATATAATTAGATTATATATATAATTATAATATATATATATGTATATATATATTAGATGAATGTTCACTAGATTAAATCATATATATTAATTTAATTAAATTCTACATTCATTATACGAGATGAGACTATATTATATATATATATATATATATATATAGATATTAGGCGTCTGACCTGTATATCCAATGACGAACTTTCTCTGATCGTTTGGTTTGTCCACAGCCACAGTCCAGATCTTGACGATATTTCCTATGGACACATATATCTCGCTGACCCTTCGATCTCCCCCACAGATGCGGGTCGGTCGCTCGGCCCCGTTGTCCTCCATCCACCCATACTGTCGACAGATCCTCTCCCCTTCCCCTGTCCCTGACCCACCTCCTCCTCCGCCTCCTCTTTGGAACCCTGATCCGTATGCGTTGTCCAATGCAAAGTCGTACAGGGTGAGGTTGATGTGTTGTCCCCTCTGCGCGATGATGACCCAGGGGTAGAGAGTGTGGTCGCAGGGTGGACGATGGTCAGAGGGGGTGTGCAGCTCGCTGGCGATGTAGCCAGATGGAAGGGTCAGGTTGATGTAGGAATGCGTGGAGCAGTAGTCGGCGGAAACCGTCTCGACTGGAAAAAAGAAGAAGAAATAACTGGAGTTTATTAGGTTCTGTGTTTGCTGAACTGATGGTGGAATTTGAGGTTATTGTAAGGCGCTATATAAAGGTCTATATGCAATTATACATAGCCTACATATGTACATGATGATGATTTGACATCGGCTTTCATTTGACTTCTCCTTCTTCCCCTTTTCCTTCTCCTCCTTCTCCTGTTCCTCCTCCTCTTCACTCCTCTTTGCTCACTCCAACCATTGACTACAGTTGTTGTCTTGAGTGCAATGATGATGGCGCTGTATAAATTGACGGATTAGATTGAATGGAATTATTGATTGTTGTTCCCATCATAGATTTTACAGACTAAGGTTCCACGTGTACCCACCCACCATTGGACTCAGCTACAGTACCATGACGTGAGAAGTGTGAGGATGCAGCTACAGTACAATGAGGTGAGAAGTGTGAGGATGCAGCTACAGTACAATGAGGTGAGAAGTGTGAGGGTGCAGCTACAGTACAATGAGGAGAAGAGTGTGAGGATGCAGCTACAGTACAATGAGATGAGAAGTATGAGGATGCAGCTACAGTACAATGAGATGAGAAGTATGAGGATGCAGCTACAGTACAATGAGGTGAGAAGTGTGAGGGTGCAGCTACAGTACAATGAGGTGAGAAGTGTGAGGATGCAGCTACAGTACAATGAGATGAGAAGTGTGAGGATGCAGTTACAGTACAATAAGGTGAGAAGTGTGAGGGTGCAGCTACAGTACAATGAGGTGAGAAGTGTGAGGATGCAGCTACAGTACAATGAGGTGAGAAGTGTGAGGGTGTAGCTACAGTACAATGAGGTGAGAAGTGTGAGGGTGCAGCTACAGTACAATGAGGTGAGAAGTGTGAGGGTGCAGCTACAGTACAATGAGGTGAGAAGTGTGAGGGTGCAGCTACAGCACAATGAGGTGAGAAGTGTGAGAATGCAGTCACAGTACAATGAGATGAGAAGTGTGAGGATGCAGCTACAGTACAATGAGATGAGAAGTGTGAGGATGCAGTCACAGTACAATGAGGTGAGAAGTGCGAGGATGCAGCTACAGTACAATAAGGTGAGAAGTGTGAGGGTGCAGCTACAGTACAATGAGATGAGAAGTGTGAGGGTGCAGCTACAGTACAATGAGGTGAGAAGTGTGAGGATGCAGCTACAGTACAATGAGGTGAGAAGTGTGAGGATGCAGCTACAGTACAATGAGGTGAGAAGTGTGAGGGTGTAGCTACAGTACAATGAGGTGAGAAGTGTGAGGGTGCAGCTACAGTACAATGAGGTGAGAAGTGTGAGGGTGCAGCTACAGTACAATGAGGTGAGAGGTGTGAGGGTGCATGGCGAGTGAGTGTAAGAACCATTCGACCTCATATGCCGAGGTTAAAGAAAGCGTTATATAGTCTACTAGTTGTTATTGTTGTTGCTGTTTTTCTCCTTCTTCTCCTTCTCCTCCTTCTCCTCCTTCTCCTGCTCCTCCTCCTCTTCTTCTGCTTCTTATCGTGGTTGGCGTTATTGGTATTGTTGTTGCTGCTGCTATTGTTTTTGTACTAATGATTTTATGAATGAACAACTTAGCAATAAATAGATCAATGAACAATAGCATGCATTCATCAAAATTAGTCCGGACACAAAATAGATTATAGGGTTATGTCTGGAAGGCTGCGACATTCCAAGATCCGACTCCACTAAAAATAGTATGACAAGGAAAGCCACCGAGTTATAGGCCTTAGCGTTGGATGGCATATAATTTTTATAATGTTATTACTATTATTGTTATTATTTTTTGTCATTGTCATTATTATTATTTGTCATTGAGTATATTACAATTTTATTATTAATGCCTTTGTTTATTTATTTATTTATTTATTATTTATATTGTACCGTTGAAGAATTTATTGTAATGCCTTTTGAATAAGAACTGAAAGCACTTTTCAATTAATCATTTGTCCGATATATTCAGCAACCTCACTTATGCCGTAAGAACTGATTTCTTCACAAATGCTGCACTTGAATCGTTGGTATGGATGTCTTTGCATGATCTACATAAGGATCACATAACTCTCCGTCAAACGGAATTGCATTCGTAATCCTCAATACGCCATTCATCATAGCTATATCGGATCCGCTGGACACCGAAGACTACCTTCATTTCGCGCAAGGCACATATTATACTTACATGTAGAGCCTACATGTGTAGGTCAGAATAATTTTCGTCCATTCTTTAAAGGGACGACGAGAGATTTCTTTCTATGCTTAGGGATGCTGAGATCCGGGAAGGGATGAATCTTGCATTGTTCAAACGTGGTTCAGACGAGTTGACTTTCGTCTCAGCTGATGCTCAACAGTCGTCTATTATCTATAAGACAATCCGTGGAGGTCTTTTCTAATAGTATAACCCCACAAAAGATGTCCCTGGATTAACCCGTCCTTTCTTCTTCAAAGAGACAAATCCATCTGATTCCGGACAACTTAGCCAGCCTACACAATCGTGTCTTACATTCGAAGAGCGTGAATACTATATAAAAAAAACATTATACATGTATCATACGCGGAAGGATTCCTGTTGACGGCGTGATACGTGATATTATTACAATTTGACCTCTTTTATTCCAACGAAATTAATTACTGGACTATGTCGGTCAAAACCAGAACGCCTAAGTTAAGAAAGCGTGTCAGCGTTTGATTAATGATTGCATGCAGGATATGTTACATAATTATGACTATAAAAAGTCTCTCTGTGTGTGTGTCTCCCCTATATTTGAACAAACGACATAGAAAAGATACTGCCCAGCCAAACGCAGTAGACGTCGTGCCTCTGGGCTATAGGCCTTCCTAGGGATCGCCATAATGATGGGTAAAGAAGTGGAATTGAAATCGATTAATTAAATTCAAGACTTTTCTTGCAGTGGTAGGGAATTCATAACGCTGCATTTAAATGGGACCATAGTAAGTTTGAATGAAATCAGAGAAAGTTGATTTCGAAATTAAAACATCAGGGAATGTCACGCTAACTGTTACCTCTGCGCATCATCACTGTACCCTTGCTCAGCCGGAAAAGGATATGAAACAGAAATATATATTAATTAATTAATTAGTTGATTAAATAATTTATTAAGAAGCAAATTTATAGAAGGAAAGAGAGACTAAACAGAAACATGGTGAGGAGAGAATTAGACAGTAAAGAGAAGAGATGACAGAGGGATGGGAAAAGATAGAACAACAGAGGGAGAGATAGAGGAACAGAGAAGGAACAGAGACGAATGAAGAGTGAGATAGAAATACGGAACTGATGAAAGGAACGAGGCACATCTAGTAGATCCTTATTTGCAGAAGTAGATCATTTCGGTCTGCTGTAACAATTGCATCATCGTCCATCGACCATCGTCATCGGCATCGTCATCATCGGCATCATCGTGCCTTCTCTCTTTCTCTGCACGGATAACTTCAAGAAGAATTCTTCCTAATCGAATCACGCTCCGTTTCCTTTTGGATCCACGCTGGCATCTATAGCAACCGTGCGCATAGTCTGACCGCCCGAATCAAGTCATTACGCATCGCGGAAGAGGCAAGCAGGGCAGGCAGTTGTGCGTGCAATGCTTCCTCCTCTCACCAGAGGGACTAAGCAAGGACGATGATGGCGCCACAAGTGGCAGACTACGCCATCTTTAAATAGAGATGCGCATGGTCTTCAACACGACAACGACGACGACGACGACGACGTAGTGATTAATTTGTTTTCTGCATCCACAGCAGCAGCATCTGCAACATCAGCAGCAGCAGCTTCAGCAGCTGGTGTGGCAATGGACGTGTCTTTTTTCGGTAGCCGAGTGAAAAGGATGGATAGAGGGATGATGGGAGAGAGGGAGGGAGGGTGCACGGGAGAGAGAGACGGAGGGAGGGAGAGAGGGAGAGAAGGAGAGAGGGAGGAGGGAGGGTTCGTGTCTCGAAAGAAGCACTTGACACCGGTGGCGCGAAGAATGACGACCAGTTCCGGAGACAGCCGAACGAGACGGGGCTATTGGAGAAATGGACAACGAGGGCAGGCATTAATCTAACGACCCACACGACCGACCTACACACCGACCGACCGACCGACCGACCGAAGAATGAATAGAATTCAAGGTCGACGATGTATAGAGGCGGATAGGTTAGGAGGAAAGGAGAATCTAATGATAGATGCTGACGACAGGATGGAGGAGGATGGGGGAGAAAAGGAACAGGAAGAAGAAGAAGAAGAGGAAGAAGAGGAAGTATCGGAAGGAAGTGAAGGTGGATGAATGTGAGAAAATAAAGAAAGATAGGGCGGGAGAATATATGGGAGGACGTGGAGGAAGATGAGATGGAAAAGAGGAGAAGGAGGAGGAAGAAGGAGAAGAGGAAGATACATGTAATGTGGAAGAATATCAGAAGTAGTAGATGGAGGAAGTGGAGGAAGATGAGAAGGAAAAGAGGAAGAGAATGTGGATGTACGTGTGGAAAAGAGATGGGATAAGTATATAAATAATATGAGGAAGCGATGGATTATGTATACAAATTTATAAGTATAGACCACATATTTATGTTTATCTATATTCTTTTTCTCGTGTATTCTTGGCCGCTCGAGTCTGCTGACCTCTATGTGTAATATAATTAATTATAAATAATTAATAATTATAATTAATTATAGTCCTTTTTGTTGAATGAATCGATATTTCTCGCAGTCTTCTCGTCCTCCAACTTGAGCTGTTAGTCTATTATTATTATTATTATTATTATTATTATTATTATTATTATTATTATTATTATTATTATTATTATTATTATTATTATTATTATTATTATTATTATTATTGTTGTTGTTGTTGTTGTGACCATAAACGTCCTGTTCCGTTGACAACAACCGACTTGAATGAAACCCCCCCCCCCCCCCATTGAGAATTGAGAAGGGTGATGAACCATTTCAACCCCAGATATTGCACATAATTAGACGAGTGGCTAAACAAAATGTAGACGTGGGAATAAAGTTTCTTCCAATTAGGAACTCACTTTGCCTTATTTAATATATTTACGGCCTTTTCCGATCGCTAATTAACTTGAAAATACATGCACTCGAGTTTTCTATTGTGCTTCGTTCGTGCTAATGCTGTGTCGATGGTGAAAGAAATGGAAGCTCTTAGTTGTTGAGTAGAAACGGTGTTATTGTTTGGACGCGTTTATTTTGGCCAGAGAAAATAGCATGTGCTATTTTCCTCTCAATTCACATATAAGTGCAACGTCCTTCATTGTCACCTGTGTATAGACCGCCTTTCTCACTGATCAGTCAAGGAGGACCTATAGAGTGCTGTCGTTCAATAGACCTACCTTTGGACCTATTTAGAAATTGCATGATGTCGATCTGTACCTGTGGATCAATTTATAAATGCGATCTAAGAGAAGTGTTTTGTCTGTAAAATACAGGAGGTGCAGACTACACAGCAAGGCTAAAAACTGTGCGAAAGAACACCGACCCCAGACCCTTAAAAAGTTTTCAACACTTTGAAATGAATAGGGCCTACAACAAGAGAGCTTAGAGAAAAACTGACTCGAGGCTAAGAAGAAGTTTTTAATTTCCACATTGACAGAAAAATTGTTTTCTTCTCTTTCTTGCGATCAGAGGGTAAAAACTAAAAAGGCTTAGTATAGACTCAAGAAAAGTAATTCGACTCCTCAACTTATGGTGCTAATGGTTCTCTATTTATACGCACTCTTTCATTAGGTATATATGGTTTTAGATTATAAACATCATAACCATATCTAATTAAATATCTGGCATATCGGATTAAGTAAGCCATTATAAAGGTATACTGTACGAGAGAAAAAATGATGAATCAGAAGATCGCTTAATTACTTTAAAAAGTTATAATTGAGAAATCAAAGGTATACAATATACATGAATTGAAGGGACTATGGAGGGACTATTCATAGCTTTCAAAAATGAGACAGAAACAATAATTAGCCTATATCTATGCATAAGTGCAACACGAATTGGTAGAGCAGGAGACTGAAACATACACTGACAATCCATGCACTCTCGTTTTATGTGGTACTCAACATGCGTTAGAGGCTGTCAAGGTACCCACACCTCTGTCTGTCTCTCTCTGTCTGTCTCTCTGTCTGTGTGAGTGTCTCTCTCACATCGGATATAAGATTGATTCTATTCGAAAAGAAAGTACTACCCATGCATTCGATTCCTTATTCAATTCTTCAATAATTCATGCTCTGATATCGGTCGCGTTATCTTCCTATGCCTACGTAACTTGAATGAAACCCTCTTTGAAAATTTTTAAGAGCAGATAATGCCATGGCTTGTAGGCTAATTGTCTTTTATTTTTATAGAACCGATTAAGATGCTCGATATCTATGACGGCCCAATCGTAATCGTAATAGTAATCGTAATCGTAAGATCCAGACTTCTGTTCTGTAAGAGTCACTCGAAAGCCAAGCTCAGAACGCCACCTTATTGTCACGGTCGCTCACAAACATTGCAAGACGTGTCTGCCTACATGGTAAGCCAGACGGATGAAAATAATATCATTTCTTCGTTGCTTCTTTTATTTTCGAAAATTCAAGCATTTTAGCTTCACTGAGGGTTAGGCCTACAGGTCCCGCTGTGGCCTAATACTTTGCGAGCTCATAACGTCTGAAATCAGAAGAGGAAGAAAAATCGCATCCTGAGATCAGGTTACCAAGGAAACGTATTGTGTTCGACGCTGCGCTATGATTGGTTCACGGTCGGTTACCATGGCAGCGTATTGTGCTCAACGCTGCGCTGTGATTGGCTACAAGCGGTTCGTTTTCGGCCTAAAAGTGATAAAAATGGAGCAATCCCTTGGGGGCACTCAGTCCCTCCTACGCTGGAAGAAGATCGGAAGAACAACAAGAGGATGGAAGACTACGAAGATCTCGAACTGGTAAGTTTGACTTATATAACTTATGCTGGCCGAAGGGAAGCGGTCCGAGGACCGCCTCTCTTCGGTCAGTGTAAGAGTCAAACTTACAAGAGAACCGGGCCATAGTAGGCCTTAGAAAGGCCTCTCTTCGGTCAGTGTAAGAGTCAAACTTACAAGAGAACCGGGCCATAGTAGGCCTTAGATAGGAGTAATGATAGTTGATTATTAAATGTAAGGTTAATTAGATTGAAATTTGGTATTTATCTATAATTTTATTTAGATTTATCTATATTTAGATTTATCTAGTTTAGATTTCTTATTACTATAGTCCTGCATACGGACCGATGTCTAAGCGGTTAAGCTTAGACACTGGCCTGGCTTAATATAGTTTAGATTTAGGCGATTGTTGCCCTATAAGGCGTTCTCTTAGGGCAGGGTGTTGTTGTTCTTGATTGCGCAGGAAGAAGACCTGGGAGAGGACGTCGAAGCGAGACGGAGGGCGAGGTCTCGCAGCGCTCGGCGGGGAGCGTCGGCA
Organism: Lumbricus rubellus; assembly: GCA_945859605.1. Classification (NCBI taxonomy): domain Eukaryota; kingdom Metazoa; phylum Annelida; class Clitellata; order Crassiclitellata; family Lumbricidae; genus Lumbricus; species Lumbricus rubellus. The sequence continues at coordinate 8,607,044 of OX243819.1, forward strand.
GCAGCAGCGGCCAAGGACGACGATGACGAGGGAGCGACTCCTTCGCGACGGAGACGGAGACGCCGCAGACGGGGAGGCCGCCGTCGCCGACGACGAAGCCACGGACGCCGCCGCCGACGTCGCCGACGCCGCTACTAGACGACGCTGCTACGATAGGGAGGGCGTCTGCCTCCTCCTTCTACGCTGAAGACGGGAAAGACCCGAGCGACAGCAACAGATGAACTGTCGTCTGCGAACTAATTTAAAATACCAGATCGATGAAGTCTATTAATGTTCGATCAATAAAAGTTGAAAAGAAATAACTTGTCTTATTCGTCTAGCTATAGGGTTAGGCCTATAGACCTAGTGCAGGACTTAGAATCATTGAAGGCTGCCCTGTCGGTTAGGTCCTCCGGTAGACTGGAGGCTTCAGCTTCGAGAGTTGTAGGCAATTGAGCTTCCCCCATTTGGAAGAACTAGACCTTCCAGAATCTTAGTCTTAAGTGTTCATGAAAATATAGAGAAGCAGAAGCAAGCAGTCCCTTGCACTTCAGTCTTGGAGGCGACCATGGGTATGAAGTGTTAGTGACTTCATTGTGATGACCTGTCCTCTCCCTCGCCGTCTCATCTTCCCACCGAGAAAGTGTGCGGTCAGTGTACTCATTAAAAGCTGAGTAGGGTACCGGTAGGTGGAGCGGGGTGCAAGCGGAGCAGATATCACTGCTTCTATATAAGCAGTCGCTGGGTGGATACTTCATGAGGATGGTCTGATTTAAGAACAGGGTTCGTTTCTTTTATACCAGAAATAGTCGTTTCCTTTTCGGGTGCAATCTTTTTCTTCATCACCATGATACGTCTTTCGCAGAACAAGGCATGCAATAACATTAGCCTACTGATAGGCCTACATCAAATGCAAGTTTGAGTTCAGCGACGCAGAATCTGTTGACCAACTCAAAACCACTTTGTCTTGCAGGAAAGGACATTTTTCCACGGACATTTTTCCCTGGACATATTCCCCCGGATAACTCGGACGTTCCCCGATTTTGATTAGGACATTTACTCCCACGGACAATAATAAATCGCAGGTTATGCTTGAAACCAGATGCTTAGAAGTAGGTTAAACGAGCAAAAATCAATAGACAAAATTAATGATTAAAATTATTTAATTATTATCACTAATAGCCTACCTGAAATCCATATGAATAGATGAATGCATAAAATAAACAATGACGTATGCATCGATAAAACTATAAAAAATTAATAATGACGTAGATATAGACCTATGCGACGTTCCGAACCGATACTTTAGGTCAAATATATAGGCCTAGGCCTGGATACAGGGAAGCTATTCGCACGTTGTGTTCCAAAACGGATGCTTTGATGGCTTGTCCAGAGTGAAATGTCCTGTAGGCCTACCCATCTTTCCGCCTAAGTAAGTAAGTAACTAAGCGAGTAGAATTTATTTCTATCTCACAAGTGCACATGCATTACATTGAACTGCACCATGTGATTCATGTTAATAAATATGTATAGGGCCTAGGCTTGCATTGCATCTTCTCAATATAGCGCACGCGTCTCTCGTTACAATAATTGTGATCGACTGATTGACGGAAAAATTGATTTATTGATTGATTAATTCAGTGGTTCCCAACCTTTTTGACTGTATGGCCACTTTTTCTAAGTTGGAGGACACGAGTGCCACTTTTTCTTAGTTAGAGGACGTTAGGGCATTTAGGGGGCCACAATGCTAAAATTTAATTAACTAAAAGCATATAAAAATTGTTATAATTAATTCAAAGTAGAATGTTTGATATTTATAGACTTCAAAATAAAATAATTTGCAATGGAAAATGATTATATTATGTTCTATCCTGTCCAAAGTGTCAATTTTTCATATATTTTTGTTAATTCTTTGAGAGATGAGTGCCATTGTTGAGGCCTGGCGGGCCATTTTGAAAGGCCTCGCGGGCCACTTTTGGGAACCGCTGGATTAATTGATAAAATGTAATTGATTCAATGACTAATTGTTTGATTGATTGATTGATTGATTGATTGTTTGATTGACTGATTGATTGACTGATTGTTTGTTTGATTGATTGATTGACTGATTGATTGGCTGATTGTTTGATTGATTGATTGATTGTTTGATTGATTGAGTGTCCGATTGATTAATTGATTGATTGATTGGTACCTGGAACGCAATAGTAGCTGACTTCCAGGTAGGTCTTAAGTTCCTTGAGACAAGGACCTGTGCTCTCGAACTCTGCATCCGGGATACGGAACTCGCAGACTCTTCTTCCGGAGCATCGCTTATCCATGCGGACGAGGATGTCCGAGTAGCAGTCGATGTATCCGAGGTCATACTCGACGCATCGTCCCACCCTCATCCGACCGTATCGACCCGACTTCATGATGATCACCTCGTCTTCCAAGCACTCTGCTCGAAACATCTCTGTGTCACAGAAGTCTCCGGCTCTCTCCTCCAACCTCATCAGCTCTCCTAATCAAATAGAAACATTTTGAAATACATTAGCAGTGGCGGCGCCAGGATTTCAGGTTTGGGGGGGCTGAAGCCCTAAGACCAACTATAAATTTTTTATGAAGCGCCGAAGGCGCGAAGCTGCGAGTGCCAAAGGCACGAAGCCCATAGCGATTAGGGGGTCTGGGGGAGCGTCGTAAGCTCCCCCAGCGGGGTCTGGGGCGGAGCCCCAGCCGCCAACGCATTTTTTAGCTCTGTTGACCTCAACTAGAGACATTTTTAGGCTCTTTTTGCCAGCTATTTATGAACGATAAAATCATGAAAACTTAAACAAGAAGTCGTGTCGCAGAGTCGCAGACTAGCTACCAGTATAAGAATGTCAAATTTTTATTGTAAAAGAAATTGGCTTAGTCTTTACTATAATAGGCGGAGACCTTGTCCGAACTTGGGGGAGGGGGAACGGACGAGCGGCCGAAGGACGATAGCTGAAGCGTGAAGCGCCGAGCAGGGGAGGAGTTTGGGCAGTGAGATGTGCCTTTTCCCAAAATGTCAAACATTTTTTCAATTTCAACACTGCAATGGTAGCATTTCAGGTTGTCATATTGACGACTAAAAAGGAGTCTTCAGAAATTTTGACGAGTAAAAAAAGGTGTCTTCAGAAATTGTGATGGCTAAAAAAGGTGTCTTCAGAAATTTTGACGACTAAAAACAAGTGTCTTCAAAAATGTTGACAGCTAAAAAAGTTGTCTTCAGAAATTTTGACATCAAAGAAGGTGTGTTCAGAAATGTTGACGACTAAAAAAAGGTGCTCGCAGAAATTTTGATGACTTACAAAAGTGTCTTCAGAAATTTTGACGATTGTAAAAGGTGTGTTTAGAAATGTTAACAGCTTAAAAGTTGTCTTCAGAGATTTGAAGACTAAAAAAGGTGTCTAGAAATTTTATAAGTAGGCTAATACTATCATACGGATAGGTCTACTATATATAAAAACCCCTAGGGGCATGTCCTATGTAGAGGATTTTACGGGTACAACCAGTGGCGGCGCCAGGATTTCAGGTTTGGGGGCGGAAACCCCAAACCCTTCCTCCCAGGGACGCAAGTAGAACATTTTCCTTAAGGGCGTTAATTTTGCACGCGCTGGAGACGCGAAGCTGCGAGTGCCGAATGCACGAAGCTCATGCTGACTAGGGGGTCTGGGGAGCGTCGTAAGCTCTCCAGCGGGGTCTGGAGCGGAGCCCCAGAAATCAGCGCGTTTTTCGCTGTTGACATCGATAGGAGCACGTTTCCGGCTCTTGTTTGCTAATTCTGTATAAACAATAAAGTCATGAAATTTTTTGAATTTCCACATTGCAATAATAGCATTTTGGGCTGTCATTTTTTACTAAATAGCTCATAATTTCAATGCTAAAAGTCGTGGATTATGACTTCAAAAGTGTCCCCTTGTAGGCCATTGTTTAAATGTTTGGATATCAGCACTTTAATGGTAACATTTTAAGCTGTCATTTCAACAAATTACTCATAATTATTTCATTGCTGAAAGAAATGGTTCATGAGTTCAACAATGTTCCTCCAGTCCTCCACGTTGTATAAATTGTCAAATTCCACACTGCAAGGGTATACCAGTTTTGCTGTCGTCCTAGCGAAATTGTTCATGATGGGAAAAAAGTAGATAACACTCTAGAAATTTACAATGACATTTTTAGATATTTTGGAAATATTGGGGGAACAGCACCTCTGTCCACAACCACAAACTTCGGGGTCTCGTGGACCGTCCCCTGGCCCGCAAGTCTCCGCCCATGACTGCTGTTGCTAAAAATGAACACCCCATTTCCCAATGGATATAGTTGTGTAGAACTACCGGAGTAGCCCCTCAGGAGGGCGGCGGGCCGGACATGGTGCACTTAACCTCATCACGGTCTGCGGCGCATTCTATTAGCATAAGCATCGACGCACTATTGTAGCGAAATTCAAAATTGCTGTCCTTGTGAATCTTAGTCCCTTCCCTCCGCCAACCCGGACTCAACACCCTTCTCCCGCCAGCCCGGACTCACACTGGGCCAAACCTCAGCCACCTTTCTCCGCCAGCCCGGACTCACACCGGAATAAACCTCAGCCCCCTTTCTTCGCCAGCCCGGACTCACACCGGGCCAAACCTCAGCCCCCTTCCTCTGCCAGCCCGAACTCACAATGGGCCAAACCTCAACTCCCTTCCTACGCCAGCCCGGACTCACACCGGGCCAAACCTCAGCCCCCTTCCTTCGCCATCCCGGACCCACACCGGGCCAAACCTCAGCCCCTTTCTCCGCCAGCCCGGACTCACACTGGTCCGGACCTCAGTCCCCTTCCCCCCCCCCCCCGCGCAGACCTCAGCCTCCTTTTCCCCCGCCGCCTCGGACCCCCACTGTCCCCAGCCCCCTTCCCCGCTAGCCCTGGCTCAGAATGGTTCGGATCTCAGCCCCTTCCCCCGCCAGTTCGAGCCCTCCAGTCCTCTTCACTCTTACAGACCCGTCCGGACCTCAGACCGGTCGGTACCTCAACTTCTGCTTCGCCATCGCGGATTTGTGCCCCTTTTTTCGCCGGACCGGTTCGGACCTCAGACCGGTCCGGACCTCAGCCCTCTGTCCCCTGCAGCTCCATTAGGGTATAAATAAGAGGACTGTATGCATGCTGGTGTTGAGTCGCAGAGAGAGTCGATGCCCGGGAGTCGAGCCCAGTCGCAATTGATGTCTCACATGTGAGTCAATGTATGACCTCCGCCGCAGTTGAGATCCGAAAATAAGATAATAATAATAACTTTTAATCCGATGCATGGACATTCATTTTTTCGCTTTCGAATGAGGCTGAGTTACATTTAGGGGCTTAGCCCCCTAACCCCTCCCCTGGCGCCACCAATGGCATAAGCATCTATACTATGATAATATAGTTGATTTCGTTGCCGTTGGTCATTGTCTAGTTTTCTTATTACGAAGTAAGCCGTTTTAGACATTTTCAGCCTTTTGGTTTGGGGGGGCTGAGCCACGTTTAGGGGGGCTTAGCCCCCCTAGCCCCCCCTGGCGCCGCCACTGTACATTAGCACTTCAAAGAAATCATGCAGTTGTAACAAAGCACACGAACTTAAATGACAAAAACATAACTCTTAACTACTACTAATAGAACAGACAGCCTGCAACACACTACGTGTTAGGCTGAAGATGTGGTGAGTATATAAATTATGACGGCAATGTTCTTATAATAGGCGCTCCATTTGGGCTCTAATTTTGGACTCAAATTATAGGCAAAAATATATCTCCCTGCCAACAACAACATAATTTTATAAGTAGCTTTGTAGCTCAACTATATAGGCTAGGCCTAAATACCTAATTCAGAAAGACACCAACCGATGACGTAAGAAAGCCAAGCCGTAATGGAGGCTAACATCAAGAAACCATGTCCGTTGAAGCTGACAGAGTATTGTGTGAGAGCTACACACAAACACAGAGATAGAGACACAGAGACAGAGACTGGGGGAGAGAAAGAGAGTCATTGGCTGATAATTAGCAATTCGAAACAGATAGGCTAACTTTAAAGTAGAGCACGAAATGACATCAGCCATGAAAATGAATTAGAATGAGGAAGCGAATTTCCCAATTTAGGTCAAGTAACTTAAACACTTGTTCTCCCAGCAAAGTCCTATAGCTGGCTTTACGTATGACCAAAAATCATATTTCTTGTACCAATCATCTTTGCAAAATTATCCTGCTCCGTATGTTTAGACTTGTGTGCGTGCTCGTATAATATATATATATATATTATATACATGTGTATGGCAGGACATGTCTTCTTAGTCCTTCATTCTCTGCCCTCAGGCAGGTTCGTAGTCTAACGACGCCACTCATCTCTATTCTGTGTCCCTCTCTCTTCATTTTACTGTAGTCTTCCTTCGTTATCATCCAGTCCAAGTGCATGACATCGTTCTTGGTCTTCCTTGTGTCTTTCCCCCTCCATTCTTCCTTCCATGATTTCTCTTACTATGACCACTCATCATCTGGCCAATCCAGACATGTCTATGTATGCATGTTCACGTGTCGGTATGTGAATATGCATGCGCATGTGTTATGCCGAATGGTCCATGTGAGTAGGCCTATATGATGTGGTCATATGCGTGCATGTATTATGGCCCACAGCTTATGTACGTAGAATTGTCTATCAATACATCTATAGCATAGTTTATAAATGGCCATGTATGTGCCGACAGTGCCGGCGCTAGGGTACCGGGCCCCGCCAAATAAAACTTGGGGCCCCCATACCTTGAGCTGTCATCTCAGCAAAATTTCTCATAATAAGCTTATAAGTGCTGAAAGACATAGTGTAAGACTTCAATAAATGTCCCCTCCCAATTGTTAAATTTTTTGAAATTTCCACGCTGTAATTGTAGAATTTTAAGCTGTCATCCTTACAAATTGCTCATTTTTTAATGCTGTTAGTCGTGGTTTAGGACTTCAGAGTGTCCATTGTTTAAATTTGTCCGATTTGCCAACTTTAATGGTAGCATTTATAGGCTGCCATCTTTAAAAAATTGATTATTATTGATGGATACTTATGAAATATTTCTGAAATATTGGGGATACAAGGACTCCGTCCCAACCACAATTTGTGGGCCATGCCCCTGTCCACACCCCCAAGTCTCTCCTGTGGTTGCGTAATATATTTATTATTTTGTATGCTTTGCGTTGAAACATAATTTGGTGCATGGTTTCAGAAATGAACCGCCATGAAAGGTATAATTACCAGCTACATTTGATGCCCCTTGCAAACTTGAGATCAGACACATAACATGGACATCTGGAAGTGGGACTCTACACGGGGTTTAATGTTTGGGCCTCACGCAGATTCTATTTGGAGCCTCATCCAATTAGCAATTACAATGAGTTACAATTTATAAAATTAATGATGTGTTTGAGAAAGTGGACGAAACTGCCTGAGCTAGTTTAAATGGCTTTACTTACGTCCAAAATCAGTATGGCGGTATGACGTTTGAATTAGGTCTGCTATGGCAGTGCCATATGGTTAGTTGAGGCATGCACCAGACCGGATCTGGAGCCTCAAATAAATGCACCGGTTTAAGAAATATACAGTCACAAATAGGCATAATGACCAGCTAAATTTGGGGGCCCCTGGGGCCCCTTCAAACTCGGGCCCCCCCCCAAATGGGGGGTGTGGGGGGTGCTAGCGCCGGCACTGTGTGCCGAGAATCATAGCTGTATAGCATAGTTTAAAAATGGCCATGAATCATTTGTCTGTCTGCATATGTATGTGTGCACGTATAAATATGCATACATGTGTGTGTGCGTGCGTGTGTGTGTGTGTGTGTTTGTGTTCGTATTGATGCTTTCTTCTCTTTCACCAAAAAGATGAGTGATTTGATTGTTTCGTTCGTTCGTATTGATGAGCACAAAATCTGAAGCAGCAGCAGCAATCATCGCTCAATCGACCGCTATATAAATATTGTCCCTATAGCAGAAGCAGAATAAGAAGGGACGAGATTGATTGGCCTTAGAAACCAACGTCTTCCGCTTCGCCGCTGTATACGTCCGATGCCACCACCGCCATCGCAGCCAATTGGACGCGTCGTCATTAAATGTCTCCAATCAAGCGTATATTACGGCGCTATAAGATCTGGAAGGGACCGGAAGCTGTGCTTCATCAACCGGAAGGAACCGATCGACCGACGCCGACGACCATCTTCTTCCGTCGATCGCCTCTGCAGCCTCTGTATCCGCATTCGCATCATCATCATCATCATCATCATCATCATCATCATCATCATCATCAGATTCATCACCGTTTACATGTGTCAATCATCCGATGAAGATGGCGGCTCTTGTCGGAGCGAGTTATCGATGACCGGAAATGACTTTGACAACAGCTTCCGGCTATTTTTTTATTTCGACCCCCCCTCCGACCATCGACCATCCCATCGGCCAGCCACGTTGTTGACTGGCGTCTGGGACTTAACGTCTGGGAATTAAAGTGAGGTTTATGAAGACTGATGGTGCGATGCTCCGAGAAATGAGCGCTAACGTGGCTGGAGTATTCGTCTAATATAATGCATGTGGGAGAGGATAGTGCAATCATGCGAGAGCAAAAGCACGATATAATGTGCGTCTGATGATAACTTAACCATAAACCAAGGAACGAGTGAGATGTATCGATTGGAAGATTGATTGATAGATTGATTGACTCACTGTTTAACTTATTCCTATACATTGGTGGACTGATTGATCTTTCGACTAACTGGTTGACTAACCGATAAACTGATTGACTTCTTGACTGCTTCCTGGCTGGCTGTTTGACTGATCGATTGATTGATCTAATGGTTACTTTTGAAATTACTGACATTGCATTTGTGTAGTAGCAACAATAGAGTAGACCTACAGACGACTGTCTTGATTGAGTTTCAATGCGGACCATATGCAATCCGCAATCTGACCCAATCTCGTATTTCACGTGGAATCCCAATAACAAATACTATTATCATGACTGAAGTCAGTGTTACATGTACAATTTTGTACATGTACTTTTCTCATTCATAAACTATTATCTAGCACTCCATAGTTAAGCACGAAATCCCCCAATTACCCATCGCTCAACGCGGCCAATTCATTGAGACGATAGCTGACGATGGAGAACGAGAATGAGAAGAGGAACACGTTGAGAAAGATTTGGAGTAGGAGAGAAAAAGAAATGAAGGAAGATGAAACGAAAGGGAAGTTGACGAAGCAAAAGAAGAAAAGGAATGATGCGACTGAGGAGGAAGAAGAAGGACAAGGAAGAGGACACCGTAGGACACACGCAGAAAGAAGTCAAATAGAAAGAATAGGGAGAATAAAGACTGCGGTGGAAAAGGCGAAATAAACGGAGCAGAGACAGTGACACTGTAAAACTGTCAACCATTGTAGCCTATATAGGGCCTACGTATGAACGGCTGAGTGGAAGGCATTGAGCAGAAGAAGACTGAATGAAATAATTGTTTGGAAGGAATCGATTGGACGTCTGAAGTGTGACATGTGGATGAGAAAAAGAATGACTGAACGGTTTAAGTCGACATTCCAATTCGGATTCAGTCCATCGAACATGACAGTCTTCTTCACCATAATTTGTTGCTTTCACTCACACTATGCAGGCAACGTGTAGGCTATTATGCAAAAATGCAAAATGCACCCGATAGGCTACATCAACAACGTTGAAGGCGACGACGATGATATAGGCGACTAATCTTTTTCAAATGAGACAAATGCGAGTGACACACCGCACCCGCTTACATGTCGAAGCACATTAAAGTAGAAAAATTTAATGTGAACGCAACAACGTCATCGATGGTCGGCAAAAAGTTTTTAATATCCTTTACTGGTGGAACAACTGAATGCTGTCTATAGGGTGTAAGTTATAGGCTAAGTGACTTTACAAGAGGTGGAAAACTGATCCTCAGGACCTGAGTGGCATTTAGCATTGCAGCACGAAACACACCCCCCCCCTGCAGTATTAGCCCCAGCAGCTAATTTCTTCATTGTTCGGGAACATCGTGGTAAAGAGCCATGGTCGAGGCATCAGATTCAACATATTTTATTCTAAGCTTAATTTAGTTTATACCCCGCAGTTGACTGATCGAGTCGATCATAACTAACACGGGAGCCTCAAGGATCTGCGGCTCATTCAAACAGGCAGAGGGTGCTCAAAGACCTCATACTATCAGCTCATTGATAGATGAACACGGGCGCGAGGTACGCGGCCACACGGACGCTATGTAAAAGTTAAAAGTGTGGAGTAATGTAGTTTCAATTCCAGCGATCGTTGATTAGTTCGCTTCAGTGCTCGGGAATTAGCGGATGCTCTGCGCTTGGCTTTTAGGTAGGCTAAAGCTAAAGAAATATGGAGTTTACAGTGATATGTTGATGATGAAAAAATACTATCCTAACAATCATATGAATTGAGAGGAACACTAACAGAAAAATGAAGAATGGAACTTTAAAATGTATCCTTTTAATACATGTTGGATACAATTACAACGGAATACTCGTGCTAAAAATGTTTCTTCATATCTAAGACATGTGAATATTTTTATTTTCCTGTTTTTTCTGTTCTTGGCATGATTACTTCGTGGAACGCATAGCCATAGGCCCAACTGAAAGCTTAAAAATTTAACAAACACAGTCAAAACACAAGCCTCTTATAAACTGAAGAGAGAATTGTAGGCTACCGATTCTTCTAGGTATACATTTCGTATTTATTCAACGTCAAATACTTTCTTATCAAGTCATTTCGAATGAAACAATCGGATAAAATTCAAATCCTGTAAAATTTGTGACGGGCGCTAGAACAAACCTAAAAAACTTTAAACAAACGAAATCGTTTAGATGTGTCAACAAAAAACTTTAGATAACAGGAAATCTATTAATAAATGCAAAACTTTAAATAAACGAAAAACTTCAACTAAACAATAATCTCTTTTAACTAAAGATTTTAGATAAACGAAAATCCTCAAATAAACGCAAATCTTTATATAAATTAAAATACTTGAAACAAACGAAAATCTGTCAGTTAAAACTTTAGACAGATCAAAAAGTTAGATTGACGCAAACTTTAGACAGACGAAAACTTGAAATAAACGAAAAAGCTCAGCAAAAATAAACATCAAAGTCTGTGATCAAAGAAGCATGTCACACCGTAGCAACCATGCAGCAATTTTCATTGGCATAGTGGCTCTAAAGTGAAAACTTGAAACTTGGAACTTTTAAGGCGTAAAAAAAAAAGTGTTGTGTTTCCGGTAACGCGACCGACCCATTTTTAGGGTCGCGACCCAAATATTTTTGTAAAAAATTTTTATTAAAAAAAAAAAAATTTCTCAAAAATTTTTTTTTCAAAAAAAAATTTAATTTTTTTTCAAATTTTTTTTTTTTAGTATTGACATAACATAAGAGACGTCAACAAAATGAAATTAATAGGACTGTTTCTAGAGCAGTTTTAGGTGCAGACAGTCGGGAAATAGGCAGTTTATACTTGCTTAGAACACGTACTTTGTTTCAGCGTGCAAAAAAGACTAGTGGGGTATACTTTTTCGGATAGTCACTGCATAAAAATATTTTACAAAATAAAAATATTTTCCGACCTACCTACCCAATTTTTTTTAGCTCTGTTACCGGAAACACAACATATTTTTTTGGCCTAACTAGGCTAATCGTTTCTGTGTTCTGGGAGAAAAAACTTCAAAGGTGGATTTCAAATAGTTCAAGATAGGCTATGCATCTTTATGCGGATTATCATCACAATATTGTCTTAAACACTCTTGCACAAATACTTCTAATTTTAAACATTATCATCACACATTTACACGATCTTTGACAGCATAAAATATTGAATGACCTCTGTAATGTTGCTTTTCGTCTTGATTTGACTACATTGAGTATATTCTCTGCATAAATGAAAGGTTTTTGTATAATTTCCGTTGTAAACAAGACTAAGAATTATTATTATGAATGTCACACATTATGCTGAACATCTTATGTGAAGTTCTTCCAAGTCATATTTGTGTTATGCTTGATTCAATGCCTACACATAGCTATAGTTAATCCACATTCAAAATTTTTTCTCCAAAGTGGGTTTCAGATGCTAATAAAGTTCATTCCTATGTGTGAAAGTTTTTTTCACATAGATCACACATGTATGACTCTCCCCTTAACATGAGTTCTCACATTGACTATGAGATTATCTCTTTGTGTATATAGTTTGTGACAAATATTGCAGAATTATGGCTTTTCCCCAGTGTGGTTTTTGCAAGGTAATAATCAGATAATACTTTGATTAGGTTTTTCCGTCAGAAACAACACATGTTCAGTTTATTTCCAGTGTGTGTTCTTATGTGGTCATCCAGTTGACTCTTCTGTGCAAATGCTTTATGACATAATGGCAGAGGTAAGGTTTACTGCAGTGTGGCATTTTTTATGATAATTCAGACAAAACTTGAATGCAAAGGCTTCCTGATAAAGACTACACTTGTATGGTCTTCCTCAGTGTGTGTTCTTGTGTGGTAATCCAGAGGACACTTCCTTGCAAATGCTTTACAATATAAATTGCACTAGTATGGGTTTTTTCCAGTGTGGGTTCTAAAGTGGGTTTCCAGTTGATTCTTCACTGCAAATGTTTTTTGGCATATATGGCACTTGTACAGTTTTTCTCCTCTGTGCGCTTTTTCATGATAATTCAGATGAGAACTCGATGCCAAGAATTTCTGACAAAAGCTACACTGGAATGGCTTTTCCCCAGTGTGGGTTCTTATGTGGCAATCCAGCTGACACTTCCATGCAAATGCCTTCTCACATAAATTGCACTTGTATGGTTTTTCTCCAGTATGGCTTCTCATGTGTGAATCTAGGTGATTCTTCTGTGCAAATGCCTTGTAGCATAAATTGCACTTGTATAGTTTCTCTCCAGTGTGGGTTCTCAAATGGTATTTCATAGAATTTGTCTGTGTAAAAGCCTTTGGACATAAACTGCACTTGTAGGATTTCTCTCCATTGTGGATTCTTGCATGTCGTCTCAGCAGTTCTTTTAATGTGAATGCTTTACTACAAAAATTGCACTTGTATGGTTTTTCTCCAGTGTGGGTTCTTACATGGCCATCCAGTTGAACCTTCCTTGCAAATGTTTTTTGACATAAATGACACATGTAAGGCTTTGCTCTGGTGTGCCATTTGTCATGATAATTCAGATGAGACTTCGATGTAAAGGCTTTCTGACAGAGGCTACAGATATATGGAGTTTCCCCAGTGTGAATTCTTATGTGGCAATCCAGTTGATGCTTGCTTGCAAATGTTTTGTCACATAAATTGCACTTGTATAGTTTTTCTACAGTATGGGTTCTGATGTGGTAATCTAGACTATGCTTCGTTGCAAGTGGTTTGTGACATAAAACGCACATGTATGGTTTTTCTCCAGTGTGGCTTCTTATGTGAGAATCCAGCTGATTTTTCAGTATATATGTTTTATGACATAAAGTGCACTTGTATGGCTTTTCTCCGGTGTGGGTTTTTATATGGTATTTCATAGAATTTGTCTGTGCAAAAGACTTTGGACATAAACTGCACTTGTATGGTTTCTCTAAAGTGTGTTTTCTTGTATGGCATTTCAGCGATTCTATTAGTGTATATGCTTTATGACAAAAATTGCACTTGTATGGTTTTTCTCCAGTGTGGATTCTTACGTGGCTATCCAGTTGACGATTCCTTGCAAATGTTTTTTGACATAAATGACACATGTAAGGCTTTGCTCTGGTGTGCCATTTGTCATGATAATTCAGATGAGACTTCGATGTAAAGGCTTTCTGACAGAGGCTACAGATATATGGAGTTTCCCCAGTGTGAATTCTTATGTGGCGATCCAGTTGATACTTGCTTGCAAATGTTTTGTCACATGAATTACAATTGTATGGCTTTTCTCCAGTGTGTGTTTTCATATGGCATTTCATAGAATATGTCTGTGCAAAAGCCTTTCTACAAAAAGTGCATACGTATGGTTTTTCTCCGGTGTGTGTTCTTGCATGGCATTTCAGCATACCGTTCAGCGCAAACGCCTTGTGACATAAATTGCACACATATGGTTTTTCCCCAGTGTGTTTTTTAATGTGGTTATCTAGGTGATTCTTATACGCATATGCTCTGTGACAAAAATTACACTTATAGAGCTTTTCTCCTGTGTGGGTTCTGATATGGCATCTCAAAGAATATGTTCGTGCAAAAACCTTTGGACATAAAGTGCACTCATATGGTTTCTCTCCAGTATGGATTCTTACATGGCGTTTCAGTGATTCTTTTAATGCATAAGCTTTACAACAAAAATTGCACTTGTATGGTTTTTCTCCATCATGATTTCTTGAATGGATTTTGAGATCATAACTTCGCACAAATGATCTGTTACAAAATTCACAGTTGAATTGTTTCTGGTCGCAATGAGAGCTTGTTGCCATGTCCACATCTTCAACAGAGTATAATTATTATATTAAAGACAAAATTAAACTGGTCTTCTGCTTTAACCTACAATACTGGTAATGTCCTTAACTTCAGTTACCTCATTATCCTTCAACTCTAAGACCACGACTTTTTTATTCCACCATCCCATTGTCTCCTGGTAAGTCCATTGTTCTCACCCAAAATGAGTCAGTATTGCAGTTTGTCAGCATGCAGCATTGCAGCTAGTAGGGTAATACCTTTGCCCACCTTGCCTACAACTACATCATTTTGAGCGCCTCTGAGTAGAGATCTTGAAGGAGCACCATATAAATTTATGTGATTGATTGATTGATACATCCGTCTTCATTCTTATCTTCTTCTTCTTCCTGCTATCACTTCTCCAAGAAGAAAAAAGTAGGGCAAAAAACACTACTACACATCTTCAAAGCTGACCTCGAAACTTTTTGCATCTCATTATGCTTAAAAAACAACCAAATAAAAATCAAATGAAATTACATGTAGAAATCTATAAACAAATTTATAGAAAAGTAGGCATTCCCACTATTATATTAGAATAGTAGGAATTGCCTACTATTCTAATAGAATAGTTAGGCAATTCTGCTATTTTATTAGAATAGTATATAATAATTATAGGCAATCCTTTAGTGTATTTTATTCTTGTTTCCTCCAGTAAAAATTAATAGCATAAGCCTAATTAATTATTTCAATATATTTTTAGCGACCAGTCTTTACCCTAGCCATCTATAGGGAAAGTTCCCCCACAAATGACTTTCCAATCCAGAAAAATTAAACAAAATGATAACAGTTTTGAATTGCTGTTTACATTTTTATATTATCTGAATTGTTAAAATATTCTGTGATAATATTTATTATTATAATGATTATAATGTTATCATTAATTCTAATACTGAAATCATAAGACTCTTATCACATTACAATGAGCATAATTTACTGTTAATAATTACAAGTACAAATATTTTTTACAGCTAAAATGGCTTATTCAAATACAAGCAAGTACATGCACACATCTGCAAGTATTCACTATTATAATAGTCCATTGAACCTCAGACCCATGCCAGTTCAGTTTTATGAACAATGAAAAACCACTCAGATTGCAACATAGTAGTAACTCAATACATAAACAAAGTAGCATTTATAGTACTTTGGGAAATTTGTGGCCTATAATATAAGCAAACAATCTACACACTTTGCAAACTAGTATGTTTTGGAGACCCACTTGCTTTTGGGATAATAGAGTAATTTTGATAAAGACAACAGCTTAAAATGCTACTAATATGGAAATTCAAAAAGAAATCAAAATCATTATTTATAAGTATATTTAAAGAAGGCTTAGACCACTCTTACTAGCCCTCTAAAAATAAGGAATATTGTGCAGATGACAGCTTAAAAATAGTTAAAATGCAACCAATACAATATGGAAATTCAAAAAGGAATAATTAAATGATGCAAGCATATAATTTGTTTGCCTAATTATTGAAGCCTTACATCACTCCTGTCAACACTGAAAAAGTGACTGTAGCAATTTCGTCAAGACGACCGTGACGACGGCTTCAAATGTTACCGCTACAATGTGGAAACACACAATAAAATTCTGGTGAGGAGGCACAACCCATCCTCAGGTAATCCTTCGAACACAATGTTTAATTACTAACATCAATTCAGCTTCTAGGGTTCTAGGCCATACCCGCCAGATAAAAAAACCAACATAATGCGCTTAAACAGGAGTATAGGCTACATTCCACGGGAACCTAAATGGCGTGGCGCCCATTCAAACGGACGAGCGGTGGTGAAGGATCTCACTCGATCAAATTCATTGAAACATTTATTCAGCGTTTAATGCAGTAATAAACTAAGCTAAAAACGCAGTTTAACCCGCTTAACAGAATAGCATTATTATAATTATGCTTAAAAGTTAAGCCTACTTGTAAATTAATGGCAGAAAAGAATACTCTCAGACTAGAAAAATGGCGTCGAATATAAAGAACAGAAAGCAGCAAGATTTGGATGATACACTTCCTGAATGTGGCGCAAGATGAACTTCGTTCTCCAGCTAATTAGGCCAATGCTCGAAAACATAATAATTATTATCATTGTCATTCAGCGAAGTAGCCTACAATAATTTACGACGCGTTTTTCTGTGGCGAAAAATTGGAGTTTTCGATCCATTTTATATCAGAAACATTATGATTTAAATTTCTTTTGACTTAAAAAATAAGTCCACTCCCTAGGCCTATAAACAGCAAGCTTCGTCAACAGGCCTAAATCATTTTTTCCTCTCACAGCTCATTCTCCTTAGTATTAAACGGACTCCCTCCAAGCTATAGGTCTATGCTTAATAGGTCTAGTGGTCATGGGCGGAGTTTGGTTTCCGTTCTTAGGGGGGCTAACCCCGAGTCTGGGCCTTCTGGAGGGGCTAACCCCGAAAAAGTGTTCCATTTTTATGGTTAAAAAGTTGAATCTGGGCCTTCTTGGGAGGGCTTAGCCCCCCCCTAGCCTCTGATAAACTCCGCCCATGCTAGTGGTAGTAGCAATAATTATGAGCAGCAGCCTAGCCTACCGTTTTCCCTTAGGCCTATGCTCGACCAGCGTAGTTGTGTGCTTTTTCTTCAGTTCCCCGTCTTGTATACCGTGCAATGTTAGCCATGTAGGCTACACCTATCGAATCATAATGCAGGCCCATCTAAAAATTTACAGAGCACCTCTCGCAGAATTGACTATTCAGAGGCGCTTTCAGCACAGAAGCTATACTGGGAGGATGGCGAAGAGAGCGAGAGGATGAAGGAAAGAGTCCAGACAAGAGTTTCTAGTATTTGCATTATTTTTATTATAGGCTAAGCCTTGCCGGCAGGGTGGTCGAGCACATTTGAACCAACTTCCCCCCCAGCGCCGCTACTGGTAGCAGGAGATTCAATAGGCCTATAGTTTTTACTATGTTCCTGTTAGAAAACTCGTTGATCATTTCAAATGAATTAGGGACTAAATTCCTTATCAGTTTGTAAAATTAGGATGAAAACGCGATCAAGTCTGTCAACGAACGTTACCCTATTGCGTCACAAATGACAGAAAAATATGATAGGCTACGGCTGTCCCAAGTAGGCCTTATAGGCCTATAATTAAAATTTAACCTAGTTCCAGTAGGCCTACAACTTTTTCAGAGCAAATAGGCCTGATGATGATGATGATGATGATGATGATGATGATGGTGCTCTGCCCGTAGGCAGGTTCATTGGCTTTACGCCCCTGGGGATGAGATGAGTGAGGTGGTTTCCCGTTGCCTTCCCCACAGACAATGATGGGTAAGCAACTTTCCCGAGGTCGCTCCGCAGGAGCTTGCACCCCTGCGTCCCACACGTGATAGCCCGAGATAATCTAAATCTCTGAATGTCAACACCCAGCCCGGGGTTCCGCAGTTCGTTGCAACCAACAGACGAATGCCGTTCGCGCTTACCGGTGTTACGGTGTAGCTAACGAGGCTATTCAAA
This sequence comes from Lumbricus rubellus, assembly GCA_945859605.1. NCBI lineage: Eukaryota > Metazoa > Annelida > Clitellata > Crassiclitellata > Lumbricidae > Lumbricus > Lumbricus rubellus. The sequence goes on from OX243819.1 coordinate 8,625,007, forward strand.
TAGGCCTACTAGGATGAAAATAATATATTTAATTTGATGCATAAAGTATAAATAAATTCCAAAAATTGGCGGAGTTATAGGCCTATGCCCGTAAAGTTGGTTAATTTTTGCTGGTCCACCCTGTATACTTTATAGGCTATGCAAAATTCTCGTGGGTCTATATAGTACATTAGTACAGTGTTTTGCATGTCTGATATGCAAAATGTAGCCTATGTTCTATTTTAGGTTTATAAGCCTATACAAAGCCCTGGTTGCTGCAGTGTTCTGTATTTATCTATGATGGAGATCATTAGGCTATTCTTGCATGCTATGTAGGCCGATGCAAGTGTAGGCTTAGGCCTACATACATGCAGAAGAGTTAAGAGTTAGGCTATAGGCTACATCATTTCACCTCAGTTTATTTTTGCTGCCACTGGTATCACCGTGTTTCTTTTATGCTGATTAGTCCTACGCCTACTATTAAAAGAATGACGAGCAGTCCCTTCAAAGAATCGCAGGGAAGCCAGTGCCATCTATAGTAACAGGAAGCCACTACTAACATAGCAGCCTACGTGTATCGCATTACAGAAGAAGCCATATTGCTGACGTTAATGACAATAAGGACTCTTAGGTATTTTTTTCAACCAAGGCATCATTCGGATTAGAATGGTCTTAGTAAAATGCAGGTATGCCCTATTAACAAAAGCCGGAACAATGGTTATTATTTTGCTGCAATCAAGTGCAACATGGACCACAGAGGAACTGGCTTAAAAGCCTATTCCTGGCAAACACATATTGTCTTGAAGAGACTCAGGTGACCGCATGCAGTGAAGAGCTGATACGTGTCTTTTATCAATGTAAATTGACCAAAAATATATTTAGTTGCACAAGAAGCTAGAATATGTGGAGCAGTTCAGACTGTTGTCATGGACAAAACGGAATTGCCTATAATTATAAGAATGTTGTTTAGCCTATACGTAACAAGTAGGCCTAAAGAAAATCCACACGCTCCAATAAAAAATGATCTCATTGTAAAAATGATAAAATCCAAATTGGTCAGTATGGGGTGTGTGGGATAGCCTAATACGATGGAAAATGAGAGGAATAGTCTCTTTGGATGAGAAAAAATCCATCCAAATGAAGTGGACGCACGGACGGAAAGACGGTTGGATGGATGGATGGATGGATGGATGGACGGATGGTTGGATGGATGGATGGATCATGGATGAACGGAAGGACGGACGGCCGGAAGGATGGATGGACGGGTGGCGGACGGATGGATAAACGGATGACAGCGTCTATGCGAGGTTGAACAAAACAAAAGTTTTCGTCGTCATGATGCAACTGACCATTTCTAATTATTGTTCGGACTCATGCACGACGCGCGTCTGCTTGTTGCTGTTCAACCCTTTCCCCACCAACGTGTAGACGGTGTAGTAAATGCTATGTGATATCCTATGACAATGCCACGTTGGTCGGTAGAGGGTTAACGACACCGTATCATATCAAGGATAACTAGACAGAAAGTGTTGTTCTCCTCCATTCTCCATGCTTGGTAATGGCGCTGCCAAAAGCACGACTCGCCAAACGCAACGCAACTTAAGTACACCTGGGCATACAGGTAGCCTACGTACATGTAGCTCCATAAGCAGATGCATACATGTACCAGTACCTGCTCTATACATGCACATGTAATAATGTATGTATTGTACATGCGCATGTATGCCTGTCAAGTGCTGCGAAAATGGCTATTTTGGAACGAGAAATTGCATTATAATAACGGATTGTCAGGTTTCACAGCGTATATCGCATTTCCTCATGATGGGCACACATAGTTTTGCTGTAAAAGGAAGTCGGTTAATATGGAAATGCCAATGGAGGAAGGAAAAAACCACCGGATGATCTGGATGGGAATAATAGGATGGATAATAGGATGAAAAATTAGAGAAATAGTGTCTGTGAATAAGCTCGTCGAAGTGAGATGGATGGACTGATAGACGGATGGATGGAGATGGATTGAGACAAGGTTCTGACATAGCGGGTTTAGTTAGAAGCTAACTTCTGCTCTTGTTTTTTGTTTTTCATATGACCATCAGTTTCGTAATAATATTATGCAGAGCTGGCTGTCAAAAGTTACACGAGACAATGAAACGCGGTTTTAAAGCGAGATAAGCTCGTTGCACTGACCTAAAAATAGTTTCGTCAAGAGGCCAGAGGGGTCAATGGATGGATGGTTGGATGGATGGATGGATGGATGGATGGATAAATGGATGGATGGATAGATGGATGGATGGATGGATAGATGGATGGATGGATGGTTGGATAAATGAATGAATGGATGGATGGATGGATGGATGGATGGATGGATGGATGGATGGATGGATAGATGGATGGATGGATGGTTGGATAAATGAATGAATGGATGGATGGATGGATGGATGGATGGATGGATGGGTAGATGGATGGTTGGATGGATAGTTGGATGGATGGATGGATGGACGGATGTATGGATGGATGGATGGATTGGCGAAGGTCAGAATAATTATGTGGCGCCATCGAATCATTCTTCCATCGAGCGACGATCATCGAATATAGATTTAATAATTGACATGTCCTTCTTCCGGTTCGTGGTTCAGCCTCAGACGGAGAAGGAGGAGGAAGAGGAGGAGGAGGGGGATGGGGAGAAGGCGAAGAAGAAGGAGAAGGAGAAGCAGAAGGAGAGGAGCAGGAGAAGGAGGAGAAGGGGGGAGGAAGAGGATGAGGAGGAGGAGGAGAAGGAGGAGGAGGAGAAAGACGAGGAAGAGGAGCAGGAGGAGAAGGAGGAAGAGGAGGAAGAGGAGAAGGAGAAGGACGAGGAGGACAGATTAATTGCATGTATGTCAGTAATAAAGCGACGAGGAAGCCACGAGGGCGGAAGGGCGACTGAATGATCTATCGATGCTGATGGGGTCGAGCGAAGGACGAGAGAGAGAGAGGACGGAGGAGGAGGAGGATAGCAGCAGCAACAGTGATTGGGTCATTACGAAGGGATGAGGAGAACGCTTTAGCGGTGACTGCGACGATCTCCGCTCGACGCCCCCCTCTCCTCCTCCTCTTCTTCCTCCTCTTCTTCCTCCTCTTCCTCCTCCTCCTCCTCCTCCTCCTACTCTTCCTCCTCCTCCTCCTCCTCCTCCTCCTCTTCCGTGATGGATATCCGTTGAATTAGAATGGAAAAGTCGTCCTCTGCGCCAGACATATCAACCATGCTTTCTCCTCTATATGTCTGCTGCTGCTGAATCCGCGTCGGCCTGGCGATGGGGAGGGGGTCATTCTGCTGCTGCTGCTGCTGACGCCGTCTCCCGCTGCTCGCCAGATAACACCTAATTTTCAGCGGTGATGTGTCGACGGTCATGCGCGATGAGGATGAGGATGAGGATGAGGAGGAGGAGGAGGAGGAGGAGGAGGAAGATGAGGAGAAGGAGGAGGAGGAGGAGGAAGCTGAGGATGAGGAGGATGCAGAGGAGGAGGAGGAGGAGGAGGAGGAGGAGGAGGAGGAGGAGGAGGAGGAGGAGGAGGAGGCTGCAACACCACGGACATCGGTGGTATTAGGTCTTTGAGTGGTCAGCATTATTCACAATTTTTTACGATTTTCTCGCATCACGTGACGTCTGACGATTGCGACGGTAATTGGTCGACGACGAGGCATTGCTGACGTCATTAGATGCATCAGCAGCAGCAGCAGGGAGGAGGAGGAGGAGGAGGAGGAGGAGGAAGGAGAGGAGGGCTAGTGGTGATGCAATGGCATCTGATGCTGGATGTTGCTGGTCAAAGAGACGAAAGGGTATCGGAGACGCTTCATTACATCCGCAATTTGCACAGAAATGTAGACGATTGCCAACTTAAGCCCCCGTTTAACACGGATTTATAGCCGTTGATCTACATGGAAAGGTACCCATAGGTTGGTAGTTGGAGAAAGATAGATTAGAGTGATGGATTGATTAGATGGATAGATGGATTGATTGATAGATAGATTAATGAATGGATGGATTGATGGATGGATAGATGGATAGATAGATGGATGGATAGATGGATGGATGGATAGATGACAGACAGACAGACAGACAGACAGACAGACAGACAGACAGACAGACAGACAGACAGACAGATAAACGGACGGACGAACTGATGGATGGATTGATGGACTGATGGATGGATGGATGGATGGATGGATGGATGGATGAATGGATGGATGGATGAATAGACAAACATATCGCGAACATTTCTAATGCCCTTTTTAACAATCCATTCATATGAGAAGCAATTTTTAAAATGAGGAAACGTGTAAGCGAAAATTTCTGCGGTTGGCAGAAATTAGTCATAGATATAGCGCTTTTGTGTGCGTTACTTATCCTGTGCTATATTATTTAGTATTATATATATATATATATATATATATATATATATATATATATATATATTCTTATGCATGAAATAGACATAGGGATGTAAATAACTCAGCACAGACAGTGTGAGTTGATCCGACTGCGCATCATCATCCATCATGCAGGCGACTCATCTATGAAATGGAAATATTGGGTTGGCAGCTCTTGATGCAAAAGTGAAGCGACAGTTGCATTGAGATGCATTTGACAGCAAAGACCGACAGCCCGACACCCTGCTGCCATCGCTACGTCCAACTACACTTCTTGACCCATGTGAATTCATTGTTTTGTTTCTACTGCGTGGTTGTGAATCAGAAAAAAATGTAGAAAGGACGCCATACAAATCTTTGATTAAGTTTACAATTACAATTTGTTGTGTCGTGAGGAATTTATGAATTGCACCATAGCAGCCTAATTTCTTCGTTATTCTTTTTATCAATTAATTTCAAACAGCGATCAGTTGGCTTTGAATTGGCGTCATAATTACCGTTTTAAATTTAATTGGATCACCATTGCTATTAACATTGTAATTGACTAGATGCATCAGCTGTTTGTAGCTGAAATAATTCGTGGCTCGTGTTTCATCTGTTCTCTTCCAAATATTGATTACAAAATCCTTTTAAAATCATCGTCATGATATTATTTATTTTCATTATGAAAGGACGTCTTTCGTTTCGTGTTTGAAGGATCAAAAATGTCGGAAATTATAGACAAAGATGCCAGAGCAAAATGGTTAGCCTATAGTGAAAAAAGAATAGCTTCTCACCTACTAATGTGCCTACTCACCCAAATACCCTTGCATAAGTCTTTCTGTTAATCGCTTTGTCAGCAGTCAGTCTCAATCAGTCAGTCAGTCAGTCCGTACGTCAGTCAGTCAGTCAGTTAGTCAATCAGTCCTTCGTTGAGTCAATCAATTTCAGTCAGTTATTCAGTCAATTTGTCGACTAGAAGTCAACCAGTTAGACATTTAGTCAATCAATCAATCAATCAATCAATCAATCAATCAATGACTTAACCAGTCAGTCAATCATGCATCTGTCAATGAGTCAGTCAATCACCTTTCTTACTACTTTTTTAGAAATGTTAGGGCCTACTATACTAGCTAGCTTCAGCTACTTATTCAATCAATCAATCAATCAAATGGCAATGGATGGATGGATGGATGAATGGATGAATGGATGAATGGATGAGTTGTCTAATACAACCAGCAGCATTTAATCAGCCGTCTGACCGTCTGTTTGTTTGGCTTCGTTTCTATTTCTGTTTCAGCTTGTCCTTTTGTCTATCTATTGGTCTGTATTGCTGGTTTAACTCGTGAAAATCATTTTCTGTTTCTTTTGCCTCGACTTCTTATTAGTTCTGCTTGTCTGACCATTTGTCTGTCATCTTTCGTTTCCGTATCTGTCTGCTTACTTGTCTGCTTGAATGTCACCTCGTCTTCTATCCTGACGGGTTTTAAAAATGAAATTCGTTGTGTTCGGTGTTGTCTGTCTGTCCAAATTGCCTCCTCAGTCGGTTATCTCTCGTCCATGCTCAGCGGCAAATGGATGGATAGATGGAGGATGGATGGATAGATGGAGGGTGGATGAAGGATGAATGGATAGATGGAGGATGGATGGATAGATGGAGGGTGGATGAAGGATGGATGGATAGATGGATGGATGGATGGATAGATGGATGGATGGATGGATGGATAGATGGATGGATGGCTGGATGGATGGCTGGATGGATGGTTGGTTGGATGGATGGATAGATGGATGGAGGATAGATGGATGGATGGATGGATGGATGGACGAATGAAAAGACTGAAGAACGAGCGGACGAAACGACGAATGGACGAACGAACGGACGAACGGATTGAATGACGGTCGGACAAATGAAAGGACTGAACAGTGGATGGAAGGACGGACGGACGTAACGCTCTCGGACGTTGGAATCGACACAAAATGCCAATGAATATAAAAGCAGAAGGTCGTTAAAGGGGCAGAAGATGGAATAATAGACACACCGTACTATTACTAATATTGCTGTGTTACTATCACTATTAGGCTACAACTAGTCACTACTGCTACTGCTAGCATACCACTACCACTACTACTACTACCACAATTGTGACTTAACTACAAATGCTAGCTCACCAAACGCTATCCTCTTGCAAGTGATTGGCGAAATCCTCAATCAATTTTTAGCAACTTTGGATCTAAAACAGTTTCCCATTATCATTGTCCACTGCGGAGGATCTTAATTTCGATTTGTCCTTAATCCTGTCGAGCAGAATAATTCTCGTTTTCTACCAATTACCAGATTACAAAGTATTGTCAAACACGACTCTAATCCTCTGATCCTTCTTCTCTCAGGTTCACCCAGTTCTCCTACTCCACCATATTATCATTCAATGCAACCCGAGAATAGACATCCTCCCTGTTCTCGACGGATATGATTCTCTCTCTCTCCTATGTGAAGACCTTCACTTAATCCTTAATCCTTAATCCTTCCTTGTCTGCAGATCAATGGCTTCCGGCTTCTCTTCTTATTTAGACATCTGCAGAAAGATTGGACGCTCGCCTTCTCAGCTTCCTGGATTTTGCGGGAAAGAAAACCTACGCTTCTAACTCATCCAAGCGAGGCAAGATGTAGGTCAACATTGGAACACACATTGTGAAGCCATGGTAAAGCGCGAGTGCGCCGAAAGCAAAATAGTTCACCCAGACAGTTGCTGTTGCTTTACCCACAAACTGTTTTATTCGGATGTTGCATTAATTCAAAGGGGTGCAACCTATTTAAGCGCCTTACGTGCCGTTGTCTACCTTCATTAGCCACGTTTAAAAGCAGCTTGCCACACCGCAATGCTTCAATGCCGCCGTTGCAGCTGCTACTACTGCTGCTTCTGCTTCTACTACTACAACAACTCCTACTGCTGCTGCTGCTGCTGCTGCTTCTACTACTACTACTACTACTACCACTACTACTACTACTACTACTACTACTACTACTACTACTACTACTACTACTACTACTACTACTACTACTACTACTACTACTACTACTACTACTACTACTACTACTACTACTACTACTACTACTACTACTACTACTACTACTACCACCACCACCACCACCACCACAACTACTACCACTAGGCCTACAACTTACACCATGACCAGAACAAGGCAATGAATACCAACGCTCTGGACCTGTCACCCTGAACACTTAAGAATGCATCTCTTCTCTGATTATCAGTTTACTATTGCAGAATGACTATTGCAGAAAATTTACCAGATGCACTAAAATCTGTCCTCGCTCCACTGTGTTTGTCTTCAGATTCCTATTGAACGCTCTGACAATTGACCCACATTGAGTACTCATTCTCATTCTCAGAGTCGTCACTTTTAGGTCTTTTCTTCTCATCTTAAATTGTCCATTATAGGTTTTATATTTGTCTCTGCGCATTGGTCCTTGCGATGGCACTGCAGTAGACTGTTCGCTTTCAACAATGCCAGCCGCCATTCCTATTAGCCGAGCGATATTCCGTCGAGCCGTTGGCAAACAGACGACGACGAACCATTGATTTACATTACATTAGCTTTACATTACATTCTCTTTACATTACATTCTCTTTACATTACATTCTCTTTACATTACATTAGCTTTACATTACATTCTCTTTACGATGCTTTCGACGCCATAACAGCTTCTAATTCTTCGAGAAGCGTTCACGTCATGCAGTCCGCCTTACAACTCCGTCTCTCTCGAGCATCTCAATCCGCCCGCACGACAAATAGTCCGGCTAATCGAATTACTGCGCCGCACCGACGAACTTCGTCGACTCGTTTCTGATGAGAATATTCGTCGCTGGTTTTGGTGATGGAGAGGACGAAGAGGTGGTAGAGATGGTTATGATGGAGTAGGATGCGTAGGAGGCGTTGTTGGTGGTGGTGGTGGCGGTGGTGGTGGTGGTGCCTCGCAACGATTACCACAACCACCACGACCACCAACACCACCACCGCCTACACCGCCACCTACACCATCGACCACCACCACCATCCACCAGTGGACCACCACCACCAGCCACCACCACCAGCCACCACCACCACCACCGACACCGCCACCACCACCACCATCTTCACCACCATGCACCACGACCACACCACCACAAACACCACCGGTCGTGGTGGTCGTGGTAACCTTGATTGTAGTCGTCGTATAGGTTGTGTTGGTGTTCGACGCGGTGATGGTAGTGATGGTGGTGGTGCTATACGGTGTAGATGGAGGTGGTATTGGTTGTGGTTGTATCTTTGACGAATCTTAAGTCGCGATCTGTTCATCCTGATGAAAGATGTCTGCGAATTGACGAAGTGCGGAGGCAGAGGTGGAAGGGCACACATGCAGACATACAGAGAAGCAGATAGACAGAGAAAAGGACAGACAAGCGGACAGACAAGCGGACAGAGAAGCGGACAGAGAAGAGGACAGAGAAGCGGACAGCAGCACACGTCGACTCTAATTACATCATTTCGATCGACTGACCCAAACATCGACCTCATTAGAACCTTCGAGACACTTTCGCCAGAAGGAGGATTCTCAGTTGTCTGCATTAAATTTTTGTATCAGTGTTCAACACGGCGCATAATGATGATGATGATGATGATGACGACGACGACGATGATGATGATGATGACGACGATGATGATGATGATGACTACGATGATGATGATGATGACGACGACGATGATGATGACGACGATGATGATGATGATGACTATGATGATGATTATGATGATGATGATGACGACGATAATGATGATGAAGCCGACGACAACGACGATGATGATGAAGCCGACCTTAACAACGACAAAGATGGTGAGCCAACTGAAATATTAGACAATGGATATTATGGTTGGCGAGCAAAGAAAATTGAAGTTCATTATATTAGTCCCCTCACAAAATAAGCCAACAGTTTAATAGGCCGAAAGCGAATAATAATTAATTATACGTTTGGTGAATCTTTTATGCATTGCAATAAATATAAAGCAATAATTAACCACGATAAGTAGGCCTATTAATCGTTTCTGCTGAGAGCGGCTTTCCAAATAGGAAACTTAATTAAATAGGCATTTTCTGATCAATTAGAACCTTTTTTAGCGCTGCACTGAATAATGCGAATTTGTAACATCGAAGCAAGCCGTAACCAACTCAATGTTGAGAAGATCATTCCACTGAGACAAGAATTCTAGGCGAAAGAGACAGGCTTGGTTTAGATGAACCAGCTGCAGAGGTAGAACTTAAGTCTACTGGAAGGAAGGGAGAACCTCATGAAAACCGAGGGAACAGAGGCCGAGAGAGATGAACTTGTGTCAGGATTCTAGAAATGCCCAGAACAAGTGAAAATAATATGACTCTTTGTAACTTTTCAATGTCTTCATAATACGGCATTACAACGCCAGACTCTAAGAGAGAGACAGACAGTTATACAGAGACATGTAGAAACAGAGACTGAGACAGACATAGAGCGTTTCTAATATCTCGCATGACATTATAACGCTCGATCAAATTTGACTTCATGAATAGAAGAGTATCGGTGATGATGAACCTAGAAGCATTGTGCCTTCAAGGAAGCTGACCTTATAGGGATGCCGCTGATTTGTTGGTGAAAGGTTAGTCAGTGCATCATAATAATTATAGTCAGACTTGTACATGTGTGGTCTCGAGACCCAGTCTTGGTCTCAAGATGTCTTCGTCATATAGCCTATCTTGGTCGCTAAGTTCTAAGTCTTCCATGCCAATCTGCAGCTGAGGTCCAAACTTAAGCTACATAATAATAATAGTGATGATGATGATGATTATGATGATGATGATGATGATGATGATGATGATGATGATGATGATGATGATGATGATGATGATGATAATATTGCTATCTATTCCAGGCCGTAGATTCCTTCGCTCTGCAACGCATGGTGACCTGGTTGTTCCTATGGCTCGATCTTCCACAGTGCTGCATAGAAGTTTTGCCATGGTCGGTCCGTCTTTCTGGAATAAGTTACCTATTAGTCTCCGTAATGAACTTCTTTGTCTTTCTTTGCCCCTTTTCCGCAAGCGTTTGAAAACCATTCTCTTTGATTATGGTTTGGTGTCAGGTCGGGAGCGCCTCTGAGGAGTTCTCTTGAAGTGGCGCTATATAAATGTTCGATTACAATTACAATACAATTAGGCCTACTGATGATACTGATGATGACGATAATAATATTCTTGTCTCTAATTTTGATGGATTTTTGGACTTAATGCCCGCATTTGCCTGCTTCTTGGTTTTCTTATCAATTGGATTTCATCAAACTATTTGAACGGATTTTATTCTTGTAAAATTTTCTTTCCAAATGATCGTAGACTGATTTCTTCGGAGTCATAATTAGTAACGGCGCTACAAAAGTCATTGAATCAGATAATTATAGGAGAAACGCTTCTGCTAAGTTTATGAGTGACGTAGGCCTACGGTAGCCTGCATTATAGGGCCTAAAATAATGTGCACTCACAATTATTGCGATATGCGATAAAAAATAATTATTGTGTCTAATCACACATATTGCATGGCAACATTGTGCATCGAATTATCTCCTATAATGACTGAATAACTTGATCGTGATGGTTAACAGATATTTGTCATTGATAAAAATAATCAAGATGCACTCGAAAGAAAGACCTATGCCGCTCCACAGGATATTAAATGTCATAAGGAAGAGAATTAGGTGTGCATGAATTTACACATATAAATATACTAGCACGACGTTGCCAGACTATATAGTTTCAAAGGCGGCATAGACTGCGTGAGTTTTAATGGTCGCTATTAGTCTACTCACTGTGATACTCAGCTCCACTCGAGCTACACCCACTGTCGAATATAATCTCGCTATTAACTGAACTGCGACTTCCTTTCTAGAGAGACTATACGCAGGTCGGATCATTAGCGGCACGCAAGGCTAACAGTTAAGCATACTCAGAGACAGGGTTACATATCTGAAGGCAGACACAGAACGACACATCCAAAAGCACTCAAGTAGTCAATAGGCTACATTGAATCGAATATAGTTAAGAAAAAGCCGTGCAAATTTCCATAATCATCGGAACCGTCATTATCATCATCATCATCATCATCATCATCATCATCATCATCATCATCACCAGCATCATAATCTTCGTCATTATCACCATCATCATCATCATCATCATCATCATCATTATCATCATCACCACCACTATCATCATCATCATCATCATCATCATAATCATAAGTAATAAGTAAGTAAGCCGTTTATTGACAAAGCATCAAACACGTACAAAAGAGCAGTAATCAGTACAAATTCAATGACTTTCGAGTGATCGGTGCATAAGTCAAAGGGTCAATCCAAAAAGGTCGTATGGACCCGCTGAGGCTGGATTGACCCTTCCTTTCTCAATAACATTTGGCTATTGTAAAAAAAACAGTGCAAAGCACAACATCTTACACATGAAACAAAAGTAAACTGAAATGAAATGACACACAGATTTCAAAACAAAACAAAAAACAAGAAAAAAACAAATTATGACCAATTGTTTAAATCTAGTAAACAGAGATTAAACAGTCTTTTAATTTTTTCTTAAACATGTTAATGGTGGGTATAAGTGTAATATATTTTGGGAGGTTATTCCATATCATAGGGCCAGAACATTTAATCGAAAATAATTTCATCCTAGTATGTGCAACATCGGTGCGGTAGTGTAACAGAGTTCTAGTGAAATGGTTATGTACAGCAATTCCCTGACAAAAATAACCATCAAATGTCCTAGGCAACAATTTGTGATGATAGCGAAACATGAACAAACTGATTTGAAACTTATATATATCTGATAATCGTAGTATGTTATAGGTTCGAAAAATTGGTTTGGTACTGACAGACCAGCATAATAAGAAAATAGTTCGAATGGCACGTTTTTGCAAACTCTCCAATTTTTTTAAATAAAAACTATAAGTTGAGGCCCAGCAAATGTTACAATATGACAAGTATGGAAAAATTAAGGAATAGTATAAGCCTTGTAATGTAGCTTGAGAGAGACAGTGACGGATTCTTGATAGCACGCTAATATTTTTTGCTATTTTTTTAGATATCTGCTTAATGTGTTCTTTCCAGGTGAGGTGCTGGTCCAGATACACACCTAAAAATTTACACGATTCAGTCGGCATAATCATTTGACCATCCATTGTCAATCTGTAATCACACACTGGCGTTAGTTTACGGCGGGATCCAAAAAGAATAAAGTTTGTTTTATCAATATTAAGCGATAATTTGTTAGCTCTAAACCAGGAAGAAATGGTGATGAGCTCATGATTAGCTCTTTCAAACAATGATTCTATTGACTTATCAGATATAAAGGCATTCGTGTCATCAGCAAACAATATATAGTGAAACACTTTGGAAGTAGTCGTCAGGTCATTTACATATATTAGAAATAATAATGGCCCCAGAATTGAACCCTGAGGTACGCCACAACTGATGGGTTTACCAACAGATAAATGACCTTTAAAATAAACATGTTGTGATCTGTTGTGAAGAAAATCAGAAATCCATGCCTTACTTACACCTCTGATACCATAGTGTTCAAGTTTTTTAAATAAAATTTTGTGGTTTACAGTATCAAAGGCCTTGGATAGATCAAAAAATATTCCTAGAGAAAGTTCTCGGTTATCCATAGATTCTAAGATTTTACATTGTATTTCCAGGAGTGCCATATATGTGGAATGTTGTTTTTGGAAGCCGTATTGATTAGGTGATAGTACATTCATTTTAAGGAAATAATCCATCAATCTGTTATACATGATCCTTTCAAAGAATTTGGAAAAAATGGAAGTATAGAGATGGGTCGATAGTTATTTATTTTGTGTCTTTCACCTGATTTATACAGAGGTATCATCATCATCACCACCACCACTATCATCATCATCATCGTCGTCACCCCCACCACCACCACCACCACCACCACCATCATCATCATCATCATCATCATCACCACCATCATCATCATCATCGTCATCACCACCACCATCATCATCATCACCGTTACCGCCACTATAATTATCGTTCTTTGCGATTGACTCCAATCATTTCCATCTACAATAATGATAGTTGCGTGATGTGATAGATACGAAAATTAGCCTTGCATATTATAACTAAGAAGACGGAAGCCTATAAATCATGGACAAAATTAAAGGCTAAAGGTCAAAGGCTAAAGGTACAAATTCAACTGTCCATGCATTATTTCTTCAGCCGTCTTTTACTGTCACTCACTCATGAGACATGACACATGAGAATGAGACATGAGACATAAGTACTCACGCAGTGAATGTAAAAACGTTCAGAAGACGAAACGTCGAGGGAAAGAAATAGTTTTTTTGCATAACTTATCCGAATCATTTATTATTCCATTATTTTTTCCCGCTACAATGGCTGATGCCAATGTAGCACCTAATGACGTCATCTACTTCGTCTTTCTCTGCCGCCGTACAACAGGCGACAATCGCTTGATGTCCTCATTTGAATGAATGAATATATATGTGTGTCGATGTGCCTGTTGGTATGTGTATGCGTGTATTACTAATAATCATTATCAATACATTTGTTTACATTACACCATTATTCATCCTCATCTGAGTTTTTCCCCACATTGCAATGGGCCAACGTAACGTAACGTAGCATATAATCGCATTTCTTTTGTACTATAGAATGCGGTTCCCGGACAATTCGGAGCGGACAATTCGGAGCGGACAAATCGGAGCGGACAATTCGGAGCGGACAATTCGGAGCGGACAATTCGGAGCCGACAATTCGGAGCGGACGCTTTGGAGCGGACAATTCGGAGCGGACAATTTCATTGATCCGCTCCGAATTGTCTCCGCTCCGAATAGAAGTCGGGACACCCTGTGGCGTGAAAGTGGAGTAATTGGTTGGCTGTCGAGCAGATGATCCCACGAGATGTGAAGCGCTTCTGTTCTGCTGTCCTCTTGTTGTTGTTGCTTTGAATGATTAGTCGCTGCTGTGCTGCTGCTGTCTAAAGGTCAGCTGCAGCTTAGAAGGAGGTGAGATGACACGTGACCTGCTGGGCATCACGTGACCTGCTGGGCATCGCATGACAAGATATGCTGACCGGCTATTGACACGTTGCTCGAACGGCCATGAAATTGAAGAAGCCCTTCCGTCCATCTTATCGTTTTAAAACCAAAATGAACAAAAGCACACTACAACGTCATACAATACAATCCTCATTCCACGAGCACAAGAACTGCTCTTAGACATCGTGCTGTTATTCTCTGTTAATTGGCCCTATGATAAAAAAATTATGGAATGGGCTTCCACTGTACTCTATACGACTTATGCCTAGGACTTGCTCAGATGCGTTTTATCGTAGCCTTAAAGCAGTAGGCTACTTTTCAGCCGAAGCTGGGTCGTGAATACTCGTGAGTAGTAACCTTGAAGGGGCGCTATAGAAATTTCTATAATGAATGAATGAATGAATGAATGAATGGATGGATGGATGAATAGGGGCCTAGAGATAAATTTGAGCTTATTTGTATATTTAAAATGCTTCTAGCAATGGCTCATGCACAATATTAACAGCTAAATATTTTCAATCATCAAAGAATTTCAGAAGGGTCACACTGAACATTAAACATCGATTCAAGAGGAGTGTTTGAGATTCAAATGGCCAATAGCGATGAATCTATGATGGAAGCAATTTGTTCAATCTCGTGACTTTTGCAGCGCCATTAGGTCATTCGTGAAGTTTAATTTATTGAATAAAGATAAACCTTCTCTTAAACTGTCACAAGAAATAATTTTTATTATAACGAATCACGATTAGACTTAAATGTTGCATTGCTTCAGAAACACTTCAAACATTCATAACTGCAAATCTTTGACTTTAAGTTTCGTAATAATTACAGTCTTCTTAATATGTTATTGAACACCACCACAATACCTCACACGGATGAGTTTCACATGTCATGTATGTCGCATTGGTCTGTTATTTTACACCGAGCGTTTAAGAAGACATGCGCCGACTTAGCACCGATAGCTGCAATCGCAATTGCAGACTGGGAGCTTCTACAACGCCCACACAAGCGAAATCTTGAGAACCATGCATGCACCTATCAGTGGCGCTCAATAAAAACAGAGTTGATAAGCAGAGATAGGCCTAAAAATGCAAAATCCGGAAGGTCAGCGTGGCAGATAGCTAGTCAGACGTCTAAGATGGATGACATTCAGAGATGCAACAGCAGTGAGGGTGGGTGGTTGAGGAAGTGGAGGAATCAGGAAAGGATTTTAAGTCACAAATTATATTGTATAGCCATATATCTGATGGAGAGTCATGGTTCTTGTCAAATATCGGAGATTCACATTTAGATCATCTACGTAAAATAAATCACACGTGTAAACACGCGATGTGTTTTTCTCCCGCCAGAAAGAGAACAAGAATTCTAAGTCGCAAATGTTCTACTGCATATAGATCTATCTGCTAGAGAGCATGCATGACTCAAATACATAGCCTACATGAGTCATAGTTTCCGCGATCACAGTATCAAAAAGTCGAGTTTGAATTTCAGAAGCATCTAAGTGGGGGAAAACCGTTTGACGGGTCTATATGGGAACGGAATACAACGCTATCTGTTTAGTTACCATGGAGACGAGCGAAGCTGATGAAATAATATGTTGTAATACAATACTTTGTTTTTTACCAAACGGACGACAATGAGAAAGAAATTGAGAACTGACTCGTGGAAAAAATACAGCGGCTACCAGAGATAGAGACAGATGGAGATAGGGATAGATAAAGACAGATAGCAATATATAGAGATAGATAGAGATAGATAAAGACAGATAGCGATAGATAGAGATAGATAGAGATAGATAAAGACAGATAGCGATAGATAGAGACAGACAGAGACAGACAGAGACAGATAGAAACAGATAGAGACGGATAGAGACAGATGGAGACAGAGACAGAAACAGAGACAGAGAGAGGGGTGGGTGGGTATCAGTGACGTTACATACAGAAGGAGATAGAGTTACTGCATGTGTGGGAGAGAAAAGCATTGACGAGATACATCATACACATAACAAGAGGCAATGAGTGACGGGGAGAGAGAGAGACAGAGAGACAAAGATAGAGAAAAACAGTAAGCGAGTAATGAAAAAGAGATCTGTGATGCTCTTAAAGAAGAGAGTGTTTGACAAAAGAAGAAATCACTAAAGAAGCAAACAAGTAAAAATCTTACCTGAGCGAAACAGAAAGAGAGAAAGACAGACAGAGATAGTGAGAGACAGAGACATACAGAGAGGCAGACAGAGAGGGACAGACAGAGAGGGAGCGAAAGAGTTTATAGAGCAGTGACGTAGCAAACGGAGGCAGACACAGCGGTACCAGAGAGAGACAAAGACAGAGGCAGAAAGATACAGACGGAGGCAGATAGAGATATATACAGAGAGTGCAGTGACGTGTGGCAGAGGAAATTGCATAAGCAGAAAAGAGCGTGAGAGAAAGGATGAAGAAGAAGGAGTAGAAGAGGAAGAAGAAGGAGGAGAAGCAGAAGAAGGGGAGGAAAGAGAGAAGTAAGAAAATCGAAGAACAGTACAGTTACTAAAACGAAACATTTTGCGAAATAACAAGAAGAAGATAAGGATGACAATATAAAAATTTAATAAGAAAAAATGCAAGAGGAAAAAGCACGAAAAAGAAGAAGTAGCCATAGACGAAAGAGTAATAAGATAAATAGCTTTGATGCGACGCGACCTTACCGTTGATGGAGAGAGGAATGCAGAGCAGATAGATGAGACGAGAAACGATGTCTCCAATTCCAGTCAAAGTCCCGACGCCACATCCGCCACATCCGCCGCTACTGCTGCTGCCACCTAGTGGTCGTCTCCTGCGAAACGCCATCATTCACTTCAAAGCATTTCCTGCTCTACAGTAACTGTTCCGCAATGCAACTCTTCTGTACAAGCGTTCGTGCGTGGACGGTGGACGACTGCTCCTCGCGACGACCTATTCCAAAGTGCGAGATGAAAAGTCTGTCCCTCTCTTCAGCAACTGATGCCTCTTCACCTCACCATCACCATCACCATTAGCAACTGCTGCTGCTGATGCTGCTGCTGATGCTGCTGAGAATGAGCGATGTCGCCTGTGTGGTGCGCATGGCGTTTGCTAGCAGATGCCTCCAGTCGACTCTGATGCTGCTGCTGTTGCTGCTATTGCTGATGCTGCTGCTGCTGAGGCAGGCGATAATCGTCTCCATCCGGCGCTAACGGAACTCCCGTGGCGCTAGAGCGCGGTTAGCTGGCAGCGCCGCCTTCATCAGAGGAAGTGTCCCGCCAGCAGAGACGGACCAACACCTTCACACATCTGAAGGGGCATTATACCTATTACCTGCGATGCTGTTCTTGCCGTTTAAGAAGGGAATGCATGTGGTGCTTCGCGGGAAAGCGGAAATCAGTATGCGCTCTTCCAGTTGAATGAGTACTCAGTACATGTCGAAATTGCTCATGTCGAAGGAAAAAGTACACCTGCAACATTTCTAATCGTGCGACAAACATGTGTAGGACCAATTTTCAAAATTCGATTTTGTTGCTTTATCTATTCAAATCTATTCTAGTCTCCAATAATATTCTACAGTATCATCATTATTATTAACTGTAGCATTATCATCATCATCATCACCAGCGACAGCAGCTTCATAATCATCATCATCATCATCATCATCATCATCATCATCATCATCATCATCATCATCATTATCATCATTTTACCAAATTGAGCTTCTGGTTCCCCGCGCGCGGACTGCTATGCGACAGCATCGTTCATTCTCAGTTGCTGGTCCTATCACCTGGAATGGTCTTTCTGTTGCATTGCGCCTAATTCCCAGAGTTCACTCCGCTCTGTTCCTTAAGAACCTAAAGACTGTTTTATTTAGCCGTGGTTGGGCCGGGAGCGCTTCTGAGTAGCCTACCTTGAAGAGGCGCTATATAAATTTCCGAAATGAAATGAAATGAAATGAAATCATTATCATTACTGCTATAATTAATCATCTCTATTAACACTTTTTATTCGTATTACTACTTCACTTATAGTCGCTGCTAATATAATTAGATTTACCGCGCTAAAGAGATTTTTCAGTTTCTGAAAATGTACTTCTATTATGACTATCCAGTATTCATTGCAGTCACTGCTATTACTATCACTATCGGAAGTGCGATAGCAGTGTAATCTGATCACTAACATCATGCACAAAGCATGCACAAGCAACAGTTTATTCACTCTGAGACACTGAACGAAGATTTCCACGGCCACCATTGCCACAAGATGAGAAAGCAAAATCTCAGAATGTGGCCCGAGGCACTCCTCTGTGCTGGCTGCTTAATTCGATCTGAAAGATCTTTTATCCAGATTTCCTGCTTAATCCCATTACCCACTTCTATTATTCAGTGTCTATTTGACAAGGTATTGGACAAAGTAATGGACGATATAATGGACAAGGTTTTGGACAAGGTAATGGACATGGTAATAGACAAGGTAGTAGACAAAATAATAGACAAGGAAATTGACAAAGTAATTGACAGGGTAATGGACGATATAATGCACAATGTAATGGACAAGATAATGGACAGGGTATAGCCACCTGGTAGCAGAAAAGGTAATGGACAAGGCAATTCTCAAGATAAATGAACAAGGTCATTCATGTGGTACTGGACGATGCAATTGACAGGATAATGGACATTGTAATAGACAAGGTAGCAGACAAGATAACTGACAAGGAAGGAAATTGACAAAGTAATTGACAGGGTAATAGACGACATAATGGACATTGTAATAGACAAGGTAGCAGTCAAGATAATTGACAAGGAAATTGACAAAGTAATTGACAGGGTAATAGACGACATAATGGACACTGTAATAGACAAGGTAGCAGACAGAGTAATGAACAAGGCGATTGCCAAGATAATTGACAAGGTCATTCATGTGGTACTGGACGATGTAATTGACAGGATAATGGACATTGTAATAGACAAGGTAATAGACAAGGTAATAGACAAGGTAATAGACAAGGTAACAGACAAGGTAATAGACAAGGTAACAGACAAGGTAATAGTCTAGACAAGGTAATTGGCAAGGTAATGGACAAGGCCATGCACAAGATAATTTGGTCTAAAAAGGTAGAGCCGAAGGACGCCAAAACAAATTCAACGTCCAGCAGAAAAAAATAATTTAGTACTTAATGGGATAACACACGAAAGTTCCTTGTTCCGTTTTGTTGTAAACTGAAACGATCCAGTTCTATTTGAATACTCTAACGTGATCTATTTTAATCGAATATGATTTGATTTGATCTCAACTACTCTAATCATGCTGATGCTGATCCCTCATCATCATCATCATCATCTCAACAACAACAACGCTCATCATATCATCATATTCCTCTCTGCGTTATACTTCCGCTTCTCGGCCCTCTCTCACTCTTTTCGTCACTCAATGCTTAACCCCATTTTCTGCGTAGGCCACGTGAACAATGGCCACCCTTCAAACAATAGCCCCCCTTCCCTCCACCTAACAAAACAACTCAAGTGGACACCTTCCTGCCGCTCACTGTTTCCCTGTTTGTATACACGTACGGTACTCCACGGTCTGCACAACTAATTCGAATTCATCACACGACCGCAGAACAATAACCAACAAAGAATGGACACGAGTGAGAGAGAGACAGATAGACAGACAGACAGAGACAGAGACAGAAAACAGAGACAGAGACAGAAAATAGAGAACAGAGACAGAGTAAAGTAAGACACACAAAGGAAGACAGACAGACAGGCGGACACACAGACAGACAGAAGGACACACAGACAGACAGAAGGACGAACTTAGACAACACGACCGGTTGCCATCTAGAGACAGATAGAGAGGCAGAGAAATGAGAGAAACGTCTAGTCTGGAATATTACAGCCGTCGCCTCCTAGCGGCAATAGTGATAGAGAAAAACAGAGAGAGACAGCGAGAGAGAAAGAGAGGGAGAGAAAGTTAGAGAGAGAGAAAAGAGAGAGAGAGAACGAGAGAGAAAGAGAAAAGAGAGAGAGAGAGAGAGAGAGAGAGAGAGAGAGAAAGAAAGAAAGAGAGAGAGCCTCATAATAGAAAGATAGTCGCCTCCACTCGACTGAAACTGACAATAGAACTGACATGGACAGATCAGCGAAATTCGCCTCTAGGCGACTTCTCTGAGAGGGGCAGAGAGACAAAGAGGGAGACAGGAGGAGGAGGAGGAGGAGGAGGAGGAGGAGGAGGAGGAGGAGGAGGAGGAATGACAGCTGAACATATATGTACAACCACGCTGTGACAAAGAAGAAGGAGACCAATAAGGAGAGGGAAATGGAAAAGCCTTAAGAGGTGAGAGAGAAGCAGTAGAAGAAGAATAAAAGGGGAAGGATATTGAGAAGAAGAAGAAGACAAAAGGAGAATGCAATGAAGATTGAAAAGATGGAAGAGAGGAGGATGAAGAGGAACACGGAGGGGAAAGAGGAGAAGAAGACAAACAGGACACAGAGAGGGGAAGAGGCGGAAGAGAAAGATAAAGAGGAGGAGGAGGAGGAGGAGATGGAGGAGGAGGAGGAAAAGAGGAGGAAAAGAATGAGATAAAGAATGCATAGAAGAAGAGGAAAAAGATCAAGAGGAGGAGGAAGAGAAGAAGAGGAGGAGGAAAAGGAGGAAGAGGAGGTGAAGGAGAAAGGAGATTTTTTAAATGCGCAGAAGAAAAGGAAAAAGACCTAGAGGGGGAGGAAGAGGAGAAGGAGGAGAAAGAGGAGAAGAAAGAGAAGGAGAAAGAGGAGGAGAAAGAGGAGGAGGAGAACAAAAACAGCAGCAACGAGACGAATACATGCAGAAAAACGGAGAACAAAAAGAGCAGTCTAAGCGAGAAGCTCAAAGTAAACAGAAGAAGCCGAGCGAGAAGAACAAAAAAGAAGAAGAACAGAAAGAAGAGCGACAAGCAAAACAGAACAAGAAGTAGATGAAAAAAACCGAAGAGGCAGAAGAATAGGTTTTGATTGGCATGCCGAGCGAAACAGGAAACGGAAAAGCGCGTTACAATCTAAAACGGCGACGCCTCGGGCGCCATATTGATAAGTGAAAATTACATGTTTGCCGTCGTTGCAGCCAGTCACAAAATCTGGGCTACAATCAATCGATCGACCGCCAGACCAAGACTGGCCGCTGCTATACCCCGTCCTCCGTCCCTCCGTCCGTCCCCCCGTCCGTCCGTCCCTCCCTCCGTCTCTCCCTCCATATCTCCCTCCGTCCCTCCCTTCGTCCCTCCCTCCGTCCCTCCGTCCCTCTCTCCGTCCCTCCCTCTCTCCGTCCTTCTCCTCACTATCGACCGGCATCAAGAAAAAGGAGAAGAGGGAACGGTAGAAAGACTAGGACAACCAGAAGGAGCTGGAGGAATGGGAAATGGAGGATCTGAAGTATAGTGTACATGTATAAGAGTGGGTGGTGAAGTATGTAGTAGGTCGGGATGTAGGAGGAGAGGGAGAAGAGAATGGAAGATGAGTGGCAGTGGAGGAGGAAGGAGTATATAAGGAGTATCTGAAGGAGGTCGTTTCTTGCGGTTGGTGACAGGCATTCTGAGCATGCCTGCTGCAACCGCGCATGCCGTAGTTGGCTGTCACAAGCGATGCTTTTCTCTTTTCTCTCTCTCTAACTTTCTCTCCCTCTCTTTCTCTCTCGCTGTCTCTGTCTGTCTGTGTATTTCTTTATCTGTCTGTCTGTCTCTCTCTCTCTCATTCTCTTTCTGTATATTTCTCTCTCTGTCTCTCTTTGCTCCTCTCGGCTCAAGCACCGCCGCCAATCTATGGTCAAGTGACCAGCACAAGCGTCGTGCCATTCGGCCAAACGGAAATTAATTTCATGCCAGAAGTCATGCGCCTAGAAACGTGATTCCTCGTGACCAATAAATTATCAACGTACTCGAACGAAAGGGAGAAGCTTCCTCTTAATTATGCGGCGCTTTACATGAATGACGACGAAACGACGATCGAGTAGAACAAGCAGACTGACAAACAACGAGTAGGACAAGCAGACTGACAAACAACCGGACATCTACACAGCTGCACACACAAACACCCGAATTGTTTGAACGCATGACTTATAGGGTGCAAGGTGTCGGTTCGGAACTCCCATGAGACAATGGCTATGGCCAGAATTATTTCTAAATTGTAAATATAAAAATTACATAGACCGTGTTAGACGCACCTAAAGGAAGAAACTAATAGTCTACTAAGAAGACTATCATAATGGGATGTCAAATGTCATTAGAAACTGATAATTACCAGTATGCACGTGTGTTCTCACTCTGTATGTGTGCATTTGAGACTGTCTGTGTGTTTGTCTGCATGCCTTTCTCTTTGCATATAGGCTGATATTCCTATCTGTCTACAAAATATGTGTTTCGATTTGTCTTTCTTTCTATCTTTCTGTCTTTGAGTATGCCTAGAAACGTGACTCGTTTGCACGTTTGTTTGTATGTTTGTATGTTTGTATGTATTTTTTTGTACTCTTCTGCTATTGCTTACGAAACGGAATCTCTCAGTGTCTTTCCTAGTCTATTTGTACACCTGCCTCCCTATCTTTCCACCTGCTTGTCTGCTCACCTTCCTACCTGTTTAGCTGCTCACCTTTCTACCTGCTTGTCTGCCCACCTTCCTACCTGTTTGTGTGCCCACCTTCCTACCTGTTTAGCTGCCCACTTTTCTACCTGTTTGTCTGCCCACCTTTCTACCTGTTTGTCTGCTCACCTTTCTACCTGTTTGTCTGCCCACCTTTCTACCTGTTTATCTGCCCACCTTCCTACCTGTTTAGCTGCCCACTTTTCTACCTGTTTGTCTGCCCACCTTTCTTCTTGTTTATCTGCCCACCTTCCTACCTGTTTAGCTGCCCACTTTTCTGCCTGTTTGTCTGCCCACCTTTCTTCCTGTTTATCTGCCCGTGCACCTTTCTACCTGTTTGTCTGTCCACCTTTCTACCTGTTTGTCTGCCCACCTTTCTACCTGTTTGTCTGCCCACCTTTCTACCTGTTTGTCTGCCCACCTTTCTTCCTGTTTATCTGCCCGTGCACCTTTCTACCTGCTTGTCTGTCCACCTTTCTACCTGTTTGTCTGCCCACCTTCCTACCTGTTTTTCTGCGATCGTGCCTTGAAAGGCGATTGTCCAGTTGTTGAAGATCATCATATCGTTCTTAAAGTCGCTGTAATTAGTCGTCTCTCGAGTTACAAAAATCAGAAATCAGATGAAACCTGACTCGAGCCAAAGTCTCGGCACCGTTCAAAGGAAAGTCATTTATAGACCTCTCGATAGCAGATAAGAAGTTAGTGTTTATGCACAACTCATAATTAACCGTTGTTTGATGTTGGCTACATGTCACCTGTAGTCGTCGTCTACAGCCAAAGATAGGTCGTCTCCTAATAGCTTCTGTGATTGGCGCTCTATCAATCCCAGATGAAGAATTAAGTCTGTGATATATTTCGCTGAATTTGAAACCACTCTATTAAAGGCGCCTAATGAATTGTCGCCATCCTCGTCATCAGTCGATCTTGCACCCCCGTCTGTCCGTCTCTCACCGTCTAGATGTTTGTGTCAGTATCGCTTGATGTCTGTACGCTGTATGTCTACGTGTAGGTCTGCTGCCACTTGTTTAATTGATTGCCAGGTTCTTCTGCTGCAGCTGATGTGAGCAACTGAGTATAATTATTTATTTGATAGCTCTGGTAGAAAGCAATGGTCACCGTTTGATGTTGCAAGATCATTTTTAATAAGGAATAGATGTCCGCATATGAATTAGATTTTTCAAACCTTGATCCTCAGCTTGAGGTTTTAAAGCGCGGTCATCATTCTTGAGATCAAAGGGCCTGGTCTTGAAACCATAAAGAAAGTATTGATCTTGGTCTTGACACCAAAGGGACTGGGCTTGAGACCAGAAGGAAAGACTTGGTCTTGGTCTTGAGACCAAAGGCTTGGTCTTAAGACCAGAAGGAAAGTCTTGGTCCTGAGACCAAAAGGGGTTGTTTTGAGACAAGAAGTCTAGGTCTTGAGCTTTCAGGTCTTGGCAACAAGACTGCTTTATTAGACCATCATCAAATCATCATTATCCGGCATTTATTTCTTTAATTCTCTTCTGCGATGATCAGATCACGGTACAACGACACAGAGATTGCACTCAGTCAGTGCATAGGCCTACTGTGACTTTTGCGATGTCCTCCGCACACGAACAGTCTTCTCTCTTGCTTCTTTGGTCAATGCAGCCATGGATGCTACGACGACTTGGTATCCGACGACCAATAATTAATTCAGTTCATGTGGTCAATTGTTTTATATTTTCATGCAGGCATAATAAATATACTTACATGTAAGATGATTCTGTTTAAACTTGTCTTCACTCTAAGTGACAATCTATTGAATTATCAGATATCGTAGACATAATATCAACAACTATGTCAAAGGCTTTGGCGAGATTATTGTTATCAACACAGTATGAACAGAAGAAGAAGCAGTTTGAGATGAAGAAGTAGCAGTGGTAGACATGCATAAGTAGCAGTGGTAGGCATGCATAAGTAGAGGTAGAAGGATAATGTTGAAAGACATATTTTTCAATGTTGAGTATAGAGAGGGATAAAGAAAGAGACATGCAGAAATAGATGCTGGCAGAAGCAGTAAAGAAAAGAAGAAGACCTATTACTTGGTGTGATGCTTGCGAGTCATATCTTTCAGCTATTGTCATCTTCTCGAGTTCCATGTCTTCAGTCGCTGTCCTTTTGTTGTATTCTTTCGGACCGTCCATTATAATATTATATAGGCCTATTATGTTATACTCTGCCATGCTATTTTTTCTGCTGCAGAAAGGGATGCGTCTCTTTGTCATTTCCATAATATGTTATTTTCTCTTTTGTCGTTCGTCATCATCATTCTCCTATAGCCTATTCGTTTTCTGCCATTTTCTTTTGCCTTTCATATAGCTGACCTGCTCGGGTTCTTTATACTTTTCTTCTGAGTTCTGACACTTCTGCAGATACATTCTGTCAACGACTTCTACCGTTGTCTTCTGTCATCCTGCTGACATTTCTTTCTGCCACTTTATTGTCTTATATCATTCCCTTATCCCTGTCTTCATTGTTCTTTGTCATTCCTTTTGTGTCATTCCGTTTTGTGTCTGAAATGACCAATAAATTGCCACAGTCTTCAGATGTTTCCTTCTGCCTATTCCATAACCAATTCAGAAATTCACTTCCACCATTCTCTTCGGTTTTTTCCTAGTCTATTCTTTCCTAGCGCTGCATTCCATTTTCTGACTCGCTTCATCAATTTCGTTTTGGTCATTTGACGGCCATTCTCATCCAAACCATACACGCCTGACGCATTCATGCACTCCCACCCCACCTCACCCCCACCCACCCCACACTCCCACCCACACCCACCTCCACCCACATCCCACCCTCACTCCCACCCACTCCATCGGTGACGGCTGCTTCTGTTTGCCAACCGACTAATCACCAACACATGGACTGGACTGTTCTGCTTGTTTGCACTTTTTGCGGCTGTCGAGCGACGGACGCTTTTCAATCGGGCTCTGAAGATCGTGATTTGAAAGCTCGAATGAAAGAGAAGAAGAAGAAGAAGAGGTCGACGACGACGACGAAGAAGAAGAAGAAGAAGGGACCAACCGTCTTCAAG
Source organism: Lumbricus rubellus (assembly GCA_945859605.1). NCBI lineage: Eukaryota > Metazoa > Annelida > Clitellata > Crassiclitellata > Lumbricidae > Lumbricus > Lumbricus rubellus. The sequence continues at coordinate 8,651,193 of OX243819.1, forward strand.
AGGGACGACCTCCTCTTCAAACGAAAGAGGCCGTCTCTTTTCAGCCGCTGCAACCTGCTATTTGCGATCGAAGCATCTTCAAGAATCGGCAGAGGGGGTGGGGGTCAGGGGCGGATGCAGCATCGCGGTCAGTTTGCGTGGGACGCATCTCTCAAATCGAAGTCTAAATGTAATGAACGAGCAAATGGGCCTTCTACCCCTCTCCCCCCCACTCCCCCATTCGGTTAACACCAGAGGCGCCTCAGTCAAAGGGGTTCAGTGCTCAACACCAACGGTGGCTCTGACTGAGAAAGGAACAGCTAAACGAGTGTTGGAGTCATGACAACTATGGACGTTTCATGGCTCTGCCAAATCTGACAACAAGAAGTGTGTCAGTTAAACGAAAGAAAATCTTATCAACAATTCGGCGGAATGAATGCACGAATGAGCAAACGAATGATCAGATGAATGAGAGAAAAAATCAAACGAACTGCTACTACTACTTTCTGTGCCTTCTACTTCTTCTTCCTCTTTGCTATAATTTTCTTCTTCTTTTCGTCTCCAAATTCGAGTCTCCTCTCAGCCGTACGTACATGTTGTTACATGTAGCAGATAATACAGCAATGTATTCTGTTCTCATCATCGACCGCAATTACAATCAACGGCTGCTCGCCAGAAAAATCATCGTCGCTTCTCTTGCCCTCAAGAGTTTCTCTAGTGACGTCAGAGGAGGATGAGGGAGAAGAGGAGAAATAGGACGAGGAGGACGAGGAGGAAGAGAAGGACGAGAAGGAGGAGGAGAACGAGGAGGAGAAGGAGAAGGAGGAGGACGAGGAGGAGAAGGAGAAGGAGGAGGAGGAGGACGACCAGGACGAGGAGGAGGAGCAGAAGGAGGAGGACGAGGAGGAGGACGACCAGGACGAGGAGGAGGAGGAGCAGGAGGCGAAGGAGGAGGAGGACGTCCTTCTGTTTCTCTGTCTGTCCGTCCGGATGCAATCAATTGATTTCTAAGGAGTAAATAAATTATATTCAGTCTGCTCTTTGCTTTTTTCAGTTCTGTTCTTGTGACCAAAATACAAAAGACGGATGAAATTATGGTTGTTCCGGAACAGTTGGAATTTGTTTATAAACCTCTTTGTCTCTCCGACTGTATCTGTGTTTGTGTCTGTCCATCCATCCATCCATTCATCCATCCGTCCATCCATTCATCCATCCATCCATTCATCCATCTATCCATCCATCCATCTCTGTCTATGTCAATCGGAGTTTGTCTGTATGGGTGAGTATTTTAATTGATTTTCTCAGCTTGTGGATGTCTGTCTGTATTAGACATTCTGTCTATCTCTGCACATAAAACATCAATTAGACTACCCTATTTGGGTTCTAACCGCTGCTTGTCTCATGCTCTTATCCCCATTCGAACTATACTCAGTCGTCTGATTCCGACCTACAGACGATTCTCAACCATCGTGGTTTACGCAAATCACAGCAGACATAGTTTTCACCAATCGAAACCCCAAAGTCGAAATTAATCCCAAATCTCTCACCCCTACGCCTTTCACGCCACCCACCCCACCACAATTCAACCCACCATCGTCGTTAGGCCTACTCTGCAAGTCTGCATGTACAATTGCGAGTAGGTATAGCCTACGCAGCGCAATTACTGGACCCGGTGGAGACGCCAGATTTGTTTCAGCCGCAGGCGACAGCAGCGTCTGCAACCGGAGGCTGCGAGTCGTACGGTGCCATCCGAACGACATATTGATGAGATGCTACCAGTGATTGTCCGATCGACTTGAACTGCCTGCAGCAGCAGCATCAGCAGCATCAGCAACAGACCGTTGTCACGCACCACAGCCACAGGCAATCGACATGTATTCTGCAGAATCTGATGTGAGGAGAAGGAAGCAAAGAGGGAGTCAGTGGGTTCTCAAAACAATCCAAGAGTGTCACATTCATTCTCAATGTATTTTCTTTTCTATCTGTCTCTCTCTTTGACGCTCTTTATATCTACTTGCTTTTCTCTAAGTATGTATGTCTGCCTGTTTGCCTGTCTGTCTGTCGGTCGGTCGATCACATTATCTATCTATCTATCTATCTATCTATCTATCTATCTATCTATCTATCTATCTATCTATCTATCTATCTATCTATCTATCTATCTATCTATCTATCTATCTATCTATCTATCTATCTATCTATCTATCTATCTATCTATCTATCTATCTATCTATCTATCTATCTATCTATCTATCTATCTATCTATCTATCTATCTATCTATCTATCTATCTATCTATCTATCTATCTATCTATCTATCTATCTATCTATCTATCTATCTATCTATCAATCTATCTATCTATCTATCTATCTATCTATCTATCTATCTATCTATCTATCCATCCATCCATCCATCATCTCCCTGACTCTCAGATTCGTTGCTTCCATACAGAGCATGCTGCTATCCTCTACCATTACATAATGTTCATGCCTTCATCTCTCCTACTCCATCCTTCCACCATTCGGTCCACCGCAGCTCTTGCTTTTCCATCACATAAAACATCAGCTGGAAATGAACTGTATAATTATATGCGTCCAATATACTATTGACAACACAAAATCCTTGGCGACATTTGCGTTCAGCATCTGCGCTAACTGCTGTCTGCTGCTGCTGATGCCGTTGCACTAGTGATGCGTGCATGACACCATGGCATGCGTGCATGACACCATGGCCTCCGACCTTCTGTCACTCCTACTTCCAAGTGCACTCTCTTTAGCAACGTCGTTACTCAGTATACAACTGTGGAACCAGCGTCGTGTTCTAATGGCTAAACACTGCTAATGGTTCCCAGACAGGGCTGTACTCGGGAAGTGGTGGCGTCGTTGCCTTGGAGCCGGAAGGTTAGAGGTTCGAATCAACCTCGCCGCGTAAGGACCTTGGGCAAGTCCTTCACTCGCAGTTGCTCAGCGCTTCGGCATGCATACATACATACATACATACATACATACATACATACATACATACATACATACATACATACATACATACATACATACATACATACATACATACATACATACATACATACATACATACATACATACATACATACATACATACATACATACATACATACATACATACATACATACATACATACATACATACATACATACATACATACATACATACATACATACATACATACATACATACATACATACATACATACATACATACATACATACATACATACATACATACATACATACATACATACATACATACATACATACATACATACATACATACATACATACACATAGAACTGGTTCAATGTCTTTTACCTTTTGAATAAAGACCGACTAGATCTAATAATAATCCGATCAATTTTAATCCAATCTTAACTTCTTTAACGCCGACGTCTGGAGTTACATAATCGATTCTGGTTCCAAAAAAACTTGCAATCAATGGTCTTTCTCATCATTTTATTTCATGCTGAATATTCGCTGCATTATTTTTGGTTGGCCAGTTGCTGCACGCTTCCCCACACGGCAGAATAATAATTATAGATTCTATACGTACTCTAAAAATTATTTTTTACAAAATAAGGAAATTAATCGAGACAATAATTATAAGTCACTACTCAGTTCTTTCTATTATTTCTACTGTTGCTGTGGCTGTTGTAATCAATATTATTGTTAGTATTGTTATTGTTAGTTATTATCATTGTTATTATCATCGTCGTCGTCGTCGTCATCATCATCATCACCACCACCATCATCATCATCATCATCATCACCACCACCACCACCATCACCATCACCACCACCACCATCACCACCATCATCATCATCATCATCATAATCATCGTCATCATCATCATCATCATCATCATCATCATCATCATCATCATCATCATCATCATCATCATCATCATCATCATCATCGTCGTCGTCGTCGTCATTATCATCACCATCGTCATCGTCATCATCATTGCTAGGCTATGCTATTACATTGCATCCATTGTGAGTCCAACATCATCAAATCTCAATCTGAGGCACGAGACATTATAATAATATCAGTGGCAGCGAATTCTCTTGAGATCCGTGGACAGTACTTGCTAACCATCGTCAGAAGAGAGGTGTCAAACCCATGCCCGACCTACGCCCTCCAATCCGAGCACTCCAGCCACACGGCTACAGTGCCTCCATCGGGCAACACCCGCCCCCATCCCCAGCGGCATCCCACCCCTGGCCAGACCCGACCATAAATGGCGACTCAGCCTCGCGCGTGTTTTCCGGAGAGTGGAGACCCACCAATACTTGCAGGAAATGCAATAAAACCTAATTAATGCTAGAACTCTGCGTAGCCATATCGAGCTCACCGATCATAAAGATGTCGTATGAACCGCATCAGTAACAGCAGCAGCAGCAGCAGTAACAGCAGCATCTGTAGCAGACGTAGCGACGCCTTCTTGGCTCCGACCGGCTTCACGAACAGCAGCTGCAGCAACAGCATCGGCATCGGCAGTTCCTATGCAGCAAGCGTACGCCGTCCTTGCTTGCGCCTACTTGTTGCGATTGATGTGTTGCAAGATTGCAATAACTTAGACAGAAGAATAAAATGAAAATGAAAGATAAAATTGGCACTGAACTATTTCTTATAAGTAGCCTACGACTTCTTTCGTAGTCGGCTAATGATGACGACGACGACGACGATGAGAAAGAACTAATAATGAAAAGACTAATAGAACTACTACTACTACTAATAATAATAGTAATGAATGATGATGATGATGATGATGATGATGATGATGATGATAATAATAATAATAATAATAATAAGAATAATAATAAAATAATAAAAACAATTATTATCATCATCATCATCATCATCATCATCATCATCATCATAATCATCTTCATTGTCATCGTCAACGTCATTATTATTATAACGATAATAGTAGGCACATTCATAATTTGAAGTCCAAAGGTTTTGTTGCTAATAACTTGGCTAGAAATAAGAATTTTAAAATCATGCTTTACAGGCTTCAAGGTAATTCATATTATTTTATGCACAACAGTCAAATTTCAACAAAACATTTGAAAAAGAACAAACGTTATATCACATTTAGTGAGTCCACTCACTGCTTTTTGACGATCCAAAAACATAACGCATCATCATCACCGTCATCATCATCATCATCATCATCATCATCATCATCATCACCACCACCATCATCTTCATTGTCATCGTCTACAGCAGCAGCAACAACAACAACTGCGTCCTCATCAAAATCATCATTCTCATCATCAACAAGAACAACAACAACATCATCAGCATCATCATTATCAACAATAACAACAACAACAACATCATCATCGCCGTCATCATCGCACCATCATAAGAAGCAGCAAATGGAACTGTGTGCTTTGGATGACAAACGTACGCAGGTTGTTGTTGTGAACATAGTTCGATGCGTACGCGTACCTTATATAAGGTACGCATATAATACGTGCGTACCTTTCAAATAATAAAATACGCGTACCATACGCGTATTTTATTTCTGAGTATTATTATATTATATGTCAGTGTTTTGACGCTTCACCGATATTAAATTACTCACTTATTGGCACATGCAAACAAAGTGACTTCACCAGCATATTTACGTTATCATGAACGGCCTGATGTGATTTTTGTGATTATATAACATTTTAAGGCTTTAATACTTGTAAATGAGTATGTTACACCATGACATGGCATGAATAATCAATAATCCATGACTTATAGCATGTGCCACGGTTAAGTGTTGTACCGTACCTTTTACGTACCCTTCAATAAGGTACGTTAAAATACGTACGTACCTTTCAAAGAATATAATACGTACCATACGTACCCTCGAACTATGGTTGTGAAGGCGAATTGAGGAGGAGAGTGATCGGCGGGATGTCATTAATAATGATGATGAAAGCAGATGAGTATTACCTTCGCTAATTTGTTTATCAGTTCAGATATTTTCAGGTAATTAACAGAAGCAAAGCATAGAGAGAAATAGAAGGTGAGTGAGACACACAGGGAGAGAGAACGCCAACAATATACTATTGAATGGATGTAGGCCTATGGATGGATGATTGAAATGAATGAATGGATGGATGGATGAATGGATGGATGGATGGATGGGAGGATGGATGGATGGATAATTGGATGGATGGATGAAATGGATGGATGAGAAGATGGATGGATAAATGGATGGATGGATGGATGGGAGGATGGATGGATGGATAAATGGATGGATGGACGAAATGGATGGATGGATGGATGAATGAATGGATTGATTGGTGGATGGAAGAAATAGATGGATGGATGGAAGGATGGTTGGATGAAATGGATGGGTAAAAATTAATGGACGGACGGACGGACGGACGGAAGGACAGACGGATGGATGGATAGATGGATGGATCTATGGACAAATGGATAGACTGGATCCTTTCTTAATTCAGTTCGAAATGAATCGTCGTTTGCTTATCAAACGAAAGAAAACAAACCGAACGCATTGAACTATTTTCAATTAAATTGCAAAAATATTACATCGACCCAATTGCAAGTACATGTACATGTAGACTATCTTCTTCTTCTTCAGATGAAATTGACTCTAAACTACTGTATAGCTAAGTTCCTAAGTGACTCTGCTTACAGTGCTTAGCCTTCGACGGTATTATATTGTCTCAAAAAGTGATAGATTGCGCGACATCAGGCTATCTTTCCGATCATCCGTCGCCGCAGTCTCTTTGGAGCCACGATGCCGCTGTCTTCAAATGGATTGAGCAACACAAAGCCACCATTGTCGTCTGTGAGGTTTCTCGACTAAAACCTAGTTAAGATCTGACGATAAAATCGAAAGAAAAATCGTCCAGCTCCCATGGGTTCTACGGCAAAAGTTTCTCCTTGGGTCCCGTCTTAACTAATGAAATCTTCGCTATTGCCTCTTATGGCAAAAGTAGCCTAAGTATGGCAAAATGCATGGCTATTAAGAGGTTGAATGGTAACCCAATGGCACAGGGATCAGAAGGTCGCGGGTTTGATACTCGTAATTTGTCCCGTAGGGTCGCCTCCTCCTTCAACTCTCTAGAGTTGACTGTGAATGACAGATGAGGGCCTTGCAGACTGCCATACAGTTAAACTCGACTCTTGCTAAATTTCTTGGCATCTGTTGCTGCTGTATCATTTGATCTAACGTCATGCTTGATAGTTTGAGATGCTCGAGATGAAAAGCACATTTTGATCGTCTATCCATCCATTTAATCTATTCATCCATTTCATCCATCCATCCATTCATCCATTCATTCATTTCATTTCATCCATCCATCCATTCATCCATTTCATCCATCCATCCATTTCATGTCATCCATCCATTCATCTATTCATCCATTTCATTTCATCCATCCATTCATCCATTTCATTTCATCCATCCATTCATTCATCCATTTCATTTCATCCATCCATCCATTTCATCCATCCATCCATTCATCCATTTCATTTCATCCATCCATTTATTCGCAATCCACCATTCTTCCACAATATTCCTCCCTGTCACTCATCCACCTATCAATGCATTCATTCATCCACTCATCTAACCATCCTTCCATCCGCAGCTCTCCAATTCATATATGTATATGTGAATATAATTATATTATATATATACATAGGCGTAGGAGACGGGGGTCCAGGGGGGGCAAATGCCCCCCCAAATTTCGGGCAAGTCTGATTTTTCGGGCAAGCAGACCCGGAAAAATAAAGAAGTTTTTAAAAAAAATTAGTTTTTTTTATTTTTCCGGGTCTTTTTGCCCGAAAAATCAGACTTGCCCGAACAAAAACGGTAGTCAGACCTTTCGGGCAAAAAGTAACGGAAAATTTCAGAAGATTTCGGCCGAATGATTAAAAAAAGGTGGTCAGAATTTTCGGGCAAACGTAACGGGAATTTTTCTCAAGATTTCGGCCGGATGACAAAAAATTTTTCGGGCAAAAATTAGATTTTTGCCCCCCCAACGCTGAAATGTCCCCTACGCCTATGTATATATACATATATATTTTGGATAAATAGATCAATGGACTAAAAATACGGAAGGATCGAAAGTAGGAAAAGACGGATGGATGGTCATATAAATATTATACGCTGTATATATGTATGTATGATGTAATATATATGATATAATTAGGCTATATATAGATATATAATATATAACATAATACACTGGTCTATTTAATACGATAACATAATGACGTCACGTGCCTTCTTAACCGAAGAAGCCTATTAGTTTTACGACATGATAAACTACTGCATGGTAGACGACGCACCGAGTTCCAATCTAATTATATTGGCCGACTTTATCTAGCGCCAGTCGTTCAGCAGCGAGTCTTGAGACACTGGCGGTGGCAGCAGAAGCAGCTCTGGCGCCATTCATTAAGATAAAACATCTTCTAGAGACTATAATAGGAGGTTTTTCGACGATATATTACACGCTCGTGTTCATAATATAGGCCCACAGAATGGCCCTTTATAACGAAATAGCTAGCCCAGTGGTTCCCAACCTTTTTGGACTGTAGGGCCACTTTTTCTATGTTGGAGGACATGAGGGCCACTTTTTCTTAGTTAAAAGGACTTAAGGGCATTTAGGGGGCCACAATGCTAAAATTTAATTAACTAGAAGCATATAAAAATTGTTATAATTAATTCAAAGTAGAATGTTTGATGTTTATAGACTTCAAAATAAAATAATTTGTAATAGAAAATGGTTATAAAATATATTCTATCCTGTCCAAATTGTCAATTTTTCATATATTTTTGTTAATTCTTTGAGAGATGAGTGCCATTGTTGAGGCCTGGCGGGCCATTTGGTGAGGCCTCGCGGGCCACTTTTGGCCCGCGGGCCACGGGTTGGGAACCGCTGAGCTAGCCGCTATATTAATAGTGTATATGGCTTCATATATCCTTCGTGGGTAGCATTATGAATTATTGGCTTATTATGGATTGACAAATAGCCCAGGGTGGATGGATGGCCTGTTCCTCCTGTTGTATGACGTACGGCATACACGCAGACGCACACGCATTTGGCGGGAGCTGTTTGTAGGCCACTTCATGGAAATGCTAGGCATTCATAGCAGTCGTTCTTCTTTGTATTGTATTGTATTGTATTGTATTGTACTGTATTGTATTGTATTGTATTGTATTGTATTGTATTGTATTGTATTGTATTGTATTGTATTGTATTGTATTGTATATGACCCTATACAAAGCGCTTGCCTCAGCAAATCTTCTCAGAAGCTCTCCCAGTGCGATCAACCCCGAGAGAATAGGACGGATTTGAGGTGAGGCAAAGATGATGAAACTATATCAGAGAGAAAGGCGGCACGAACTATAATGGTGGAAGTCCATTCCATAGATGTTGACCTGACGTGCTTTGGCAGTGCCAGTCCCAGGCCTGAAGAAATAAGGAGGGCTATACACTAATCATTCTTGATATGACACAGTGTCGTTCAACAGCGTTTGCAAATGGAGTAATACAGGCTAAACTTGCTTCTTACTTACTAACATACATACATACTTACTTACTTACTTACTTACTTACTTACTTAGGCCTTCATGGATAGAAGTAGGCTACACGCTATTAGAAACAAAGGCAGAGAAACAGAAAACAAAATGGCGGAGGAAGACTGAATGAAAACTAAAGCATGGAATTATGTCTCAACGACTCGGACCGTTTCCAGTTTCTTTCTATCCATTTATCTTATAAACAGTTCTAGTATAATAGGTCTACATACGAGAATTGAGAAAATAATAGAAGGGAAAAATCAAAGAGATGCCTCAAAAGCTGACGAAAGATGCTACTGAATTCTATGAGATAGAGAATTGAAAGTAGACATTCTCTTCTTATAAGAAAGAAGAAGAAAAGGAGGAGGAGAACAAGAGGAGGAGGAGGAGGAGGAGGAGGAGAAGAGGAGGAGGAGGAGGAAACGAAGGAGGAGAAGAAGAATAACACATGAGTCAAAAGCTGCAACGAGCTCACAGATAGTGTCATCTTCTTCCTCCTCTTCCTCTTCCAACTATCTTCCTCTACTTCTCCTCTTCCTTATCACTATTATTAGTTGGATATACAGGGTGGCGCAGAAAAAACCGGCCTATTAGTAATCATTGTCTTAAACTATCATTAGACTGCAGAAATGACACAGAAAAATGGCATTGGTTTGGCATTTAATATAGCCTAACATTGAATGAACTGTAAAATTTCAGAGTGTTCTGAATGCGTAAGAAATTTAAGTCAAAGTGATGTCCTCCGTTTGCTGCGATAACCAATGATAATCGCTTGCGAAACTGGCCAATAGCCCGGTTGATAGTGTGCTCGCTGATTTCGTCCTAGCATGCGGTCAGAACTTCTTTCAAATGTTCAATATCTCGAATTCTCTGCCTGTAGACAAGCTGCTGAAGCATTCCCCAGATCGAAAAGTCTACGGGATTCAAGTCCCGACTGTTCGGGGGCCAATTTGCTGGTTCAATAAAGTCTGGAACGTGAGCAGTGAGAAAAGCAACTGTTTTTCGTGAACGATGAGCAAGTGCTCCATCCTGTTGGAAAGTGAAATTCTCACCAGAGTGAGCTATAATGTCTGGCAGTAATACGCTGAACAGTTCTACGAGATATACCAGTTTGACGTTCAATTTCTCTCGGAGATTTGCTTGTTCCCGATTGGTCTTCTTGACTTGAAATCAGTTCCTCGACCTTCGCTACGTTATGAGCCGTACGAACCGATCGCGGTCGACCGCTACCCTGTTTTCTTTTAGTGTCGCCAGTTTTGTCGATCCTTTTGATCAAATCATTCAACGTATTTCGCTTCCATTGTCGTTGTGGGAATTCTCTAATCATTCGAAGCGAACCCCATCCTTTTTCGAGTCTTAACGCACGAATTAACGATTTATCATCAATTGTCAGCAGACGCTTCGCCATGACGGTACAAAGAATAGTTAACGCCATAGAATACTTGATGTCAGTTTTATTTTATGTAGCGCTCTCATTTTACTGTGTCATTTCTGTCTAATGATAGTTTTAAAGTGATAATTACTTTGATTATTCAAGCGATGCTATTGCAAAACTAATAGTCCGGTTTTTTCTGCGCCACCCTGTAGTAGTAGTCATAGTAGTAATAGCAGTTGTAGTAGCAGCAGTAGCAGTAGCAGCAGTAATCATTTACCATTCTAATTGATCAGTGAAGCGCAAAACTCAAGTACACACGAACGTCTGTTTGCATTGAAAAAAATGTGACATCGGTTCAATAAAGACAGATAAAAATAAATAAATAAACATTGCTAGAGCGCAAAGTCATTCGGTTCTTCATTCGGACAACACCCATTAGGAGGATTTGTTGCTTATGGGCCTCTGTACCCACAAGAACCATGCGGATGTAGAGATGGATATGAACCGAATTCACTCATCTCGCTGCTCGACTCTTGTCTCTTTTGACTGATGAATCGATGGAGTACCCCCCTGAACTCGTTGGTCCCCTTCCTCCCGCGCTCGTCAGCCCCTGAACCGCAACATATAGAGGTCAGCGTTACGTCAGTCGACTCACGGCTGACTGACGACCGAATGGAATGAAAATATATCTCACACAAAAACCGTCAATTCTAGCGACAGGAGTTTCCATCGACGAGTGGCGCTATATAGTCATGCCCCACAATAATAGATAATCACATTTATCAATGTTAGCACTGAGACCAACTCTACTGTATAGGCCAGGGGTCTCAAACACGCGGCCCGCGGGCCGCATGCGGCCCGCGGACCCGAATAATGCGGCCCGCAAGAGCCATCTGGTTTTTTATTTATTTTTTACATTTAAAGAAAGAAATTGGTTAAAAACTGAATTCTGCTGATCTTTTGCGATTTGAACCAAGGTTCAAACTTTTTTCTTCTATGTTTTGCTATCGTAGGTAGCATAGACGTACGAAGCGGGGGTCCAGATGGGGAAAATGCCCCCTCCCAATTTCGGGTAACTCTGTTTTTCGAGAAAGGCAGACCCGAATAAATTTGCAAAAAAGCTAGAAATAGTATATTTCACACGATTTCAACCTGATGTCTATACACAAAGGTCCCCAACTTTTTTGTCTGGAAAATTAGTATTTTCCACCACGAGATTTATTTTTCGGGCAGAAGTAATATCTTAGCGCCAGCCCCCCCCCCCCCCACTGCTGAAATCTCCCGTACGCCTATGGTAGGTAGGATAGGCCTATTACTAGGCTATTAGGTTTAATAAATGCGCTATTGATGCTCTTCATAGACCCTATATATATATATATATCTTTGTGACTCTGAGTTTTCAATTTTGTGTAAGACGTATACCTACCATTATGGTCAGGCCTATACTGAAAGTATATAATATTATTAACTTAAGTGATTTTACAGGATTATATCATTATTACACATTGTCACCCTCACCCCATATAAATAGTTTAACTTGCAAGACACAATTTTATGTTGCGGCCCGTGAGATACCGTAAATTTTCAAATTTGGCCCACACGATGACTTGAGTTTGAGACCCCTGGTATAGGCCAAGCGTGCCAATAAAACCTAAATTGCAACTCAACCTAACACATAACATTAACACATCACAGCATATACTTTAACTCAAGTTGCTATTTTACCATTACTGAACAGCTAACCATTCTCAGGACCTTCCGTCCTTTTACATCCGGCGGATGAAGATCATTCAGTCAGGGCATTCAGAAATACCTCTGAGATGCAGTTGTCTTCTTCTACTTGCAACACCTTTATCTGTGTCGCAATAGATGCACGCATAGTTGAACGCCACTAGACTCTAGAGTCTAGACTAGAGGGTAACTTTTACAGTGAAGGTGTCATAGTTATGCGATTTTTGATTTATTATGATATGCGTAGGCTACTTAGGGACATTGAACGTTTTCATCAACTCTAATAGATTATACTGTATTGGATGTTTGTTGCCATATAGGCCTATGTACACCAACATACGGATAGCAATTTTTTGGTCAATTAAAGAATATTTTTTATAATTAAAGAATATTTATAATTATCATCGTATCTATCTTATCTTATCTATCTCAATACCTCATATTTATATTATAATATCATCTCATCTTATTTATCTAATCTGATCTGTCTTATCAATTGGTGCATTGGTCAATCAAAGAATATACCTATAAAATGTTATCTTGTCTTATCTTATCTCTCTCATAATATTAAGCTTGTCCTTAATAGTTCATCTCAGATACTCTGTAGGCGCCGAAGCTGCATTGAATCAATGGACGATTGCCATCGTAGCCATCGCAGCAATCATCTCCTATGATCGGCAGCTGATAGAAAAGATCTTCGTCGTCACTTTAGAGGACGACACTCGCCACTCAGTCGTTGGCACTCAGTCTTCACTCTTCACTAGCATACCAATCGATCAGCTTGAAGCGTTCTGTCGAACCATCACCGTCCAATTCTGCCTCTGCCTCTTCCTCCTCCTCTGCCTCTGCCTCTTCCTCTGCCTCTTCCTCTGCCTCTTCCTCTTCCTCTTCCTCTTCCTCTGCCTCTGCCTCTGTCTCTCTCTGCCTCTGACTCTGCTCCTGCCTCTTCCTCTGCCTCTTCCTCTTCCTCTTCCTCTTCCTCTGCCTCTGCCTCTGCCTCTGCCTCTGTCTCTCTCTGCCTCTGACTCTGCTCTGTCTCTTCCTCTGCCTCTTCCTCTTCCTCTGCCTCTGCCTCTGCCTCTCTCTGCCTCTGACTCTGCTCCTGCCTCTTCCTCTGCCTCTTCCTCTTCCTCTGCCTCTGCCTCTGCCTCTCTCTGCCTCTGTACTCGAATATGTTCTTCGGGGTCAGACCGTGAACGTTGCTGACGTTTCAGGGAACACAGGTCACCGACCCAGGAAACGTTATTAATCTAAGTACGTCCCAAGTATGCTGCTGCTGCTGCTGCTGCTGCTGCTGATGCTGATGCTGCTGTGTAGCCTCCCACCCCCACCTCCATCTTCCTTCTCAACCGATGACAACATCTTCCGTGATCCATCAAAAGCGTCCTTAGTACCCGAGGCCCTCCCTCTCTCTTCCAAAGTCCCCTCTCCCTCCTCCATCTCTGTCTTTCCCTCTGTGCCTATCCTTGTCTCTGTATATCTCTCTCTCTCCCACCACCTCGTCCAGTTTCTTTGGAACGTGAAACGACAATAATCTCAGCGGTCGAGAGTCGACAAAGCACGAAATTGAAAAGCAACGAACAACGCAAATACGAGAGCGCAATGCAACGACCAAGACGTGTGTCCGTCTGTCGGTGTCTCTCTCTCAACGTGTGTGTGTGTTTCTGTCTTTGTCTATCTGTCTGCAAATCAGTTATCTGTCAGTCAGGAGATCAAACATCCAATCACTCGTTAGGTCAGTCAGTCAGTCATTATATAGTTTTTACCAGTCAGCCAATCAATAAATCATCTATCAAGTCAATCAATCAGTAAAAAAATCATACATTCATTTATTCAGTCAGTCAAAAAACATTTTATTCACTTAATCAGTCAGTCAGTCAATAAATAATTTAATCAGTCAGTCAATAAATCATTCACTCAGTCAGTTAGTCATTAAATGATTTATTTAGTAAGTCAATGTAAAAATCATCGAACAAGACAGTCAGACATTTACTCATTAGCCCATACAGTCAAAAAGTCATTTTTTAGTCAATCATTTAGTCAGTCATTTAGTCAATCACAAAGACACCACATGCGTTACTGTAGGAATGCGAACAATAGTATATGTATGATCTTCTGCAAATATTATGTAGTATTTTAGTATGCCTACATACATGCATGCATGATGCATTATGCATACAATCATACATGCATGCACCCAGGCACAAACTGGGACCCACATCCCAGGGTCCACTCTGTTTTTCTCTATTCCGACCTCAGAAAACATCATTTTTGCCAGTAGCCTAGGGGCCTACTGGAGTCAGGAGTGGCAGCCTTGTAGTGGCACTAAATAAATCTTTGTAACGAATACGTGTGCATGTAGGCCTATGCAGAGCCTTCCATTACTGAGCTCTGGACCTATGCATTCATACACATTCTCAGGGACGCATCGAGCTACATGTAGTTCGATGCGTCCCTGAGAATGACGTCAACATGTCGTCATCGGAGTCAGTGGATGGCAATAATTGGAAAGGCCGGAGAGACTACGGATCAGAGGCCGTGATTCAATAATGACTGTCAGACATCAGAACAGAACAGAATTCCAATGGCAGCCAAATGTTTAAATATTTAGCTACCGAGTCTGTCACGTGCTCTGTTTAACAATGCATTGTGCTTGAACGTTGGAGCCATTGATTTGAAGACCTCTGATGCTATTCAAAATACGTTTTGTGGACGTCTTACTTATAGGATTGGGAGAGAATGTCGTCAGGTCATGCAGGTAATGCCATATGTGCCCGAAGCATGCTTATGTAAAATTGTTATTCTAGCTAGGCCTATATATATGTTCCCCAAGCATGCTTATTAATCTAAAATTGCTATTCTAATGACGGTGTCTATGTGCGCTTGTGGACCGACAAATTCCCGTCAAAGCTATAAATCCTGTGGCGGCCTTGAACGGTTGAGATCACATTTTCCAGTCGAAGTGCCAGGATTTTATGTCTGGGGTCGGATTGATTTCTGGGTGCAAAAGATGGCGACGATAGGAAGCAGCACGCACTGTAGGAATGCAAACAATATTGTGATCTTATGCAAGTATTATGTAGTACCTACATGCATGCATACAATCGTGCATGCATACAATCGTGCATGCATACAATCATGCATGCATACAATCATGCATGCATACAATCATGCATGCATGCAATCATGCATGCATACAATCGTGCATGCATACAATCATGCATGCATACAATCATGCATGCATACAATCATGCACGCAAACAATCATGCATGTGACATGACCAACCGACTTTTGTCCTTCCTCTCTGTATCAGTACATCCAGAGCCTTCTATTACTGTAATAGAAGGCTCTGAGTACATCTATGTAGACCAATAATTGATACGCCAGATGTTGACCTGCATGGTTGCTGCTTGCATTTGGAGCGCCATCGGTTGTCACCTTCTGTATTATGCAACAGCGCTACATAAGTTGATAATTAATTGTAACACTGAGAGTAGTCCGCAGTAAAAGCAGTGGCGGCACTTTGTAGCCTACTCTGTTGCAGCCATCAGTTCAACTCTGCGCACCTTGGACTAATGCAACCTTTCAGAAATTTCAATATGCGGAGAATATCTGCTGCTAACAACCAACATCATAACATTCCGCAGATGAACTTTTACGATACTTCGTAATGTACATCTGTAACGTCCTATGAGGCCGCTACAATTTAACGTCCTTGTAAGGCCGCTTTTACTTACTTACCAAATTATTTTATTAGATATCGCGGTTCTATTTTTAGTCCATCACATAGATGGTATATTTTTGCGAAGGTCGTCATGACGACAGGAGACTACTGTATTCGAGGCTTCTGTCGAGGCTTCTGAGTCCTCTTATGGTAGCCAATCGCAGTAGTTTCCCCGTCCTATCAGAGGCCGAGGTTTGCTTCCGACTGTCGCTTTTGCGTGTCAGCCTTTGATTGGTCGATCCGGACCACGTGACCGCTTCCAACGCCGAAATGCGCAGTCGACTGGAGGTTTTCATCGGGGTGAGAGCTCGGCTCGGGAAGATCAGAAATTCCGTATATTCTGGGTCTAAAAATGCTGATTGTGTGGCTGATTGCCTGATTTCATGAATATGAATATACCGTTGACTAAGCGACTGGTTTTGGGACAGTTTGCAGCTGATTCTGTGTGAATCTTTATTGTCATATATTCCAATATTCGGACAAGAAATCTTCCGATCTTCTTTCATATTTGAATGCGAGTGTTGGCCAAATTGCACGGAAATTGCCAGGGAAGTATTAACTAATCTAATTGCTCCATAACAGAATCCGAAACCAAGGGTAGTTAATTAATTAGATATTAATGTTCATGGATAATAAGAATTGAAACCTAAGTTGATATTGTATTTCGGTTGAAAGCTACAGTCCGAATTGTGATTCATTATACCTGACTGTTAATTATAAAACGCGATTACTAGAATCAAGGTTGTGCAAGCCTGTTGATTATTTACGGAGATTCTGCTGACTTTAAAGACATATTGCATAGCTATTGAAGAACAATATCTAGGCCCGATCACAGATGTTAATTGTTAGCAACGCTTGTACATTATACTCAGTTGAATTGCTTAATTAAAATAAATCAAATCTGACGTTAATAAAATAACTGAATAATGGAAACTTCTATAAGGTCTGAGGATCACTCTGATGAGGAATTAGAGGAATGCATAGCTGAAGGGGAGAAGGGAGGAACCCCTGACCGTCTTGACGAATTAGAAGTAAAGGGTAAACAAGTTGGGGAACTTTTACTAACTGTGTCAGAAACCCTGGGGATGTTTATGGAACGACAAGAGTCCCAATTCAAGAGCCTTAGTCAAGAGATAGGCCGCTTACAAGAGCAACACCATCGGGGTAGTCTTTCCCGAGAAGAAGGTGAGGTAATGAGGGAAAAGAGAAGGGAAGGGTTGACCACATCTAAGGATTGGGGATTTACACAATCTGTTGAAGGGGATTCGAACCCAGACGGTCTTCAATTAGAGGAAGCCGTCGTTCCCAGACCGGGAACCGCAGACATATGTCGCCACTCGACCGAAGCCATTCCTGGTACCGATGAGAGACATCCCCGTCCTGAGGTGGGAGACCCAACCCTAAACTACGACTTTACCAGAGGGAAATCAATGGATCCCGTAGATCTTACTTACTTAGTTGAACCTGTAGTCTTACCTGACAGCAGAGAACCCCTTCAACAGTGCGGCGCCTCGATTGAAATCCTAGGGCGGGCCCCTACCACTTGGGAGGCTGAAGAGCATTACCAAGGGTGGGACCCGAGGT
The DNA here is from genome assembly GCA_945859605.1 of Lumbricus rubellus. Taxonomy (NCBI): domain Eukaryota; kingdom Metazoa; phylum Annelida; class Clitellata; order Crassiclitellata; family Lumbricidae; genus Lumbricus; species Lumbricus rubellus. The sequence goes on from OX243819.1 coordinate 8,669,179, forward strand.
CACGTGGGCTTCTTTCGAGGTGGGGGCAGGCCGTTACACTTGGTACCAGAGCTAGTGGGGTTTTGAAATTAAGGTCAGATACAGAGGTTCAAATCCAATCTAGTGCAGATACAATTGACACCAGATTAAGTAAGGTGAAAGTAAGCTCAGGTACATTTGGTCCTAGACTAAGTGAGGTTTGGGAACTAGGTTCAAATACAGCTGACGCTCAGGTCCAACTTAGTCAAGATACAAGGGCCAGAAAAGAACCCGAAATTGTTAGGAATGAAACTGTCTATCATAGAGATTTAAATACGATTTATGGAAGTTCTGACTATGAGTCGTATATGCGCAAGAAACAAAACCGGTTAAATAGAGATATAACCGAACAATTGAAAAATAATAGTGAAGACTTAGAAATAACTGATATGCGGCCTTTACATCGATTTGTGCTCGACCCAAATGCGATAGCTATAGGGCAAGACTGTTTGAAAACATGTACTAACTCTGGAATGTTAGTTGTAGATAAATCAAATGGGGATTTGTCGTTCACACGAGAGTACGACTGGGGTCCACGAGATGCACATCCTCGTCTCATGCCATCTGTAACTCCACGGGCTGCCACCTTCCCATACTCGTCGTACGAATTCATGAACACTGAAGCTGAAAATCTTCGACGATCAACTGCAATTCCTCCACGAATCATCTCTTCGAAGAATGTGGGTGTGCACGACGTCCAGGTACGTGAAATGAAACCTGAATCAGAAAAGATCGCGTTCGCTTCTGCTTCGATTCCTCGTATGCCCACCCTGACGACATCTTCGAGTCGGCCGATAATGTCAACGATGTCTTCGTCGCTAAAAACTCAGGTTACCCAGAGCTACGAATACTTACCTCGTGAGACAGTACAACCCATCTTCGTACCATACTACGGTCCAGTCTCGTACAATGAACGGGTTGCCCTGGCGAAACAATTAATGCAGTGGCCAACAATGAAACCGATTGTCGCGGGTGGTCTCCAAGATGAACTGCCTAACCCGTTCATACTCGGGAGCGGTGTTGCTTCTGAAGAACCGCCCACAATCGTCAGCTCTTATGCTCGAGAGTTGTCACCGAAAAAGGACACTGCCGAACCGTCTCGATCTGAACCAATTGCTCGTGAAAGGAAAGAACCTGCTGGGAAACTACCAACTGAATATTCAAATTTCCCAGATAGAAGAACGACATCATCAATGAAGCTGGACCGATACAACGAACAGGTATCTGAACTGATCCTTGGACTTTCCTGGATGAAAGACGAAAATGTACTTTGGCATGTCGGTCGCAACTGGATTCTGGCGGGAAGTCACCGATTCGACGTTCACTGCAAGCCACGTGTAAAACTGTGTCGCAGAATAGTAGCTTCTCGTGACCATGAAAGAAAGGAAGGAATCCGTGTCGTGCAAGCGAATTCGAAAACTTCGGAGGAGTTTTGGACCAGCCAGCCGGAAGGTGCAGGAACCGAAACTCCACGCCTGAAGGAAACTTCAGACTCGTCGAATCTACTCCCTCTACAGGTGGTAGCCCGGAATCCTTCAAACGAGGATGTGCATCCTTCTCCCGGCTTCGCAAATCCTCCCTCCGTTGGTGTACATCTTCCGTCTGTTCTTGCCAACTTCTCTTCGGAAGATGTGCATCTTCCCTACGTCCTCGCCGCCTATCGAGCAAGTGAAAGTGAAAGCACCGGATTCACACCTAACCGGCTGTTCCTGTCAAGAGAGTTGTGCATGCCGATCGATTTAGTTCTAGGAGCTGTCCAAGTTGCAAATGCTTTGTCTAATACCGATGATTTTGTTGTGAATCAAATTGAGAATGTGCATAATAATTTTGAAATTGCTCGAAGATTTATGCAGCGCCATGTCAATAACAGAAATTTCCGGTATGACATGAGAGTGAAACCCGCTAGGTTTCCCATAGGGTCCTGGGTTTGGGTAGGCTTATTAACGTATATGTAATGTAAGATAATATCGCGTAATGGCGATAGGTTTAGGCTTTGGCGAGAAGCCTGGTTTTAGTTCCTTTGGATGAAAATGCATATGAATTTTTGTTTCTAGACTTGATCTAGGTTAGATCATGGGGGTAGGTAAGAATTGTTACTTGTTGTTCTATTTGCATTGTTTTCTTTGTTGCCACGAAGAAGGGCAAGAATGCTGTGCTTGTTTGTAGTATAGAAGATGTGATTGCATAACCATGATTAATTGTATAATCTATGATGAGATTATTGGCTATTTTGAATTCTATACGGTTAGTGAAGGCAGGGTTCGGATGTAGAATAGTGGGTTGTAATTGTCCAGACAGCGTTACGGGTCTATTCTATTATATTCCGTCCTGTAAGGTGGACGTAGAAAGTCTATTGCATAAGTCAAGGAGAAATCCGTACTAGCTTCTTGGGTATGTTTCCCTGAATAGTAAATCCTTTGTTTGCTAGTTCCGGAAGGTCTGCTCTGTTATGCTCCGTCTTGTAAGGTAGACGTCGACAGACTATTACATAGGTCAAGGAGAAATCCGTCCTAGTGTGGCTTGGGTATGCTTCGCTAAGCAGTAAAGCCTTTGCTTAATAGTTCAGCCCTAGTAACATGTAAGGTGGATAATGAGGTGTTGATTGCCCATCGTTGATAGCGATAGTATGTTGAGCTAAGGAAGAGAGTTTTCCTAGAAATCTCTTTGGTTACGGGTGAAGATAGAATTTGAAGAAATAGTCTTCCTTTATTGTGTAATGTGCATTTGATTCATAGTATTGGTAACCTGTTAAATTGGATTCTAATGTGCTGATTTGTTAGTATAATCGTTAAGTAAGATTTGGTGCCAGAGCAGGGAATATGTGTTCGGAAGACATTTAAGTATCCTAGTAAGTGGCTCCGAGCAAGTGATGGATTAGGAATGATGATTATAATTTGTGTTAACTGTAAATTTGTTCAGCACAGAGATTCTTTGTGATACCCTTTAATTGCTGAGGTCAGTTTCGTGATGTGCATAAGTGTAGACTTGATTTATTTTAGGCATGAACATACCGAGTTGTCGGTACAACTTGTGTTATAGCAGGTGTTAGTTAAGGATTGCTTGTTTATATTGTTTGGTTTCGGACCCTGTTCTGGAAATTTTCCATTAAGTGGAAAATTGGATTAAGTGGGGGGGTGTGTAACGTCCTATGAGGCCGCTACAATTTAACGTCCTTGTAAGGCCGCTTTTACTTACTTACCAAATTATTTTATTAGATATCGCGGTTCTATTTTTAGTCCATCACATAGATGGTATATTTTTGCGAAGGTCGTCATGACGACAGGAGACTACTGTATTCGAGGCTTCTGTCGAGGCTTCTGAGTCCTCTTATGGTAGCCAATCGCAGTAGTTTCCCCGTCCTATCAGAGGCCGAGGTTTGCTTCCGACTGTCGCTTTTGCGTGTCAGCCTTTGATTGGTCGATCCGGACCACGTGACCGCTTCCAACGCCGAAATGCGCAGTCGACTGGAGGTTTTCATCGGGGTGAGAGCTCGGCTCGGGAAGATCAGAAATTCCGTATATTCTGGGTCTAAAAATGCTGATTGTGTGGCTGATTGCCTGATTTCATGAATATGAATATACCGTTGACTAAGCGACTGGTTTTGGGACAGTTTGCAGCTGATTCTGTGTGAATCTTTATTGTCATATATTCCAATATTCGGACAAGAAATCTTCCGATCTTCTTTCATATTTGAATGCGAGTGTTGGCCAAATTGCACGGAAATTGCCAGGGAAGTATTAACTAATCTAATTGCTCCATAACAGAATCCGAAACCAAGGGTAGTTAATTAATTAGATATTAATGTTCATGGATAATAAGAATTGAAACCTAAGTTGATATTGTATTTCGGTTGAAAGCTACAGTCCGAATTGTGATTCATTATACCTGACTGTTAATTATAAAACGCGATTACTAGAATCAAGGTTGTGCAAGCCTGTTGATTATTTACGGAGATTCTGCTGACTTTAAAGACATATTGCATAGCTATTGAAGAACAATATCTAGGCCCGATCACAGATGTTAATTGTTAGCAACGCTTGTACATTATACTCAGTTGAATTGCTTAATTAAAATAAATCAAATCTGACGTTAATAAAATAACTGAATAATGGAAACTTCTATAAGGTCTGAGGATCACTCTGATGAGGAATTAGAGGAATGCATAGCTGAAGGGGAGAAGGGAGGAACCCCTGACCGTCTTGACGAATTAGAAGTAAAGGGTAAACAAGTTGGGGAACTTTTACTAACTGTGTCAGAAACCCTGGGGATGTTTATGGAACGACAAGAGTCCCAATTCAAGAGCCTTAGTCAAGAGATAGGCCGCTTACAAGAGCAACACCATCGGGGTAGTCTTTCCCGAGAAGAAGGTGAGGTAATGAGGGAAAAGAGAAGGGAAGGGTTGACCACATCTAAGGATTGGGGATTTACACAATCTGTTGAAGGGGATTCGAACCCAGACGGTCTTCAATTAGAGGAAGCCGTCGTTCCCAGACCGGGAACCGCAGACATATGTCGCCACTCGACCGAAGCCATTCCTGGTACCGATGAGAGACATCCCCGTCCTGAGGTGGGAGACCCAACCCTAAACTACGACTTTACCAGAGGGAAATCAATGGATCCCGTAGATCTTACTTACTTAGTTGAACCTGTAGTCTTACCTGACAGCAGAGAACCCCTTCAACAGTGCGGCGCCTCGATTGAAATCCTAGGGCGGGCCCCTACCACTTGGGAGGCTGAAGAGCATTACCAAGGGTGGGACCCGAGGTCACGTGGGCTTCTTTCGAGGTGGGGGCAGGCCGTTACACATCCACAACCTTTATGTCCTTGTACGGGTGGCACGGGTGGCAGAGTTCTATGCGTTTGCGTGCTACATAATAATAATAATAATATTGCTTCTGCTGCAACGTGATGTTATCTGTCACAAGGGAATGTCAGTGATGACAGCTGCTGCTGCTGCTGCTGTTGCTGCTGCTGCTGTTGCAAGCTTCGTCTCTTCTGTTGGTCATAAGCGATGTGTCCTGTTCCGATTATGAATGCGCTTTGAAGACGAAACATAGATCAGGTCACAGCAGCAGCATAGATAAACGCTACTGCCACGGTACCACCGCCATATTGTAGATCTATCCCACAGCTCCATTCAGTGCATCGATAAAGTTGTGAAAGGACTTTTATTATCACGTGAGACTCGTCGCATCTCGATTAGGACAACGCACGCCGGAAATCGTTTTCAACCCATTCAGACGACAGTTCGTAGAGTTTTTTTCTAACGAGGCTAATATAGATCTACCCCTTCGCGAAAAAATACTCCATCTGATGTCGCCTTGCATGGGTGGCGGTAAACCCCCGTCTGCAGACGGGGGGAAGGGGCAATGGGGTTTATGCATCAACGTCTCTGTGTCAGAGGGGGGGGGCTCAGTGCTTCGCCCCGATCTGGCAAGTCATTAACAAACGCTTTATGGTCCGTTAGGGATTCTCTCGAGAAGCAGTAAAGTCTGAAGGCGATAATATATGAAGAGACTTGGCCGACAGCAGCGGTTTCCATCTCGGGTCCAATAGCAATTTTATTACAGGCGGCCCTGTTGACCGCTCGTGACCATGCAACAACCGCGGTGCATAGGCCTAGAACTATGTCTATGTAGTCTATAGTAGCCTAGGCTACTACCCAGTTAGTTAGCCAGTACGAGAATTGTAGAAAAATTAGCTAACTGGTGGAGACGTTGATTCATGTGGAGCTTGAATGTGTAATGAAGACTTTAGTGTGCACTGGGTCCTGAGAAAGTCAGAAAGACTGGGAGTTGAACCCCTGCAATTCTCATCCTGCTGAGTAGTCACAACAAGCTCACTATAAACTAACGAAAAATCAATTTCTCCTACAACCCTGCGTATCTGCAGTCTATCCCTCTATAGCAGGCCGCCCGGACCGCTCCATGTGGTAGGCCTATTATTAGGCCTACGTCTGACTCTAATCCTACTAAGCTGATGTTTTGACAACACAATTCAAATCGATTGTTCTTCCTGTCTCGGAGTTTCTCCTTATCTCTTTCTCTTCTTGGTCTTCTTCTGACAGCTGCTATAGGCAATCCATCTGCTTTGACTTTGGCGCAGTGCTCTTCGTAAAGAAGTTGGATCTTTGCCCTTTAAGCCCTTAGGCCTGTAACTTTTTAAAATGGCGTCATTGGACATACGAATGATACGATGATACGAACCTGCCTGAGGGCAGAGAACGCGAAGAAGAAGAACTTTTAAGCAGTGCTCAAGATATTCCAAGATTACGCTTAGGTTAGGCTACCACTTTCCAGAGGCCTTAAATTAAATTGTTTAAAGATTGATCAAACGGAAGGAGCTTTCGTGTTTCGGAAATCTCCAGTCGAAGAGTAGACTATAGGCCTAGAGATTGAACGCAGAAGGAGATTATGCATGACAGTTCCAGGATCAAGAGCTCAAGAAAGAGCTCCTGAAATGACATGGACCGATATTACATAAAGTCATGGACTAAATTACCACTCGATCAGTTAAGCCTACTGAGAGACTGAAACAGAAGGAAGAGCTAATATTGTAGAGCTAATATTGTCCTTTGTGCAGCCAATGCTACGATAAATGATCGGATAAAGGATGGCCAAAGAAAGACACTTAAGACTCAGGCCCTAAGTCGTTGCTCTTCGATGTCTAAAGACGAAGAAAATGAAGACTTAAATAGTTTACCAATCTTCCAGCAACCTCTGCACGTAGGATTAAGCCAGTCTGCGTCCATCTATAGGAGCAAAATAGACCTAGGCTACAACTTCTAACCCGCACAACCTGACAACATTGTCCCTGTAAAATAGCCTACGACTAATCAATAGGCCTAACTGTTAGGCCTATCTCTAAACGTCTTCACAACGACGGTGCGCAGAAATCTCATTATGGACTTAAATTGCGCCCTTAAAGAAATCTACTCAAGAGCCAAGACTCGACAGAATAAAAAGAATTGAGAATTGTGAAAGAAAGTTTGATTGGTCAGACGCAATAGATGAGCGGTCCTTCAACCGAGAAAGCTCGGCGTTTCCTGGTTGCTAGGACCACAATAGTAGGCCTAGAGAGGCGCATAAATTAGCATAAATTATGCCTTCATCAAGTCAATTATTATAGGCCTACGCAAATGAAATGTGTACTAAAAATCGTTTGCTGTCGCTCATTCTCCAAATTCCCTTAAAAACAGTAGTTAATTGTTAGCCTATCTCAGAGGCTCCTTTTCTTAAGTCACAGGCTCACATCCATATATTACGTCAGCATCAGATATTCTGATAGGCCTACGTTTAGAGCATGCTACGCCAACGCAACAATCAGTTGCAGAGTTAATGAACCGAGCGGACATCCAAGCGAATCAATTGAGCCAACTGTTTGTTCTGCACTGCAACGGGTCTAAGCCAGAACCACCCACCCACCCCACCCATCCCTAAACACCCACCACCCACAGTCTGAAGAGACTAATTGCTTAGTCTGCGCTGTATCCCTTCTCAGCCAACAACACAATTCACGGCTGCAGCTTATAAACATCGTTTCTATTCTGGACGTCATGTATCAAATGTCAATACGGAACAATTTCTCTCCTTCGCATCCTCTAATCTACTGTCACCAAAGACCAGACTCCTCATCATCCTCGTTGACAAGAGACAGCAGCAGCAGCAGCAGCAGCAGCGGCGTCGCATCAAGAGGCTGTCAGACGGACAAGGGCTCGTGTGTCAAAGCGTCAACGGACAAGGGCTCGTGTCAAAGCGTCAAGGGCCTATTAACTTGTCGAGTGGATCCATTCGCAGAAAAAACGTTACCAGACTGGGAATATTATTTGCTCACTGCGTGTATGTGACTGTGTGGGTGTGTGTAAGTGACTGTGTGTACAGTGTGTGTGTGACTGTGTGTGCGTGTTGGATAAATAGATCTCAAATTAAAACAATATTCTATTGTAGTAATCAGCTTTTGACTGAAAATCATTCAGCTCTGATTGCATAGAACAGAAACTAGCATGGTTCAACAGCTTTGTCTGGCAACATCGAAGAGAAGAGCCTTAATTCCCTAGAGCTAACCCAGACCCCTCCCCCATGTGCACTGCCGTTACAAGTATAGTGCCTGTGAATAAGCTGGTGCCCTGCGCTCAGATTTCTAGTGGCACTTTAGAAATTTGAAGATTACAATTACAGTTTCAAAGTGTCGGTGACTTTATTTTCTTAGCATTGGCAAATGAGGAGGGCGAGTCATCTCCCTCGCCATCTTATCTTCTCATGGACAGTGAAGTACACTCACTGTAGGCCTACTCATAGCCGAACTGGCTCAGAATAAGCACAGATGCATCAGAAGTCTAAAACCTCCTGTTCTGGCTGGGATTGAACCCATGACCTCTCAGTTGAAAGTAGGGCATGCTAACCACTAAACTAGTCACCTTGCCAGCCAAATATCTGTCCAAATTGTAATTTTTTCACACAACCAGAGCAGGTTCAGCTTGTGGCAGCTCAAGCTAGCCATGGAAAAATGTGTGCAAACATGTGATCGTGTACAATGTTGTATTCAGCATTGCAATTGAATGGCACAGCATATGAATTAAAGATAGCCATCATTACATGAATTTTGCATCTCTGCCATGAAACGCTAGGCATTTCACATTGAATCCCGTCAGTTCCTTGACCTACGAACAGATCCGTTCACAACGCAAGGCAAAACGCAGCCTATGATCGATAAGCAATTTGGAAAAGGTGAATTTTACAACAAAATGGCAAGATTGATTCAGTAGCTTATTGCCTTTTGACTGTGGTCTTGCATTGCCATTTTGAATTAGACTTTCCTCTTTGGCTGTGCCTGAGCCAGAGGACCTCTGAATAGGTATCTCTGAAAGGGTGCTGTATAAATTTCGCACATATATAGATAGAATAATGATCCATTGCCCATTGTTATTCTTTGAAATGGGCGACAACCACCCGTATGAAACCATCTCAATCCTTCAAATCTACAAATAATCTGTGTAACAGTGCCAATGCAGTTTAAGATTTTTTAAATGTGTCAGCTTCACAGGTAAGGCAGTCGAAGGAACCTTTAATAAGCCTCAGGACAATGCTATTGATGAGTAAGCCAAAATGTTTAAAACAACGACAGAAAAATCAATAAATCAATAACTGCTGAATCGATTTCATTCTGCACGAAGTTAAACACAATTCCCGAATGCTGTTGATTAGCTGAGCTGCATGCTTATTGCTTAAGCATTATAAAAGTTGGCCAATGAAAAAAATGAGCACGACCCATGTGAGTTCTTACTGGTGTTCTACAAATGGCTGAATGAAACCATAAATGTCATCATGACAGTCAACCTCAGTCAGTGGCGGATCCAGAACTGTTTGAAGGACGACAGGGAAAAATTTCGTCATTGGTCTTTGGCTGAGGGAAAAAGAAGGCTGCCTTTTCATATGCCAAAAGGTTGACCTTTTTTTCTAGTCCTCCGGCCGAAAACCAAATGGGGGGCCACGTCCCATGCAATTTTTTTATGGGGGCCATGGCCGGATTGGCCCCCTGGATCTGCCCCTGACCTCAATGCATATTGTTGAATACAACGGAGGTAGTCAGCAAATTGTGCAGATCAGACTCGGATGAAGGAAATTTATGCTACACACACGCACGCTGCAAGTATCTCAACATTTATGAAGCTCTCTCTCTTTTAGTAGATCTATCTTCGCTATGTTCCTAAAAACAGAACATGGCATACGTCTTCTACGTCCAAGAATGCCGTGGACAGATACAAAAATCAATAATATTGACAAATACGAGTGAGAAACCGCATTCAGGTCCAACCTTGTTATTCATATCATATTGCCTCCTAAGACACGACACACACAATCAATACGAATTTTTGAAATGTAGTGAAGCCATAGGGTGTTTAAACACACCCAAACCTCTCTGTTCATTCATTCATCAATTCAATGGACTTAAAGAAAGTGCCCCTTAAAGAAATACTACACAGGAGCGCTCCCAGCCCAGCCACGGCTGGAGTGCTTACACAATCAATTATAGATCAACAATGCATGCATGCATGTGACGCTGGGGCTCCAAACTCATCTCTTGTTACTTCCAAGATATTGAGTTAGAAGCTGAAATAGGTGAGAGGGGTAAAAATTGCAGAATAATCCTCAATTCAGCAGCTGCCTAAAAATTTGCCATAAATTTAGAGCACGGTAGTTAACCGATTTTCATTCTGTTTGCTCAAATTGATACAAAATAACATCCCTTCAACACCCATTAAAATAGTAGAATAAATTGTATAATAATCAAGCAATGGTTTCTGAGGACTCTGATGACATGAATATCTTTAACTTTTTACTTCGATTTCCCGCTCAATTATAATGAAGAAAGAATCAAATGAGTGTAACTTCAGTTATAAAAAAAGGAATTTTCATTCAGTAAGAAGCATTTTCAAGCAGAGCAACTGTAGAATATGACTGAATGAAAGGTCAGGAATCAATAAGTGAAGCGTTTTGAGCTCCTGTGTCACATATGTGTATCTGGACATGGAGATTTCCTAGCGCGACTTTCAAGTCCATCACAAAAGTGCTGCTTACATCGGTCCATATATGAACTTAAATGTTGTCATAAAGCAGAGAAGACGGAAGCAAAACAACACAGCGAACTCAGAGTCACCAATGGCACACCCAGGCACAAACAGGGACCCACATCCCAGGGTGCACTCTGTTTTGCTCTATTCCAATCTCAGATAACATCCTTTATGGCAGTACTGGAGCAATTCTGAGTGGCAGCCACGAAGTGGTGCTATATAAATCTTTGTAAGGCCTTAAAAAATGTTGTGTTTCCGGTAACCCGACCGACCCTTTTTTATTGCCACGACTCAAATAATTTTGTAAAAAATTTTATTAACAAAAATTAATTTTGTTTTTAAACATTTGTATTGACATAACAGAAAAGACGTCAACAAAATGAAATTAATAGGACTGTTTTCTAGAGCAGTTTTAGGTGCAGACAGTCGGGAAATAGGCAGTTTATACTTGCATAGAACACGTACTTTGTTGCAGCGTGTACCTTTGTGCAAAAAAGACTAGTGGGGTATACTGTTTCGGATAGTCACTGCATAAAAATATTTTACAAAAATATATTTTTCGACCTACCTACCCAATTTTTTTTAGCTCTGTTACAGGAAATACAACATTTTTTTTAGGCCTAATGAATGAATGCGTGAACTAACAGATTCCCACGCATCCACTGCATCCTGTTCAGTGTGCGTTCCAGAAAGACGGAGGCAATGCCTACGCTGACCTCCCAACCCCAAGGATTACCAACAACAAGAGACAATAGGAACTTTTATATTGTTTCATCTGACAAGCAACACAAAGGGAAAGAACCATCATCCACTCAGTTGGCATTGTGCCATCCAGTAGCACTGTCCATTGTCTGCTTTCTAATTGTCTTCTTATTCTGTCTACTTTTCGGTTCTGTTTGTGAAACCTTTTCTTCCGTCTCTTCCATTCGAACTTTCCGAAGCCTTTCCAGTTCGGTGTCGAATGAAAATTCCTCGAGAGAAGCGGCGGCACTGACGTCGTCGAGTGTGCGTGCTCGCGTCTGCTCGTCAAACTCGGGTCCCACGGACCACAGCTGCTCGAGGTCGTAGGTCGCGCGTGTTTTATTCAGCATCAGGTGAACCGCAATATTCCCTACAAAGCCATAAAGAATGTAGGAACATTGTACTAACACAGCTAAACAACCTATGGGTTCTTTCTCTATTGTCATCATCATCATCATCACCATCACCATCACCATCACCATCACCACCACCACCACCACCACCACCACCACCACCACCACCACCATCACCATCACCATCACCATCACCATCACCATCACCATCACCATCACCATCACCATCACCATCACCATCACCATCACCATCACCATCACCATCACCATCATCATCATCATCATCATCATCATCATCATCATCATCATCATCATCATCAGTTGCTGATGTTATGTATCTATTTGGTACAAATAAGCATGAATAAGCCACTTCCACTTTTTTCTGGCCATTTATCACATTAAGAACTGTCCTCAAACTTATTCCGAGTCTTGCAATCTAATCAGCTAATTTGTCGATTGAGTGCAGCCTTGTTCCTCCATTGCTTTTTTGAATTGTGTAAATGTATGTACAATGAGATTTGGTCATTTGACATTCTTGCCACATGACCAAACCATCACTGATAAAAAAAATATCTGACCATAGTTGTCTCAAAATCCAAGCAGGTCTCCCTCCAGTCGTCTCTCATCTTCCCAACAACAGTGTACAGTCAGAGTAGACATTACAGCTGAGTGGACCAGCATGAGTGCAGATGATACAGAAATCTCAACCCAACTATCTGCCCTGGCAAGGATTTGACCTCTCGCTTGAAAGTCCGGTATGCTAACCAAACTGACTGTACAACAGTGTATGTAGTTCATTAAAGTTCACTCACAGACAGCGATATTTGCCACCTTCTAGAGAATAAATCGTACCATGTACACGCTAAGGTTAATTACAAGACCCTGGTACTTTGTTTTACCATGTAACAACTAAGCATATGGCTGAATAGATGCCGTATTGATCCAATATATGTTAGCGATAACTGATTTAGTAATGAGTACGTATCACTGTTAAATAGAAGAATTGAATGAAAAAACTGGAGGTATTTACCTAAATCTAAGGCAAACCAGTCATTCGTCGTTTCACCCTCTAGTTTCACAAATTCTGGATCACTCTTTGAACGCTTCTTCTTGTACTGGAAAACATAAACAAGTGAATATATGTCTTAAGTACGGTAGTTCTACTGCACTAAATGTCTGTGCATCAGGATCATAATCAGGTGGGTTCTATTAAAAACAACTAGATGAAATGGTGTTCATTTCGCACAATAAAAAAATCTTTCCAATATAAATCAGGGGCAGATTTTACAACTTGGAAAGTCGGAATATCGAACTTCAGCATTCATTCTGAACATCCAGTTATAATGAAGAATAATCAATGGCTCAGATAAAAAAAATGCAGACACATACAAACGTAACTCTGCTGAATTTAATTTGAGTATTTTAAAGTTCTGCATATTGTAAAGAGATATTTCATTCCTGTTGAACTATCGACTAGCCAAATTACAGATTTCTAGACTAGAAGCACAGATAGCTGACATAGAATGTGGATGCAAAGAGATACAAAAACAAGCATAGAGCTTAGAATAGGACTAACCTAAAAACTACAGTGCTACTGAACCAATCATATTCCACATCATAAAATGTATTTTAGCGGGACAATTACATTGGCAAACCTTGTTTGTGCTTATGGAAATCTACATTCGAGATCCACACTTAGCAACTGCCACCATCTTTAATTTTATGAAAAAACCCAAAATAACACTACATATCTCCATGAAACTAACTGACCGCCCATTGGATGTATTCAGCCATTGCAAGCAGATGACGAGTTGAGCGACCTGTGGCGAAGACGAGAAAGTCAACGTACTTCAAGTCAGGTGGAACGCTGATGACACAGATGTCACGTGCGTTGTCATTGCGAAGGAGAGCGCAAAGCTCATCCAAATCAAACACACCAGACTCACCTCCTGCCAATGTCACATTAAAGAACTTAGAACTAAATGCCGAAGATTTGCAGGTTTTGTAAGATATGTATGATCAAATCAAACAAGTTGAATTAAGAAAAGAGCTGTGCATATACAGAAAGAATGGCCAAACACAGGAGAAAGCATGACGAGCTTGAGTAAATTATGCGACCAATGTAAGTCATTCTTCCAATTTTAATCAATGTATCTGTATTTATCCATCAAATTTATACACAACTCCAACAATATTAACGAACTTCTTGATCTTTTTGTCCTTGCCCAACATCTGGTATTTACATTGAGGTAGATTTTGCAGGTCGTTATGCAGTGGCTTGAGGTAGATTTTGACATTAAACCGGCTCGTCGGGTTCAAAGGGTTAAAGACTGGAGTTTTTTGTTCTGTTTAGTCAACTGAAAGAGGCGCCATATAAATTTATAGATACAATGCAATATAATACATTACACATCCATAACATTTTACAAATCGGGGAAAAAACCTAACATTTGCAGAAAAAGAATAGGAATACTCAGTAGCTAAATTTTTTTGAGAAAACTGACTTTCTTACTCTGCTGCCGAAAAGGCAATTTCTTCTTTGGTTTCTCCTTAACTTCTGGCTGAATGTTCCGATCATCCGTTAGTTCGAATTCTTCATAGTCATATCGCAGCATTTCGGCATCAACATCTATCTGTGTTTTGGTCGGCTCAATTTCATCCATACCGTGTGTTTCTGAAGCCTTTTCTACATCACTTTCTGAATCACTTGGCGCTTGGTCGGCTACAACGTCCTTGGTACTGTCATCTGACGTGTTCCTTTGACTTTTGGCCGAAGACAACGTTGAAAACAGAAACGATTTTTGGACTAGAACTACGGAAGAACAGTCTTTTGAATAAAGCAAGACATTTCTACTATGGCAATCGGGCATTTGTCCCACAGTAATTGTTCTTCTATTGTTTGATCCCGATAAACAACTCATTGGTCTGAATGATTTTGAGGCTGTTCCATTCACCCAGAGGCTCCGAACGCCATGGCAATAAGGTCTTGCAAACCGTTGGAAAAAAACTTTCCACATAGCGGATGCAAGTATTCGAATAACTGGAAGTAAAGAGCAAACCGTTAAGTATCATTAAAAGGTATACAACTATACATGCTTGGCAAATTTTACTCATAATACACAATTTGTATTCTGATTTATAAAATTCAAAAATTACAGTTAAATACCAATTTCAAAAGCAAACAGAAGGAATAACAAGAGAGAAATAAAGAAAACCAGAACTTAAATCACATGTGGCAGCATTGACGTAATCAACAATTATGGATGAGCAACTTATCGTTACGCAGTGGCTTGAGGTAGATTTTGAACCTGCAACCCTTCGGTCATAAGGCACAGAACATACCGTTACACCACCACACCCCATATTAAATATGGGGCACGGTGATTCATGAGGCAGGATTAACTCTTTTGGCGATGTAAGTGACTGCCTGTGTCGGATGGCGCCATGTTGACTGATTGCATGCTCATGTTTATCGAGGCGCCAATGCAGCGGCATGTGCTGTTACGGCACCATAGAAATTGTCATTATGATTATGATTATTATTAATCTATATCTATAGAAATTTATATTTTCAATGGCCAAAGATGAAAGCCATGAGCAGTTGGTTAAAACGTAGTTTACGTTGTTTAATTATTTTCATTATCGATATCCCGTAGTTTACGTTGTTTAATTAATAAACGCCTAAAATCATGAATGTAACGCGCCATAAAACGCGCTATTCCAATTTCTGAACATTCGCAACCGGAAGTAGCAATATAAACCGAAAACGCGAGAAGATGGAAGCTGGATTGACAAAAAAACGGTACTTTTTTTATCCGACAACCAATTTCTTACATTCGATGACAAATATTTAGTGACGAAATAGAAGCGGGATTTTACGCATGAGGGTCGGTTAGGGCTCAGGTTAGGCATCGTGAGGGTCGGTTAGAGTTAGTTTTAGGGTTAGTGTAGTCATTCTGCTGAAAATGAAGCTGGATTTCAAGATGAAAAACGCTTGAGAAGTAGAACCTGGATAAAGGCATTTTATACCTGAAATGGAAGCTGGATAAAGGCATATTTATAGTTGAAATGGAAGCTGGATTGAACCTGGCGATCCAGAAATTACTTGTATATCATTTATACACATGCAAATAATTTAACAACGTCACTTTTTGGCCAAATAATTAAACAACGTAAACTACGGTTTAACCGAGCAGTTTACAAAAATAGCTGGACAAGTCCTGGGGAAGGGTACACAGGCCATTCCAAACATATGGACCCACAATCGAGAAAGCCCTATTCTGTCTGATGGCTGTGCGTGTATGTAGCACCACAAAGTCACCTCTACAGGTATAACCCTGAGTCTAAATGACTCACGACCGATGCCTGACCTGATCCTAACTGACACTCGCGACGCCAGTAAGCTAACACCCTATATCCTTCAGCGCCGGTGGATGGATGGATCCGATTTGACCAGGGTCTACGTCACTCTATGACAACCGAGGCCGCTACCCTGGACAGAAATTTGCTTGGCATATTACAGCACTTAATAAGCAAGGTGTTTGAACAAGCCATGTTTATGGACACTAACTCAATTTCGTGGAAATAATGGGCTGTAGGCCAAACCCGGCCAATTCTGAGGTGGCCATGTTTGTTTACTCACTGCATATCGGCGACCTAATGTAATGTTAATGCGGGCCTGGTGGTGGTGATATTTCAAACAAGCTAAAACACACATTGAACGATACATTTGTTTATAACTTAATAAACTTACCAGCTGTAAGCCTGTAACTAAGCTATAACACCTATAATTATTATCCTCTGTATCTTTTCTGATTAAACGAAACTTAACCTTAAACTTTGCAAAACTCACATGTTGTTTGCACATAAACCGGAAGCAAAGACTAACAACTATTTGTTATTTTTTACCATAGATATAATATATCTATTTTTTACTCGATCTCGGTACCTCCACAGCATTGATATGTATTATATAACTACTGGATTGATCATTGCCTATGAAAGTTTGGATTATCGCTCACTAAAGGATATCCCAGAATTCTTTGGGACAAAGCTAAGAGCAACTCCCAGGACTCTCTGCGGCAACTCCCAGAATTCCTAGAGGCAAACCATAGTAAAGGATAGGCGGCACAACACTCCGCTTTAAAACGCAAATTTCTCAGCAATGATGCAAAATTGTTTAAAACCACCTTGGGGTTTTTGAGTTGAATGACATACGAACCAATCAACTTAACTGTATTTAGCGGCCGCTGACCAGACTTCTTGGAAATTGCTTTTAAAGTTGACGAATTTAACATGTGTTTACATAGGAACAAGCGCTCTTTGCCTGTACAGGAAGTCACGTGTCATTCGCCGTCGGCCATGGACCACTATACGAAGCCTTATCAATCCAGCTAATACATACATATCAATGCTCCACAGTATAATAACAAGAAAAAAGTTATTTGTTATTTAGCCTATGCTGTGGTAACTCTCGCTTTCCAATAAAGTCTGTCTTCTTTAAACTATTATTGAGCTTCTATGGCAGGAACTGCTACTGCTTTGACTCACGAAGATCTAAAAAAATTCAAGTTGATGGAGAAGAGGCTCTGGTAGAGCACTGGATAACACGCGCTGGCATGGAGATCAGCGAACCTGAGTTCGAACCCCGTAGGAGTCGGTAGGACAGACGTGCTTTTTAGGTTGCTATTAGCGCCGTTTTTGCAGGCTGTCTAATCTATTATTTAGAAGTTAAAGGTTTACAAAGTCTTATGTGATTTGCGTTCTTGTGATTTGTTTCAATCGCATAACTGAAACCGGTTGAGGTCTGTCAACCGGAAAGGGTGCACGGTAGGCTAACGCATTGAATCACACGCTGGCATGGAGAGCGAGAGGTACCAAGATCGAGCTCCGCGGGGCGGAAGTGCATGCTTTGTAGGTTGCTAATTATCGCCGTGAATTGCAGGCTGTCTGTTCTGTTAGTAGTTATTGATGTAGGCTAAATTGTTATAAATGTAAAACTGTGCTTTTTGCCAGCGCTAGAGTCTGCAGACGTCTCTAGCTGACTTTGAGTAAAATTAAGCGCTTCATGAACTCATAATTTGAATGAATAAAGCAGAGAACCATATCAAAATAATTAAAATCCTAACCTATTTTTGCCGCCAACGAAACTGTCTGGCGGCGCTGTCTGGCAATGTCTGCCCGAATATTGCGCGCGAAAGTTGAAATTTGAAAAATAACCATGTAACTAATTGTAATGTAATAATCTTTAGGGTTTTATGTTGTAATGGACGATGGTAGTAGCTCGAGAAACACCCATCTCATTTGCTTCTGATCAATCGGTAAGATCAATCCGGAGTTGATAAGTTCAGGTAGGCCTAGGCCCTACCATATTATTTGAGCCTTAGGAATTTTTATGAAGTCTAGAAAACAATCGAATCTCTGAGCTTTGGGTAAAATTAATGATGTACTATTATATATTACGTGTTCGGATTAACCAGCAAAATAATGTAATTTAGTTGCGATATGTGAGGTTAACAATATAATCTTATAAGCGGCGATTGGATGATTGCATGGTCATTTCTAGTTTACGAAGAAGCGGTGCTAATGCTGGTGACAGTGTTTAATCTAGAAAAAGTTGAGTTTTTTGCATCTGATATACTCGTTTGCTTTCGGTGGTTCTGAACAGGCCATGTACTCAGGCACGTCATTTGGGGGGGCAGGGAGGGCATTTGCCCCCCCCTGAATTTGACCGATTGTTCTTTACACGTGACACATTTTGCAATTTGCAATGTCACACGTTGTTCAAAATACCAAAAGACCTGTGTCTTCATGGCCTCTGTAATTTTGTATGTGAGTGCGGATTCGAGCTGCACACAGTGCACAGCACATGCAGTTTATAGGGCACAGATATCAGCTCATGTGTATATTGTGTGCACAGGGAATGAGCAGCATTATATGAGCTCTGGCTACAGCTAGATAAAGAGAGGACCTTGTCCCAGGTCAGTAAGGTCACCAGATGTGTGAGCCGTGTGGGCCACACAGTGGAAACTAACACCCAGCTGCATGAAGTAGTCAGACACGATCCTCCCATCGAGTCTTATAGGCATTAGGCCTACATGTACCCCACCCCATCTGACCGGTTTCGCCTTTCGCCAGCCTCCCAACACCAGCGACCACTAAGGAAATGAGCGGGAAGGACAGGGGCGGAAACCTGGTCCGAACTTTGGGGGGGACGGACGAGCGGCCGAAAGTCGATTGCTGAGGCGCGAAAGGCCGAGTTGGGAGGGATGAAGGAAGGCTGTTTTTTAATGTTCACATCTAATTGTAGCATTTTAGCTGTCATCCAAAATCAAAAAATTGTCCATTTTCTCAGTCCCGATAGAAGTTGTTCAAACTCTAATTTGTTATTGAAAACGATCGGAGAGCATATTTTATTAGACACCTTTTTAAAGGTTATAATATGAATTTATAAAATGATGGAATTTGCCAAATTTCACACAATTGCTTTGCAAAAAACATTCGAAGCATTTAACATAGACACCTCTGTAATGTATGAAATCAACGATATATATATATAAGAAAAACATACAATATACTGAATTTTAGTCAAATTCATGACAAAATTCTTTGTGTTAATTTTTTAATGCAAATTATGTTTAATAGAAAGAATGGAAAAGAAACACTGATAGAAATGAAAACCTACTCGTGTCTATAATTATTAATATACCTGCTATCAGAGCATTTCAAAGAAAGTTTCAGAACTGTATGACACTTTCTCAATCTTTCGATATTCCCTAGTAGAAAACTGCCAATCACATGACAATGGTTTTTAAAAACTATTTTTAGCTGCGAGGATGCGATTTTATAACTATCTGGTAGTCTAAAGTTGCGCATTTGCTCCCTGATCACGAGACCTGGCTTGTGACTTGTGATCTGTGAAGTATTACAAGCGATTTTCGGGTGTCTAAGAACAATATTTTGATTCTCGTACTATCAACAATGTTCGGGTGTCTAAGAACAACATTATTGATTTAAGTATTATTAACGATTTTCGGGTGTCTAAGGACAACATATTAGAATTAGTTATTATCAACGATTTTGGGTCGTCTAAGGACATCAGTTTGATTCCAGTATTATCAACGATTTTCTGGTGTCTAAGGACATTATTTTGACTTTCGTACTATCCATGATTTTTGGGTGTCAAAGAACATCATTTTGATTCCAGTATATCAACGATTTTCAGGTGTCTAAGGGATCATTTTTGGTTTTAGCATTATCAACGATTTTCGAGTATATAAGGACATTATTTTGATTCCAGAATTATTGAGGATTTTCGTGTTTTTAAAGACATTATTTTGATTCTCGTACTATCAATGATTTTTGGGTGTCTAAGGATATCATTTTGATTCCAGTATTTATGAACGATTTTCGGGTGTCTAAGGACATCATTTTGATTATTGTACTATCAACGATTTTCGGGTGTCTAAGAACATCATTTTTGATTCAAGTAATATCAACAATTTTCGGGTGCTTAAGGACATTATTTTAAATCCAGTATTATCAACGATTTTCAGGTGTCTAAGGGATAATTTTTGGTTTTAGTATCATAAACGATTTTCGAGTGTATAAGGACATCAATTTGATTCCCGAATTATTGAGGATTTTCGGGTGTGTAAGGATATTTTTTGATTCCAGTGTTATCAACAATTTTCGAGTGTATAAGGACATCATTTTGATTCCAGAATTATTGAGGATTTTCAAATGTGTAAGGATATCACTTTGATTCCAGTATTATCAACATTTTTCGGGTGTGTAAAATTGTAAAAACATAATTTTGATTTTGGTTTTATCAACGATTTCGAGGAAAGTAGTTTTTTAACGACCGTGTTTGACCAAAGGGCCTTTACAGTCGGAGGCAGAGAACAACCTCTCACTCCACGTTTATATTGCGACCGAGCCACCCGCAGTAAAGATCCGAGAAATTAATCTCTGACCGGGAATCGAACCCGGGTCGCCGGCGCGGCGAGCGGGCTACAACCCACTCGGCCAAGCAGGATCTCTAACGATTTCGATTGTGTAAGGACATCAATTTGAATCATGTATTACCAACGATTTTCGGGTGTGTAAAGACATCATATTGATTCCAGTATAATCAGTTTGCTTACCACAGTCTCTATGTCAAGTCCTCCTCGATCTTCTCTTCTACCTGAACGTGTAACTGGTTACTCCCTTATGCCCCACTCGCATAATCTGCAGATTCAACGATGTGAATCGTTGTTTGAAAATGGATTTATCACCAGAATTCTATAAAGTTAACTTGTTTGACGATGATAGTTTTGATTAGTAACTATTCAACTTGCAAATTAATTCGTACGTTTTTATTGCCTATTTCTACTTCGATATATAATAATGATGTTCTATGTCCCATTGTTCTTTTTCAAGAGGAGTAATATACAAAATACTTACTTACTAACTTATCTACTTTCCATATTATTTTCGATGTTGAACATGACGCTGATTCGAGCCTGAAGGAAAGATGAAAGAAATGTAGCAGAAACCCGATATATGACTTTTTGCGACGTTGGGTGTTGGCAATGTTATTATAATAATTGGTTGTAAGTTAAAAGAGGTGTCTTATCTATACAGTATAATGTTCGCAATCTATCCAACGTGGGACTTAATAACTTTTGGTTAGTACCTGGATTGCCCTGGAATTCATATCATTATAAATATTTACTTCATCTGCTAAACTTTTTTTCTCTAGTTCCCTACTGAAGATTGTGTACATGTCCTAACGCTTAAACATTGGGGGGGACAAATGCATGGGCCGTCCCCCCCAACGTCTTTATTGGGGGGGACCGTCCCCCCTGTCCCCTTTAGGTTTCCGCCCCTGGGGAAGGAGACAGTAGAAAGATGTATTACAAGATGCTGACTGTAGCAGTTGGGTGGGGAGGTTGATGAGTGTGGGTTACCACCAATGGCAGTCAGCAGATCAGTGGGCTTTCTTGAGAACTGAAGAGAGAATAAAAGCGGACCAAAGGACACGATAATCCGAAACTCCACCACTGGTTGTTCTCTACCAGTGCCAGTCTCAAGCCTGGAGAAAGGAGGAGGGCGACACTAATCATCTTTGATATGACAGTGTCGTTAAACATGTATCTGTATCTGTCTTGTCGATCTACCATAAAGAACTCAGAGGGATCCACGGTAGGCCTAATTTTATGTGACATCCAATTGAACTGGAATTTACACAAACTGACTATATAGGTTTTTAGTGAAATGGTTAGGCAGTCTTACTTTCTTATAGCCTACATGAAGTCAGGATATTAAAAATTTCGTTGAGTCATATCTTTTCCAGGTTGAGATAATCACTCATGATTATCTGCTTGCTCTCAAAACTCATCTATAGGCTAGTTCTTTATGTTAATGTATGCCTTTGGAGATCGCTGCACAGATCACTATTTGAGTGCTGCTAAGAGTGGTCTAGACTTCAATAAATAATTATAGGTCGACTTGGAATAGTAACAATTTCTTGTTGAGTTTCCACATTTAAATCATTGCATGTAGGATGTTATCTTGACAAAATCACTCCATTATTTCAGTGCTGATAAAAAAAGAGTGGTTTAATATTTCAATATTAAAATGTAATTACAATTGCAATGATAATTTCTTTTTGTGTACGTATCAAGTTAGGCAACTTTGTTCTGTTGCTACTGAGACTAATAGGCTACAATGAATTGCAGCAGATGGGAGTATAAATTTATTTTTACAAATATTAACAGTAGGCTAAATTATTCTCTATTTCATGATAATGTCATATATTATTAGAGCAAATAATATCATTATAATTATGTAATAATAAATAATATCTTGATAGATTATAAGGGTCCAACATGGTCTATGTAATGCAATTCTATGTAATAGAACAATGAAAACTGGAACAATAGCCATTATCATTCTGTCAAATTTTTGTGTGCATGGGTGAAGGTTATTTCTGACATTTTAATTGTACAAAACAGCATTTGTACAAATATTAACAATAAATATTACTCTTTTAATATGATAATATAATGTATCATAATAAAAAATACCATTATTTTAATCATATAATGGTAAATTATATCACGGTATATGATAATGCAAAGCATTTAGTCTATTTAAAGTAGTAGGCATTTAAAATATAAATTTCTCATCACTGAATCAAATAGAAATATAGTAAGAAATAAATAAGAGCACGAATAAAACATCTCATTTAACTGCAGTTTTGCACATGTTCGCTAAATACAGAACTTAAAAAGCTTATGGAGTTTTGACCCTCGAAATTTTTTTGCCCCCCCCTGAAAAAACCTGAAATGACGTCCCTGCATGTACTCCACGAATTGCTCCAGCTCCTCGACCTCGATCCCTCAGCAAAGCAAACGTGTCATAAGTTGCGCGCGGTCGAGCAGCAGAGCTCCTACAAGTACAAAGGAGCCGGGGGTAGGACATTATCCCCCCTGGACATTATCCCCCCGGACACTATCCCCCCCGGACATTATCCCCCCCGGACATTATCCCCCCCGAAGTAGGACATTATCCCCCCCAGTCTATTACCTAAAATGATTGACGCTAATAAGTCTACGAAGTTCAAATCAAGTTAACAAACCTTTGTGAGCCTACTGACTGTATACGATTCCAATTCGTTCATTCATCTAATGACGACACTAACCCTAACCCTAACCGACCCTCACGACGCTTAAACTGATCCTAACCGACCCTCACGACACTTACACTGACCCTAACCGACCCTCACGGCACTTAAACTGACCCTAACCGACCCTCACGACACTTACACTGACCCTAACCGACCCTCACGGCCCTTACACTGACCCTAACCGACCCTCACGACGCTCAATTTGACCCTAACCGACCCTCACGACGCTTACCCTGATTTGTACATGAAGGGGGGATAATGTCCGGGGGGATAATGTCCTACAAAAAACCGGGGGGGATAATGTCCGGGGGGGATAGTGTCCAGGGGGGATAATGTCCGTTCCCCAAAGGGGCCAAACCCTCAAAGCAGCGCCGGACCAAGACGAAAATTCATGTTCAACCAATAATTATTGTAAATTATTACAAAAATTGCTTGCGTATAAACTGCTTTATTATATTTCTAAAGTTTTTATTCTAATTGTTATTTGCTAAATAATATGATTTGAGATTAGTTTTTGTGAAGTTTATTCAGCAAATAGTTATTTTCGTTTTGGTAATTGAGTTCGCATGCAGTCACTACATGCCGCTTTGGACATCTTACGTCATACAAATCAACAGCATGAAACAAATAATTATGTACTCCGCGTTAGTTGAGGTGGGAGTTACGAGTCCGTGGTTGAAACCGTCATTTGATTCAAGTTTTCATCTTGAGAATATCTTGACAAAGTAATTATTTTAAATGCAAGCAGAAGTATTTTAAAATTGTTTTGTTAGCCGTCTACTTACTGATTAATTGTATATTGGACGTTGAGCATGTCGTGTCTTTATCGTTATCTGGGTCCTTTTGGGGCGGCCATATTTCTGCAAACCCGATTGGTAGAAACTTTGGCGTTTTTTTAAATCAGAAATTCAGAAATTGGGTTGATTTAGCATTGGAGAACAGTGTAGACTGTTAGTCTGTTACCATACAATTATTTACACGTGTCTTGTTTCCATCGATTCTTGTTGGTTGAAAATAGCGTGGTACTTCTGTGGTGGAAGATTTGCCGCGCAATTGAGTCAGAATTTGACATGCGTCAAGTTGAAGCTTAAATTCGTATTGACTTTGCCCAATGAAATCTTTTGCTACTAAACCAAATCGTTCTGTAAGTGCTAAACATTATTCTTCATCCGGGATATGTTCGTCTCGACACATATTAAATGAATGAATGAATATTGATGAAGCCCATAGGTATACCCGAAGACTGCGTGGCACGTGCGTGCCCGTATACAAAACAATATGGTTGCCAACGACTTAGCAAAAACAGAGCGCTGTGACCTATTAGCCGCATCCCATGATATAATGCGCACAGTAAGTAAATAATCAGCATGAGATCTAAGTAAAACGGACAAGTTAAAAAATTATAAATGGGAAATATGGAGTAAATATGAGTATATATAAAATTCTAAGCTAAGGCCGCAGCGCTCTATTTTTTAGATTTCATTTGTGGCCATACTCTTTACATGGATGAGCATGTAGTCTTCAGGATTACCAGTCCACATTATGCAATTGTTTTAACAAAGAACTAGATGAAGTTCTCTTTGTTTCTGACAATTGTGAATCTAAATGTACCGAAATTGTCACCCTACTCTGGGTTTAATGTTGTAGAAAATGCATGTGAAACAAGGCAGACCATTACCAGCAACACCCTTACATGATATCGGCATTTGGCATCTCGAAGATCTCTTGCTACCCATTCAGCAGTTGCAACGTCCCGGCCATAACCGAAATTGATGAGCCAGGTAAGTTTTCTCACCAATAAAATTGGCTCTGCATTGAGTTGACTAACTAAACTTTTTTTGTATATCACTGTCGAGAATCCCTCAGACCGGAAGTAACTGGTACTTCCGCCCTTGAAGGTAAATCGCCTCGCAGTAGTTAGACCATCCCAGGAGTTAGACCGTATTCATTCGCTGGATTCAAAGTCTGTTCTGCCTCGTGAGATTTGCTTTCACGATAATTAATATGAGGCTGTGTGAATAACCTTTGACTTCGGAGTTCGCTTGTGTCCGCATTCTAGGGTACCAGGCTATGGCTCGAGGGCAAAGGTGCGGTCGAGAAATCTGCAGTCAACGATTTGTTGACAACTACAGATCTGAATCACGATTCATGGTCTGTGTTGGACTCTACCGTGAGTGGAGGGGTAGTAGACGTTTCTAGCCTATAAAGGTGACACATAACTTCCCCTTGAAACTTCATTTCTTCTACTTGTAAGTTTACTTCCTCTACCTGTGACCTTGGTTCTCCCACTTGGGAGCGCATGTCCCATTGAAGGGCACCTACTTGTGATTCAATCTTCCTTGAAGTACACCTACTTGTGATTGCACATCTGCGAACTTATTTTTCATCCGGTCCATCATCATCTCAGAAAGACAGGAACCGCGCAAACCCGTGACCTATTGGAGACATGTGACCTTCTATCGTCATCTTCACTCGGGCGCTCCGTAAATGCCAGTGAGACAAGACCAATGTTCCCTCTAATTTTTTCTAGTCTGTGTGCGCATAAAATTTATCTTGTGCAACAATTTATAAGGAAAGTTACATTTTGTGCACATGTGTATTGGTGAATGGTGAGTGACTGAGGAGTTGGCAGTTGGCAGATAATTGTTTCTTATTTGCAGTGTCTTCAACCCACTAGGCCTAGTAGTCATAGTTATACTAAGTAACTAACTAAGTACACTACAAGTACAACTAACTAGAAAAGGCTGCTTCATATGTCGCATTTGACGATTTAATAAATTTTACATGTAAAAAAGACTACTTTGCTTATTAAAACTAGTATCTTTCAGAGACCTAATGTCTATTAGTACGGTACATTATGAATGAGCACTTTTATTTCATCTGGCTTTGCCCGCCTACGTTCAAGAACAGCTAGGCGCTTGTCTTTCTCATCCGAAGTTTCAAAAAGCATGTTCACTAACCCACCACGAAGACCAGGATTTCTGTTACGAAGTTTTTGAATGCTAGATATGTGCATCTTGCTAGAAATGTGGCGTTTTAAGAAGTCAAGCTTCCATGACGTCTCCCACATTCTTCCAGTCGTAAACTCTCCTGCTGTTCTTGCATCACGGCACACCAAACAAACGACACCAACGTCCTCCTCAAAAGAAAAAATTTCACCAAGTGTCAATCGCGACTTAGGCTACTTTGCGATTGTGTTGACTCTGTTTCAACGACCTCGTTCAACCATTCACTTTTAAATGCGGTCGCAGTTCATTTTCGCTTCAAGGACTGCGACATTGTTTATAAACTAGACCTGAAGCGAGCTCGATTTAATATTTAATAGATGTATTCACAATCTGAACTTCAGAAGTCAGAAGTCGGAACTCATAACCACGTGGCTTCAAAGTTGATACGGAAGACTGGAAGTTGGTATTTGCATAGATCTATTAATGAATTCGGAGTCACAGGAAGAATGCGCTGTAGAATAACATGGCGCCATTTGTATTTAGCATGACATGTATGAAAATAAAATTATGTGGTATGGAACTGTAAAAAAAAATTGTGTGCGCTCCATATTTTTTTCTGTGCGCTCGTCTCATGGCCTGTGTGCGCGCGCACACGCGCACAGCTTAGAGGGAACATTGGACAAGACAATTACTATTTGTGAAGAATTACAAAATCAAATTGATTTTTTTTAATACACAAATTCATTTCATACATAAAAGTAAAAGAGACGCTATAGAGTATAGATATAATAATTAAAACAATTGACAATCTAAGGCAACTTGGAAAGATACTGCAAAGTCCTATCTTCAATTAATGGCGATCAATCTCGCTTTAAAAAATTTAAAATTAAACAGAGAATGATTGTATTTTAACCAAACTAACTCCTAAGTTTGATAAGAGTCCACAATTCAGAATATATGTCATCTAAAATTAAACAATTCAGAATATAGATCAACTAACAGGATTGCAAGGGTGAAACATAAAAGTAGACAATGTTATTACTGAATATGAATAACTACCAAAATTTTTTTTATGAACATCAGTAATGGTATTACATGTTGTAGCAATGCATTCGACAATAACATTATAAATTACCTGCAGCCGTTACCCTGCAGTAATGACAAAAATAACAGTAGCAATTGTGTTAATAGAAACAGTGACGTAAATAAAATAACAGTAATTATGTTACCGGTGCATGTTGTTACGTATCAGCCAACATCAGAGTTGCTAAGAAAGTAATTAGAAAATTAGAAATATTCCTTATCGCACTACCAGCAAATGCATGGTATCTTAGTTATAAATAGAAAACATTTGTGCAAATTCATACAATATTCTCACAACAAAAACTTATTTTGTTAAAAGTATCGGTGCTATGAGGGGCAAGGGAGATGTTTTCAATTGAAGTAGTGTAATTGAAGAGCTGAGTTCAAAAACCTGTTAAGTAGAAAAACCATACTTTTGGGAAAAGACACACACTTTTTCATTTCCATTAAATTCTTAAAAAAGAAGGAAAAAATCTTTTGCACTGATTTATTTGCCTTATAAATAGATGCTTTTTCATAAGTATAATTTCACAAATCCAGGTACAAATTTTAATAGTAAAAATAAGTCACAAAGTTGTTCTTAGCAGTTTCTGGCACAGTATTTCGTACTAAACAGGTTTTGACACAATATTAAGTAAGTAAGTAAGTAAGTATATTCTTTATTTCTTAACCAGCTGCCAAACAGCACTCTGGTGAACAAGTATCACATACAAATTTAACATAAAAACATAAAAATTATTAAAACTAAACAAACTAATTAATTAATATGTAAATAACATTCTAGTTATAAATGTCTTTCTCATTTGATTGTCTGCTCGTGGAAGTACCCGATCATGGTGTCTGGGGCGCAGGTTATAACCCGTTTGTTTCGCTGGTGGAAGCAACTCGTGGAGGACATGGCCTGGTCTTGTCAGAACCGCCGAAAACAAACTGTTATCAGCATGGCGACAGAGTTCTTCAAATGTTGGAGTATCACCCGAAATAAAATGCTGGCGAATAAGTTTATTCATTATGGCTTGGAGCCTGCCCCTTTCATGCTGCCTAGCATACCCCCACCATGCAGGAGCTGCATAAAGCAGACGAGACAGCGTAGTAGCCCGTACCACATCATGGAGCTTAAGGCCAGCTAGACCATGAGCAGCGAGCACACGTAAGGCATAAAGAGACTGCCTGGCCCTGCAACATATCTTATCAATGTGCATGTCAAAACTAAGATCATCAGACAACATCACACCAAGAACACTGAACTTACATAAAAAAGTTTTTGCTTTACTATGCTGCTAAGTATTAATGATATACTATTGAAAAAGCAAAAAGCTTAAAGTATTAACTATATTTATTGCTATGACCTTAGGGTGACCTTTTTGTCACCAAAAAAAACTTGTAAAATGAAAATATTTATGAGAAAGTAAAGTTCTGTTGTATTCTAAATATTAATCTAAGAACACTGATTTAGTTAGTGACTGACATGCACCTATATGTTATCATCATCTAAATATTCTTCTATGTCACTGTTTTGCTCTTTTTTGTCAGTTTCAGCAATTATTGCGAAAACAAGGTCATAGAAGTTTACTTTCACAGTCATCTACCACAATACCCATTTTGTCCAATAGCATCTTAACATCTGTTGCTTTTTCAGGTTTAATGCAGCATTTGAGTGACAACTTATTTAGAGCTCGCTTTGCAAATTGTGTACTTTGCACCCACGTTTAATAACAGCATTGGTAGAAAACTCCCAGAATATGTTGTTTTGCTGTCTACTTTGTTTTATGCACAAACTTACATAGTATTTTACCACATGGCTTCGCTTGCATGACTTATTCTTTTTTCCCCGATATTTTAGTTTTCTTGATGTTTATGTGTCTTAACATAAACGCATCCTGACTGCTTTTATCGTGTGGCTTCACATTCGTTACACAGGCGTGACTTGCGTATCAGCCATCCTGCAACATAGCAGAGACGTTTTCCACCGATTCTGAAAATATTTCCTCATTCTATTGACATTTGTGGTTTTGCTACTTTGACGCAATGATCAGTTCCATGAAAAATGGAATTCTCAACCGGTTCGGAGTTTTTGGCCAGATCAATGCATGCATTTAAATCCAAGGCAATGTTGAAATCCTCCTCGTGTAAACAGTTAGCATTGGACTTAGTCTTTTCAACGGACATCAATACAAGGGCATTTTGGTAAGCAGCTCTGAACTGACGTGTGGTTGGTCTGTCATTCCAGCCATCTTTGCTCCTTATGATCGAAAAGAATTTCTCGATACAGTCCTGTTTGAATCTGGACGTACAAACGAAGTGGAAGCCTTCACACAACAATTCCTTTGTTAATGATAGGATGCTGGCAATTGTTATTGATAATCCCCAATGGCTTGCTTTGTCAGTCTGGTTTTTGACACCGCCTAATCTCCAGGTTTGTACCCATGCTCTTTGTTCTTTCAACTGTTGCATATTGTCACCAGACATCGTCAGTGCACACTGCTGGTTTGTCTGCATATAATTTCCTAGAGTTCATGTTGTCAAATAACTTAGCTTTTCCCCATTTAATCTAAGGTAATTGCCACATACCTTAACTTTGGACCAGATGTTAGGAAAGCAAGGGTGTTATCCTCCGAATCAGTACAAGTGAGTGTAATCCACGCTTATAATTGACAACGGTGATATTTGTGATCCAATACTTCACAAAGAGATATTTCCGATATTGCAAAGATATTTCCGATATTCCAAAGAGAAACAAATGCCAAAATAACGTAATCCACGATTCATGTAAATGCCGATGCCATTTTATCTCAATTTAATCCCATATTCCACTTTTCAGACCGAAATTCCTGCATATTTCTCTCTTCACACAAGAGCACCTAGCGATACAGCTTTTCCCTTCAACGGCTCGGCTTCAACTGAACTCAGACTAGCGTGCTGACGCGAGCAAGCAAGATATTAGTGAATTTAATATTGCAAGCCTTCCCCGTGTATTTCGACCATTATAATCACCATTAAAATCGAACCAAAAATAGCAAATAAATCGTAAATAAGTCGTCAAATATAACAGTCGTTACATTACTAAGCGGGGGGGGGGCTATGTAATCAATTCCGGGTGTATTGGAGAGGTTTCGATTTATCTGTAGAATAATTTCCTTTCTCGGCCAAATAAGAATTCATTGAAGGAAATGCTAACGAAGTAACCCTTCTCCGTTTTCTTCCGTAAACTGGCACGGATCTGTAAAAGAGCCATTGTTTTCCAGTAGGGGTAGGTGTCACCGATTGTTGATTCCCACGGAGATAAAACGGTACGTAGTTGAAGTGATGGTAGCTCGTTTAAGATACTGGGTAAGTGTTCCAGCCTTGCACCTGAAAGCACTGTCAGTTGTCAGTTATGTGGAAGCTCTCTTATATCTGCCCTACGAAAATTGGAGTCTGCTAATATTAAATGATGTGTGGAATGGTGAAGATAGAAGACATCCCAGTTCTGGTGGTTTAATTTGAGTGATGAGGCCGTTGCTATGATTCTTTAAATTCTCGTACGATGTGGAGAGGGTTGAATTGGGATCTGGAGGTAGGACGAGCGAGTCTAGGACAATATCCCCCAGACAAAACCCCCCGGTATAAACCCCCTCACCCTGGACAAAACCCCCCCACTCACAACTGTTGACAATAAAATATTGACTAGATACAATAAAATATTGACTAGATAGTCTAAATAGATTTAAAGCAAGCTGTTGCTTCATACTGCAAGTAATGATGCAATGACATGTGTATTGTTTGGACATTTTTTCCAAGCTAACACATTTAGACAAGCAAAATGGTGGAATTTATTGTCAAATGGCTCACTATTGTAAATAATTAGTTACGAGTCTACCAAGTAGTATCCTGTTCTTTTGGCAACGTTATTTCTAATCGTTACTAATGGGTTAAATAGTAATGTTGTGTGCGATCCCATGCATGTAGTCAAGTGCGTGACCTTCGACCAGTTGAGCAATCTGAAGATTGTTGAGGTCTTGCTCCCACCTCAGCACATCAAGGAACTTCCATATGTTTTGGTGACTGCATCACTTGTAGTTTGGTAATGTGTACTTGTCGACTGAAAGGTGATGATGTAGAAAGAAGCACATAATTTTCCTCCTCATTAAGTAGGTGAGGGTTCTCATTGCCTTTTAGTAATTCACAATGCAAGGGTAAAAACTCTGTATTTGCCTGTTTTGAAGGGTCAGGAAGTCCATAATTTTCCTTTTGGACGTCCTAGAAAGAAGTGGGACAGTTTCCATGTGGGGAACTAGGTTTGTCTTGAGTTTCCATTGGATGTTCAGTAGAGTCCCTTGTCACTGAGTTTCCTTTGTGAGAGGATTTCTCATCAATCAGTGACAATATTTCTGACTTTTGCAGTTAGCTGGTAGTTAGCTTCATAATTTGGTTAAGGACGACATTCTTTATTAATGGCAGATCAGACGCTCTGAGGCCAGTCAGAATCTTCCTGTGTGCTGTTAATCTATCCTTAATGTGCTGTCTGATTCTAGTTTGTAGATCAAGTCCTGCCTGCGTTAAGATATGGTTTATGTCTTTATTAAGTGAATCAGTGGGTTCTGGAGGTTTAATTAAAGTTTCTAAATGATCCAATTTGCCTTGCACGAAGGTGAGAACATTTGTCCAGTTATCCAGGTGGCGTCTGGCTTGCAACCCTCTGGACAACGCCTTTGTGCATTGGCATTGGCAGGGGCAAAGTCAGGATTATCCGATTGTGTAGAATTATCCATCGATCTAGGAACGGTTGATTTTGCCTTGCAGAAGGGGATGAGGCCAGGGAACAGAAGGGTGCTATATAAATGCTCCTAGTACAAATTTTAAAAAAATATGTTCAAGGAATGTTAGCCGAAACTAATTAAAATATCACAATCAACTTCAGAGTAGTTGTACATAGATACTCACAAAACGAGACCCATTTTGCCTTCCCGCCTTGAATTTGTCTTCTAGACAAGGATGTGCGTTCACCAGGGATGAACAAACAGCAGTATAATCGTCACTTGATGGATACCTATTCACAAAGAGATACTAAGGATAATGGGAAGCGAGCGAGGATAACTTATACGTAGGATTTCCAACTGGTGGGTTGAGTATGTAGAAGAGGGATAAGGTGTTGCTGGTAGTGGTCGTGTTTCTACTACAGGACAACGTGCAGCTTAATCCAGGAAATGGTAGGAAGGCTTGCTGTGTGATTTTGCTATCAGCTGCATGTACTTTATGTTGCACAAGTGGTACAGTGATTCATTGTTTTTGCCACCTTTGCAACTTGTTCACAACTTGCAGTTGGTGAACACATTACTTGGTTTAACTGCAATGTTTCCAGGTGCCTGTCAAACTGCCGACTTACCCAGGCCATACATAGCTGACATGGTGTCGCAACCACTTGTAGCATGGATTAGTAAAAGCTGTTCAGCATTTCTGACTCCAATGTTTTGCTGTACAACACGAAGAGCAGTACGTGGTGTTCGCACTCTTGTTATTTCTGACAGTATGTATATTCACTGATTAGTCAGCCATGTCATGTGATGAACTAACATCACTAATATGTCAGTATCATCGGCTACGATTGTGACTAGTTGTTTATCAAATGCTAAGTCCAACGCTGTTTTCGTAATCAGCGTATCTGCATCATCAACAACCTGTGAAACAGAATAGTTTGCTTCCTTCAACTTTTGCGGCAGGAGTTGATTGAACAGCTTCTCGTTCTGAGAATTTGTCAGAAACAAAGTCTGATTTTTGTATGCAATCTTCTCTTCAGCAACATGACATTGAGTCTCTTCTTTCATCCTCACGGTCCTTAACTGAAGGCCGTTACTGTAACCATCAAAGACCATCACACAGTGATGTCCGTAATGATTGCGCTCAAAATCGACATACTGTTGCAAGATTTGAGAATACGTCCCACCCCTTAACCAAACTACACGCTGCAGCAAACATCCCCCAGTGTAGTTCGTGACGCCAAGTAGAATGACACAATATAGCTGCTTTTCTCGTATTATTCACGTAGGCTATCTTACAAGAGAACGATCTTAGCACCGCTGTCACCAAGAATAGTTTTATTTGGATGATTGGCGATGAATTAGCATGTCAATCATCTTTAAAAACATTACAGCTAGTAACGTATAAAGTAAGCTACTTAGAATCACCCTAATCCAACCATGGCTAAACAGGACAATCTTTAATTTTAAAATGAGCGAATTCCTACATATGGCAAGCACAAGAAAAAGAGCACTGCTGCGTAATAGTAGTCCGTGAGCAATGGCCAATGGTTTTCAGCTTGATCAACTTAATTGGAAAGCAAATAGCCAACACGAACAGTACACTATGCAAAACTTGTACACAACTCAAATATTTAAAAAGTAAGCAATATGTTATGTTATTTTATACTATACTACTGTTACAAGATACAGGAGATGGAACATGATTGTTAGAAGGCCCAGATTTTGCTAGTATTAAGGCAACAGCATCTAGCCATACATCTTTTGCGCATCAGGTTGGCTCTGCAAATATGGAATCATGGGTACAACAGAGGGAATACTGGGTTGTCACCATCATTAAATTTTTCATGCTGCCATGGGTGTGGCTCTTGCAAATCAAGCATCATCTGCAGGTACAGCCATCCACTCTTTGCATAGTTGCTGCAGACAACCTTAACATCTCAGTGAAGCTGACTAGATGTAATTTCCAGTTGCTAGTCAGTTCTGCACGCAGGAATGCCTTCAATGTTTGAACATATTTCATATACTGCAACCATAGCTTTGCTGTTCTTGACTATGCAGGCAACATTGTTATCTTGAGCTCCACACGTGAATTGCCTAACTGTATCAGATACTGTGAAGGAGGGAGGTTCCAGTTCCTACAGGTTGCATGTCCCATCCATAACACCATCATACAATTGCCTTAGGGTATCAATGTCAGCTTGACTCAAAGCACGGCACTCGTCAGAATCCTGATTGATCAAGTTGTGCATAAGCATAACATGCAACGCAGAATCCATCAACAAGTGCCACGGACTGCACGATTATATGCTTTCCCTGCTAGCATGTGGCCACCAGTGTTAGAACCATATCAACTCTCCAAAACCTCAGAAATGCCCGGACCAGCCGCCATGACTGAGCCGATACTACCAAGATAGCTCATAATAATATGAAAGCCATTAAGTCTACGAACCATGTTCAGTTTGTCGTTTCATGCTGAGACGTTCAGCTGAGTCCTGAGTTGATGGACGTCCTCTGCGGCCGCATGTCTTGCAGACATCACCAACCAATTGCTTGATCAGATCCTTGCGAGGTTTCAGTCGGGTTTTCTCTGGCTCCTTCAAAACTGGTGCAAAGATTGTAGATGTGAATATGCAGAAGTGTTGATGATAGTTGTGTCAACATCTCCAGGTAATCTAGCCATCGTTAGTTGACGCTGTGGCCAAGGCACAAAATGGTGATTTTCTCTGGTTCCAGGAATGGTTTTCTATTGTGCAAATCGTTCATACGTCACTGTTGACTCTTCCAATACTGCTGATGAAGGAACATAGAACAAAGTTTTTCCTTTGATATTCTGCATGCACCGTTCAAGCAACTAACTCATGGGGAGTCATGATGTGATCACCAAGCGTTCTTTGAAGACTTGCTCTTGCCGCCAAGTGTTTCACAGTACCCCCAATTCCATCACACGTGACCTTTCCATGACTTTTAGCAAAAAGTTCCATTTGGCTTCCAGTTCGTTGGAATGGTGAAGCAGATTGGCAAAGTTTTTGCAGTTTTTGTACTGTGAGGCAGCGCCATCTCTGAAGTATATAACCTTGACGAGTTTTGTAATGGCTTCTTTCAAGGATTTCAAGACAAAAGTTTGGAATGAATGGACTGTAATGGTATCATGTTTCATGTGGTCACTGATGGTGCACAAGCTCATTGTCTGTAGTTCACCTTTGTTGTCGGTGTAATAAACAGAAAATGAGTGTAGACTGTAGAGTGGCTTTGCTGTTATCCCAGTGATATCCTTGAGCTGCATCCTGCACAATGAAGAAGTAATTCTCTGCAAAGTGGAGAATTATTATACGTGAGCCTACTGCGAGAGTTTTAAATAGGCAGTTTGGTGTTTTGCTATGTAGTGATGGGTAGTCAGTTTGTCTGCCATTTCAACAATATTATCAATGAAATCCTCTATCGAGTTTTGCTGGGTAGCCAGTGTTATCCTATCTATTGTCATTCACTGTTTGTAAGTAATCATATCATTGGGACCCTAGTCTTTTCAGTTTCTGTCTCGAGAAATTCCTGTAATTGGTTAGTTCCGGGACAGCTGTTACAGCGACAAATCATACAATGTTTCGATATATCATGGCAAACATCACTCTTTTTATCACATCATGGTAGTCCAGACTCTTGTCGATATCTGCTAGCATTAGCTTAAAATATCTTATGAATGGTGCACTCACAGTAATGTGTTCAAGAAGCGTCAACTGCGATGCAGCACGTAGGACGCAGCTCGTAGAACTTTGAAATCCTAATTTTCATGCCTGTTTTGATAATGAATTGTTGACAAAGTTAATTAAGATTGCGAAGGAGTGTTTCTGCATTTGTTGTTTCTGCCCTGATACTTTGTAATGCATCGATTGTTACATCGATTGTTACATCACAAGGCGTTCCAGCAGTGCCGTCCATGCTTGCTGTACTGTGCTCAAATGGAAAGAGATTAATGGCAAAAATCAACAGAAATCCTAACACTTCTCTTATCTGACCATTTATACAAAACAAGTCGGAGCTAACGCACTGGTGTGTGCACACGATAAAAGCAACGCACCTTGCAGTCTTCGCTGAGTGCTTGGTCTTTCTTGCCAGATTTCTCTATATCAGGTAGCAATCGATTACCCTGTTTACAACAAGGTTTTGAAAGAATACCATCTGTGTCACGTCTAGAACGTGTCTTTCTTGCCAGATATTCAGAAATAGCCAATTCTTTGCACAGTTGTTGAATTGTCCAACTTCTTGGTGCAACAGTCAGCAGTTGTGCAATTTCAGCTTTACTGGAGACTTTGCTTTCACAGTTACTCAATATCAACACAGTGTGAGCATTCTGGCAAACTTGTGGGTTTTAATGACAAAGCAGTTGGTGGTACTTCTAATGCTGCAGAGCTCTACATTATGCCGAAGTGTAGTGCTTGCTATTTGAAGTTTGCGTGTGGCATAGGAGATGCCTGGTGAGAGTGTCGCAAAATGAAAGCCTGATAATTTACCATTGAACAGTGCGGGTGCAATGATGACAAACAGGGTGGTAGTAAACTCAATTCCATTGTCATTTTGAAAAGGATTTGTTGACTGACTTTAGCCTCGTATCTTGCCTTAAACATGTCAAATCACAGTTTGTTTGCTTGTGTCCAAATATGAGGTCTTGTCAAACATACAGCATACAAAATGTTGCAATTCCTTCAGGTCACTATCACTCGCAAAATCTGGAGCTGAGCCTAATCTCTGGAAGACAGGTATGAAGCTTGGATGTTCCTGAAGGACCTTGAGTGGTTTAATTTTCCCCTTCTATACAAAGCTGCTAGTACAATCACTGCTAGTAAAGGCATGCAGTTCATGTAATGCCTTAGAAAAGTCCATTCCGATAGTTTCTGCTATTCCGTGAATGTCTATCAGGCGCCTTTTATTTCCCGTACCTGTTTCCATACATGATGGCTGGGTGAGGTTGTCAGAGTACGATAAGTATTATCAGAACGTCTGTATCATGGGTTTGCACGTACAGTAATGTTTGGGTCCAAGTTTGCAAATTGAGAAGCGTATATGCAATGTAAAATTATCCTTATATCAGCTTCCTCTTGTCTCTACCCCTTCTGATGTCAGCATCTGAAGTTTTGTTATGGGTAAAATGATTGCTTCTCAGGTCAGCTATGGGTGTTCTAATTATTTTTTTTCCTTCTTAACTCAAGATTGAAATTCTGCCATAACTTATGCCGAGC
Source organism: Lumbricus rubellus (assembly GCA_945859605.1). Lineage (NCBI taxonomy): Eukaryota > Metazoa > Annelida > Clitellata > Crassiclitellata > Lumbricidae > Lumbricus > Lumbricus rubellus. Next base: position 8,706,536 of record OX243819.1, read on the forward strand.
ACACCCTTAAGTGTCTGATATTGATGTAATGCTATGAAGAAGTAATACTTTGAATAGGATTGCTGAGAAATTTAAGACTTTGTATAGGTTTTGTTTCTGTCATATATTCTTACGTGGCCGGCAACAAATGCAGACTGCATAGACCAGTCAGCTATTGCATAGAAATCGCTGTGCAACCACTTTTATCTGTTCTCTATAATCTTTTCACTGCATTTCAGAGAGCATTGACAGTTGAAGAAACTCAATATTCTGACCTGTACTGTTTGATCAGCAGTTGACACATAGCACAGTATTTATTCCCACTCTGTGGTAGTCTCCTTCTTATAATTCTTCTTGCACTGGTCACTGTGGTTAGCATTATGTATTCTCTTGTGACCTCTTTGTTTTTGTGTTTCATGAAATGACTTGGTTTCTGCAGCCACTTGAATGGAATCTTTTCCCTCCTTTGCTATCAACCAAATGCCTGCCCCTCTCGAGCTGTAGATGGACCATTCCAGCCGTGGAGAAGTGACGAAACTCCGTACCAAAATCATCCAAAACAGTACATCCGTGGCAGATAGAGGAAGTAAATCCGTCACGTAAACTCATCGAATTGTCCTTCTCAAAACAGTCATTCTCCAAACTTCTATGATCCATTGACTAAATGTTGCATTTTAACACAGTAATCTGCCAAAACGAGAGCTTTGTCCGATAGGCACACTCGCCCCTCTTTGGGCACTCATCCCTCCCTAGACTATGGTTGTTGTGTTATATCAAGTATCTAAGACTGAAAAACTGGTTTGCACTGTATACAAAGGCAGATGTTAATGTAGATTGTTTCAGAATAGTAGATTAACATGTAGAAATAATACAGTCCAACTGCACGATAATGATGCAGTGTGACGAAGGGCTGGTCAGTTTGACCAGTTTGTACTTTTTGGAATTGAACTGCCAGATTGTCTTTATTGGTTCCCGACTCTTCGAACAAGAACGGCCATGATGTCTGAAGGTCTAGTATAGTCCTGTATTTATTAGGGTCCTTGCTTTGCAAACAGAAGGTGACATCCATTAGGTCATTAATCAAATCCAACTGCGAGAGGCCCACTTGCCCTCGCCATATTTTCTGACCAGTTCACATTGTTTTTCTAACTTGGATTCCAATGTCTTGCCATCTGGGATGTCTCTTGGTTCGTGGTTCACACAATCATAAGTACTCTTTCTTCCAACGCGCTCTTCATCATTTCCCAGGCTGTGCTCCAGGTCATTTGCTTTCGAAGGCTTTCGATTTACATTCTCTACACGATATTTCAACTGGATAGCCAGTGATTCAAAGCCTGTACCCAGAATCTGTCCAGTTTCCAGGTTTAATTCAAGAAGTGAAGGAAAGTTTTATACTTAATTTCCGAGCTACTGCATCGATATGCTTCTTGGAATAAAATAGAATAAAATAATCGGCAACTTCTTACATTAGCTTCTAATGAAGAGGCTTTTTGAATCTTCTTTAAAGAATTCCATCAGCAGAAGAACAGATGCCGATAGTTTCATGTCTCGACTAGCATCCCCATCCACATGGTCATGTCTTCGAGGACATGTGTTGCTGCATTTCTGTATGCTCCGGTATATTTGTCCACATTTTGTGTTCTCATGAAAGAGAGCAATTTCATTACCCTTGGTTCTGTTGATGCAGAATTGAAGTCAATTGACATCAACTTTCTGAAATGTAGCAACATTCCTGACTCTTCAAATAGGAACGGCCATGATGTTTGAAGTTCTAGAATTGATTTGTACTTATTAATGTCCTTTCTTTGTACACAGAATGTCACATCCATGAGATTATTTATGAAGTCCAATTGCCAGGCCCGTTCTCACTCGTGGTCAAGTCTTCGATGACACGAGTGGCAGCATTTCTGAATAGTCCTGGATATTTTTCCACATTTTGCGTTCTCATGAAGGAGAGCAATTTCATTACCCTTGGCTCGGTCGATGTAGAATCAAAGTCAATCGACATCAACTTTCGGAAATGCAGCAACATTCCGACACTTTGAACAGGAACGGCCATGATGTCTGAAGGTCTAGAATAGTCCTGTATTTATTACGGTCCTTGCTTTGCAAAGCGAAGGTGACATCCATTATATCATTAATCAGATCCACCTGCGAGAGGCCCACTCTCCCTACCCTAAATGTTTCCAAGACTGTACAAGTTTCCTGGCTTTTATACATGGAAGGACTTCCACCGAATCCAGTTCCACAACAATCGACAAATCGTCCACTGATTCTACACAAATTTCTACTAGTTTTGTAACAACTTTTTGACATGTCTCACTATTGATGGTGGGTAGAATTTATCCCACAAGATTTTCGAAATGGAGGGCAATTGCAGATGCAGTTGAACTGAACTGTACTGCAATGTGACAACTCTAAAATAGCATCTTAGCCTTGCGTTGTGATGCGCCATGGATGCCTACGATTTCGTCACCCAGTTGTAGCTGACCCTCAACATTGGCTGATCCTCTAGAAACAATGCAGCTAACTGACAACTGCAACAATTTCATTGATTTTCTCAGTTGGCCTCCAACTAGTTTCAGCATTTCATTTACTGCAGCCATATCAATGCCATGAAGGAATGAATGCATCAGTGAGAGGGTTTCCTGGGAAGTAAGTAAACCGGTGTCATACTGTAATTGGCAAATCAGTACTAGGATTTTAAAAATCTTGAAACAAACACCAAGATATAGACACTGGAAAATAAACACTAGAAACTATATCTATAGACACCTGTTTGAAATGTCTCACTATCGACGGTGGGTAGAATTTCTCTCACAAGATTTTCAAAATTCATTTTGCATTCTACAAAATTGCATGATGCAATACAATAACTTGTTTATTTAAAAATTGTAAGCTGGCAAAGTCAATTAAATTTTTGATGTTGAAACATTCTGTGCTTTAGATTTTGTTTCAATTACATAGAAGTGCAATTTAGCATCATGCTCAGACTAAAAAGTTTCCATACAGAATCAATTTTATCATCGCTAGAAACCGAAAGAAGTAAAATGTTACGAAACAAAACCACTCACATTGTTTTGTAACAACAAACAGAATGGTATTCAATCCCAAGCACTTCAAGGCTTCACATCGAGACTTCATGATAAGACCAGGATAATGGACACCTACAAGCCAACGGACATAACCATACAGCAAGCAAAAGTAAAAGACGTATTATATAAGCCAAGAGCTGTGACAAATGACAATAATAATAGCAACTGTATATCAGATTTATTGTATTTAAAAAACTGTACTCACGTAAAAGTTTCCACGACTGAACAAGTTTCCGGGCTTTTATGCATGGAAGGACTTCCAGCAGATCCTGCTCCACAACGATTGACAAATCGTCCACCGATTCGACACCAATTTCTACTAGCTTTGTCACAACTTTCTGACATGTTTCATTGTCTATGGTTGGTAGAATTTCTCTAACAATATTTAAGAAATTGTATGCTGGCAAAGGATAATAATCAAGTAATTTGCTGATATTGAAACATTCTGTACTTTTCGGTTTTTGTCTCAATGACATAAAGGTGCAATTTAGCATCAAGCTCAGAGTTAAAAGTTTCCACTACAAACTTATTATCATGATCGCTAGAAACTAAAAGGGGAAAAAAATTTCCAAACACAAAACCACTTTCACACCGTTGTATAATACCATGCAAACCAGAATGGTATTCAATGTCTTTGAAGGTCAATTTGTGAAAAGTTGCAACACTGTCCAGATTCAGTTTCCTTTCCAACAGAGCAATCTGAATAGCTTCATTGTATAAACATAGTGAAAATGGTTGTCCATTACTGCATTGCAAAAGTGGCGGAAATAAGTCACCCATACTATGAAAAGACTATTATAATTGATGTCTCTCAGCCAAAGTTTTATGTAGACTTTTTGTCCATCTCTTGCACATTGTTTAAAATAGGAGTGTTTCGCCTCAAACATTCATTGTCTAAAAGCACATCAAGGGTCGAGACTTCATGATAAGACCAGGATAATGGACACCTACAAGCCAACGGACATAACCATACAGCAAGCAAAAGTAAAAGACGTATTATATAAGCCAAGAGCTGTGACAAATGACAATAATAATAGCAACTGTATATCAGATTTATTGTATTTAAAAAACTGTACTCACGTAAAAGTTTCCACGACTGAACAAGTTTCCGGGCTTTTATGCATGGAAGGACTTCCAGCAGATCCTGCTCCACAACGATTGACAAATCGTCCACCGATTCGACACCAATTTCTACTAGCTTTGTCACAACTTTCTGACATGTTTCATTGTCTATGGTTGGTAGAATTTCTCTAACAATATTTAAGAAATTGTATGCTGGCAAAGGATAATAATCAAGTAATTTGCTGATATTGAAACATTCTGTACTTTTCGGTTTTTGTCTCAATGACATAAAGGTGCAATTTAGCATCAAGCTCAGAGTTAAAAGTTTCCACTACAAACTTATTATCATGATCGCTAGAAACTAAAAGGGGAAAAAAATTTCCAAACACAAAACCACTTTCACACCGTTGTATAATACCATGCAAACCAGAATGGTATTCAATGCCTTTGAAGGTCAATTTGTGAAAAGTTGCAACACTGTCCAGATTCAGTTTCCTTTCCAACACAGCAATCTGAATAGCTTCATTGTATAAACATAGTGAAAATGGTTGTCCATTACTGCATTGCAAAAGTGGCGGAAATAAGTCACCCATACTATGAAAAGACTATTATAATTGATGTCTCTCAGCCAAAGTTTTATGTAGACTTTTTGTCCATCTCTTGCACATTGTTTAAAATAGGAGTGTTTGGCGGAAAGTGGCGGAAATAAGTCATCCATACTATGAAAAGACTGATATAATTGATGTCTCTCAGCCAAAGTTTTAGGTAAATTTTTAAAATTTTCTCCATCTCTTGCACATTGTTTAAAATAGGAGTGTTTCGCCTCAAACAATTCATTGTCCACAAGCACATCAAGGGTCAAAACTTCATGATAAGACCAGGATAATGGACATGGAAGTGGTGCTTGGGTTTCAGAGTGGCATCAGGAAGCAAACATTTTCTATAATCAATATATTTATTAATGCAATGCAAATAAGCCACTATTCCTAAACTAATTTTAGGAGCACAGACAATTTCAACAATTTGTCTTAACAGCAGAAATAAATGCCAAACTTCATCATCGAGTTCTGCTATCCTGCTACCGACAAGCAGAGGTAGAATGCGTACCAAACGCCAATTTTGAACAGCATGGCCTCCAAGTCGTTCACAGATAACTTTAACATTTGCTGATTTGTTTGAAGAATCAGAATCAGAACAATGAAATTTTTCCGATAGAGGATTTAATTGAACAAAACAAAAACAGCCCTTTACAAAATATTTCAAAACAATGCAACATCACCAGAAACTATCTCTTCAAATAAATCATGGCCAAGTCACGATGGTAGCCCACGATGGTAAACGTGAGAATGTTTCAACTTATTAAAACACGAAGAAAATTTGATGCCATGAGATTGTTGACCGCTATCGAGAGCCTGTAAGGCACCTGCATTATAGTTATCTGGTTTTCTTGGTGCCTTTGCCTGATAAGAATGGTCAGCTATGAAGATGTTGAAGGCTTATAGTATTGTCAAAAGCTTCTGACCTAAGTTAATGGAATGAAATAAATTTCGAAATCCTATCGAATCCGTTACTAAATCCGTAACCTGAGTGACAAAAACACTCGCCACTTTATCGTCCAACACAGTCATATTGGTTCATATCGTCGATGTCACATGATAATCTGGTCTCTTTAATATTTCTAGACACTTTGTGTGTCAGATCAATGTCCTCATCAATTTGTTCCTGAAGCATCGGATTGCTGCTTCAGGCACTGCTGGGAATCTGATTGCGAACGTCTTTGCGCAGTCCTGTGCCATGGTAAACATGAAAATCACTCTCCATTTGTTGGACTGTTCGAAACCAGTCATCAGATGGAATACGTAGACCACCACGACTGAGACGAGGCAACCACATGCGACAAGTCATTGGTACCGAAGACATCTGACTTGATATTTGCCCTAAATCAGGATGTTGGTGCTTCAGCTTTAATGCGACGTATCCAGCCAAATAATGTAGTGCATCAGCTGATAAATGATCAGCTGCTGACGATTGGATCTGTCCTGACTGGCCAGCAGCAGCAACACCTTGGCTGTATGCAATTGCACAGGTATTAGGCATGGCGATTTCTTTCTTGTCAACGCATTCGCTACACTGAATGAACTGCATGTAGGCTGCATGAGTCGGATCGAGAGGTCCAGTGACGTCAGAACTACCCCACCCCGAGTTAATGAGCCACTCAGTGCAAGTCAGCGGGCCAACCTGTGTATTCAAAGACCCTTGACTAAATAGCATGTAAATAGTAATTGAATAGGAACTTCTATGTCTTTCATTAGTGAGATTTGCTTCCAAGGCATCATTTATGCCAAGATCTTCTTGATCCGCTACACAATGCTGTTAAAAAATATGAGGAATCGACTGTTGTAACACAGCAACCACGTTTTGCGCTTTCCCAGCATGAGTAAACCATCACAATGCATAAGATGTGAACATCACCAATGTCGTATTCATGTCTAAATTGTTTTCCAAGTAAATGTGTGTGTTGACGCCATGTTATGAAAGTATTATGACATAGTGAATCCCTGTTCAAAGTCAACATTAGACAGAGGCTTACAGCTTCATGTGCTGATATGAACCTAGAAAGAAGTTAGTAGTGATTTAAATACCTGTTTAAACTTATTAGAGATGTCATTTTTAGTAGCCATTGACGCAAGCAGATATCGACCTGAATCTGCTGTCAGAACTTGATGCTTGTAGTTGTCCGTGAAGCTGATTGTGGTGACCACTGACCAGTCCTTGTTTAATGTAACTGTTCGCCTTTTTTCTTTTGGGTCACATGATCGGGGCCACTTACAAGGATAAATGTCTTCCTGAACACTAAGAGATCATGCCCCGTCACCACATTCATGACCATATCATCATTCATTTAAACAGCACATACACATCAAATAACATCAAGAAACATAAAAATATACTGGACCACAGTGTTTCATCATACAAGGCCCATACCACCCCAAGAATTTCCACTTTATTCGTGAAAGGGGGAAAATCTGGTAGCTCGGGTAGTCCAGCAAAGAGTCGGTTCATCTTTGGCACTGACCCAACAGGCTAAGACTTTCCGGAGCCGAAGCAAGCGAAGGGAGCTCAACGCTTTGACGACCCGAACATCTTGGTTCCTCGGCCTCTAATACGTCTACCATACAACACCGTGAGGGGCGGAACTCTCAGCGCCAGAAGGTTCTTCTGAAGATATCTCAATCTCTAAGTCCGATTCCGGTTATGGTGTTACATGCTGAATGCTAACGTACAATCATTGTTTGCAACCAGCAGCCTTACGATGGTGTTCAATCAATCACTGACTATCTGATTTTACGCTCTTATTTCTGTCACTGGGCTTTCATATGAAATCGATATGATCAACTTTTCTGCATGCTTTGTATTCCTTATCTGCCATGTAACAAACCCCAGCCACCCTTGCAAATCCTTCAGGCCACGGTCTCCAGTTGCTATCTATCTTTATGTTGAACCAGTTAACAGTAGTATACACTCCAACACAGAACTCCACAATCATCCTCAAGTTGTTCAGATTCTGTCCTTGTAGATTGTGCTTAGATATCCAAATTCTCATGAACCTCAAAGCTGTTGTGAGCCACCTGCTGTGAGAGACAGGTCCTGTCTCCAACAGAGCCAGATCCTTCGGCAAATTTCCTGTTCTAATTGTGGTAGCAATCTTGTACCCATAGCTCTGATCTGTACTCATGTCTTTCACTATTACATCACTGAGGTGAGGGAGACAAGGACCAACAGAGACTATTGTGAAATCAGGGTTGATGTCCAAGTCAGTAGCGGAATCCAACACTTTTCCTAAAGGAACTGACGCCTTGTTGAGCAGTAATTAGGTGCCTCAGTGGCAGCTCTCCAGTGTGCAGATCACACACAATCCACACAAGCTTCCTTTGCAGCTTCTTCTCGTCATAATGCATTACTCCTCCATTAGAGTGCATCAAACGCCCCATAACTGTTGAAAAACTTTCAAAGTTTTTGTCACTAATTCACTTCTTTTCCTATTACTAAAAAAAGTGTGTTTCCCAAAATTTGAGAATTTTCTGACATATCCTAGGTATCCCACCCAGCAACTTAAATTATACAAGGGTGAACACACTGAACAGATTATGCATTATTGTGCTGCAACAAGACTTTAAAGATAGGTCCAATAGTTCTTAACATTATCTGTGCTGTATTAGCCAAGAGCCATCTTCAGAAGTATAATTGCAAAGTATTGCAAAGATTCTTAGAAGTGAACATATTTATTATTACTATTGTAAAAACGTTTATGTTGCGATGCTATTACATGACACATGTCAAGCGGATATTGTCATTCGGAAGTTGGCTTGCATTTGCGCGGATTGGATTGTCTCTGCCAGTCTTGTTCCACAACTTGAAGCACATCTTGATAATGCTGTTAAGTCTTTGATGCTGACAGAAAATCCGAGCTGACATTCACTCCTCTCTCAGCACAGTCATTGATTACTTTGAGTGCTTCAATGTTTGTCATAGCAGTTTGATAGTCATTGCGGCTCCACCAGTCGGACAGCTCTTCGTTAAGGAACTGAGTGTCAACTTGTAGTATTTCAAACATATATCACGAGTCAGTCCCTGCAAGATCGGCAAGAGTTGTTGTAGAGCTGTGATTACATCTGGAAATTTAGGTTTCCCAAAGCCCGATCCAAATCTGTTCTGCGGCAATTGCAAGCGTTTTTTGGCTTAACTGAAGGCAGGCGATTAGCAAGGGCACGTCGTACAGTGTCTGGAACATTATTACTAATGACTTCTTTGTCAAGTCACTCAAAGGTGCCATTGTCTCTGCACAATGCTGTATGAACTTTTTGTAATAGTTCACAGCTCCCAGAAAACTTCTAACATGCTTTTTAGTCTTTGGTCGTGGCATATCTAATATTTTATCAACTGATTCCACTTTAGGACTAATATCATCATTGTTCAGTGTATGTCCCAAGAAGTCAATCTTTCCATATCCTAAAGAAACTTCTTTGGTTTCAAAGTCAGGTTTACTTCCCTCACTCTCTCAAATTCTTTTTCCAAAATTTCCAAATGTTTATTCCAACCTTTATTGTGCGCTAAAATATCATCTGCATACATGTAACTCTCAAGGTTTTCCGTCTCGTATAGTATCTTTCTGATCAGTCGGTTGTAGCTCGACGCACTGTTTACTAGTCCGAAAGGTATTACATTAAACTTGTACATCCCATTTGCACAAATGAATGTAGTGTAATCCTTGGATTCTGGACTTGTCGGTATTTGCCAATATCCTTTACAGAAATCGAATTTGCTGTATATCCTGCTGCCACTCAGTTTATTGAATATGTCTTCATTTGACATCATCGGTTCCGGATCAAAGGTAAAACGTAAAACGGCAGAGAATTGGGATAATCCAGAGTTTGACGACACTAAAGATAGACTAAGTTTGCGTATGTCCCATCATTGTATAAGCTATGTAACAGCTATATTCGAAAAGAGAATAGATTCATCCGAACATAAGCACATTAATTTCTCACAGCAACTGAGTGCAAGTGTACACTGCAGGGTGGAATAGAGCCTGCTTAGGGCACACGGTAAATTGGCATACAGTCTTGGCAGGTCACCAGCTAGCCGGGAGGAATCTTCACCAACCAGCTTGCCCAGCTGAAATACCGTTGGCACGGCTTGGCCTTAACCCGTCTAGCAAATCTCATTAGCTGCGCTACCCTCTATGTTCAGGCGCTAAAGATATAGGAACCCTTGCCTGAGCCTAGCGCCTACGACGCCCTACGTGCACTGTTGACTCGTTATGTCTCGAGCCCCGATGCGATCGTCCGCCTTCACGCATCGCCGGCCTATAACCATTCATCCGCCAACGTCTAGTTAGAGTCGGCCTGGATCCTAACAGGCCGGTGAGATTCCAACTCCTCCCACTGACCTTTAACCCGACTAAAACAAGGGCAGTTTGTCATCATGAGTCATGAACGGCTTTGCTTTAGGTGATTTCCGTATACGAAAATTGCTCACTCCTCTTGACTCTCCGGTCTAACCGATCTCCCGCGTATCATCGACTGTCCTCTTAGCGCTCCGGACTCGCATATTATACTCTGTTTTTCCTACTTACAGAACCTGGCTCGATCTCTTCCTCCAACCTTCCAGTCTGGCCCAACTTAAATTACCATAACTTCTTTTACCTCAATGTTCCACACAACCTACTCTCGATCGCTCATATGATTCAGTTGCTCACCATTTCTATGATTAACTCACTACGACACATTCTCGACAACATGGCTAACTATTTTTGCAGATTTAGCCAGCACTGATTCTGGACCAATATAATTGGTTAACTTATTTTGGGGTTGACTTTCACCGGATGCCTATATTGCTCTTCATTCGTGTAGCCTTCTGTTGAACTTCTATAGCTCTAGCTTCTCTTTTCTGTGATTCTGCTGCCACATAGCGCAACTAGCAAGTCAGCATCAACTGAGGTTGAATTCATCGAATTAATTGCAATAGAATACACGGGTGGAATAAAGCACTAAGTACAAAAAAGTCATATCGAGTAAAATTGATATGAAATTTGTTTTTCAAAATTATGTTTTCCATTGATCATTAGAACCAATATGATGTGTTAGTACGTTGCAGTATGCTATTTGACCATGAATTTCGTTATTTTGTCAATAAGAAGTGAGTGGGAGAGCAATCGGAGCTCAGGAGCCAAGCCATTCCAGATGGAGGCATCAGTGACAGACAAGGACCGTAATTATCTATTATTGTTAGTATTATTATTGCTATCCGTGGTATATCAGATGTACACAAACAGTATGTTGTTGTCTTAGAAATGTTGTCTTAAGTAGTCATGAAGCTGTATAAACAAACAGTATAACAATATATAACAACAGTATTGAAACAACATTAGCTGTACTTAAACACTCATTTTAATCAATGATTTTCCCAACAGGAATAAGGCATTTATAAATCTAGCACAGTGTTAATTTATGTAAAGTAACTGTTATTGAAAGTTGTCTAAAGCCATGTTATTGTAAAGGTCTTACTGAATCCTCATTCAGTATAACGATAATCCTTAAAAGTATTACTGCAAAATGTTTCACATTGTGATATGAGAAGTACTGTTGAATATTAAAAATGATTTGACTGAATACGAGTTTCTTCATGTTAATATTCTGACTCTGAATCAGAAGTAGGATCTGATTGCTCTGCCGCTGCTTTGTCTGCCAGGTAATTGGAATAAAACGATTGCTTGCTTTGCTTTACGTAAGGTAGAAGAGAAAGAACGTCAGTTCTTTTGGCATCAGCAACCCCATTGCATGCTTGTAGTGGAATGTTGTCAAAGATGTCATCATTTATCTCATTCTTCAATATCTTAAATAGGCGCCCATTAACCATTGAATAGTTGTTGTGTACCTCCACACATCCATCGCTTGTATACACTAAAACACATCCCTTTGAAATTTCCATGTTCTTGGGATTTCCAGGAACAAAGGTTGTTCTAGACTTCAAACATTTTCCCTGTAAACAGATTAGCAGTAATAGGCCTATTAGTATTCACAACATGAAACCGTTAAGGGATTTATTGTTTACTTACCCGCCTGTATGCTTGCCTATTATGGTTGGTGTGAAGTAGCACAAGTCCTGAGTTTTCAATAATATCATTAATATAAGGATGTTATAAAGCATTCTGACATTTTTCCCAGAAGAAATACTATTTTCTACTGCATTATTTTTTGAATAGAAACTATTTTACAAGTATTATCCTAACCGCGTTCTTCCTTCGCTTCCTCGTGTTATCCGACCATAAGTCCTTGTGTTTTGTCCGAATCTTGCCTTTTTTCCTTAGCACGACTTGCACTCTGCCTTTCAAATTCCGAATCAATATCATAGTATTCCGTTTCATCACTAGACTGTGACGAATAATAAGTAATATTAACTTCTGAAGACAATGAATTAGCGTGCTCTGCGCGAGCGTCCATTTTTGTTTACGTGTGACTGATAGGGTGCTGCCATACGGCGAATGAAACGTTACTATTTACTGGAATTAATGATCATTAGTACTTTCTTCTATAGATGAGAGACCAATCTACAGGAAACACGCGAAAAGCATATAAAAGAAATAATGGCACTTAGTGCTTTATTCCACCCGTGTATTCAATTGCATAAATACAAGCAATTATTTAAGAAGCATTTGTTAATGCTGAGATTGTGCTGTGACTTGCTGTAGACAGTAAAAGTTGACTTTGAGTCCAGAGTTGCTTGAGTTAGTGTCATATGTCCATCAAAACCAGAAATACACGCTAATCATGTAATTTAATGGCATAGAAAAAAACAGCACCAGTTATGCAAAAGGGTTGCTAATGCAGACTTTTATTTAAATTACATTTCAAGAAGACCAGATTCAACCAAGTTTTGGTTGCTACTCTTGAACAATCGGGGCGAATAAATATCCCTCCATAGCTGAGCACATGTTCAACCAGTTGCTTCATGGCAGGAACAGCTAAAGCTGTAAATGCCACCAAGTGCAATTGTGGCAATACAGTTGCCTGTTCTGCCCAGAAATCCAAGCAGGGCAGCACATCTTTACATATTTCTTAAATTCTTCAGGAGCATGTTGCTTGCTAGGATCAGAAGTGGATTAGGTTTGGTCATAGCTTTTGGTTAACATTCATGAAACACACTTGTGATGCAGTGAATTAGGGCTAAAATATACCAACTTTGCTTTGGAGTCTTCTTGGCTGCAAGAGAACCTCATGTACACGCATAGTTGGCTGCTTGTCAGATTTTCAAGTCTTTTATCAAATGCTAAAAATCATTGAAAAAAGCAATGCAATCAATTACAACAAAACAAGTGCTGTGATGACTGCTCTTGTCTAGTACATCTTATTCAGCTAATCTCTTAAACTTAATCATATCTCAAAATGCTCTCAATATTTGTCTTTTGTTCACTGAAGTATAGCTAGCACTTACTGTCTCTGAATCAAATTAAGTTTGCATCATCTTCGACCCTTTAACCATCTTAATCTCTCTATTCCTTGTGAACAAGTCTCAATCCAGATCCTTTACACCCATTTCCCCGTTCTAAGAAATGGACTCACCCACCTGCTTGCTCCACTGTTGTTTGGTTGCATGTCCAGTTTGAGAACTGTAGAAAAAAAGTTAAGCGCCTCTTCTTTTGAGTGGGTATTCGGTCGTATCAGGGTCATGGCTGGAAATGGCGATATCGGACAAACTGTCAGCCTCCATTTTCATGAGAATCATATCTAAATAATTTGACAAAATACAAGGTCTCAAAATTTTGTTAGCTATAGAATTTGACAAAATACAAGGTCTCAAAATTTTGTTAGCTATAGTATACATACAATCGCACTTTAGTAATATTTAGTGAATTAGTCATGGATGCAGTAAGCAAATACAGGACAATGAAATAGGTGGTGGAAATAATGGAGAGACGTATAAATGTTTTTTTACCTCATTGTGGCGACGTGTGGCGTGTCCGCCACAGATTTCCATGTATATGTGTTTCCATTAAGCATTTAATTGCATCATATGTCGCGTTCCATCTTGTTTCACCAGGAGAGCGAAGCGACGAGCCGATGATTTTTTCAATGGCATCAGAAGACTCTGTGCTTCTGCTAACGTTATTCCAGAGTTTTGAACATTTGGCCAAGGCATTTCTGATCAGACGTTTGAAGGTACCAGTTTCACTAGTCACAATCTTCTGGAAATCACTTGTTGCTATGAGATTCAACGTGTGACTTGAGCAGCGCATGTGCTTTGCCAAGAATATGTCATTGGTATTATCCGAACCTGACAAAATTGTGTCCACTTCTAATGGAATTAACTGATCCATTCCATCATCGCTGTCATCAAATTTCTCAACACTTGAAGACGAGCCAGCAGTATGGTGACTTTGCACTTCTAGCTCGTGCTCTGTCTTCTGATACTCTGCAAACGCTTTGACCATGTTAGTCCCATTGTCTGTTACCGTGAAAGCTATGTTTGAGTGATCAAGGCCAATGTCTAAGCGAATACTCATGATGTGCTCGGTCACAAGATCACAAGTGTGGCTACCCTTCAAACGTGAACAGGTCAAAGCAGCGAAGCGTTTCGCAAGGTCATCTAGGATCAAGTGGGCTGTAACTCCAATGTCACTCTTTTTCATGCAACTCCAAATATCTGCTGTGGTACACACTGCAGACTGTCCGACTATCTGTTGAGTGTTGATTAATGTCAAGCAAGAGTGCATCATATCTGTCAGTTAGCTTTTTGGTCAACGTCTTGCGGCACGTGACATTAGATGAGGGCGACAGTCCATGCACCAGCGCTCTAAAAGTCGGTTTCTCAACCATACACAGCGGTCTCACTTCATCAACGACGTAGTTCATGATAAGCTCATTAACTCTCTCTTGACTGATGAATGCGACTGATTTCTGATTGTGAAAAGCCAGGCTTCCATTTAGGCAAGAATTCCTTTAATTACCGGTAATGCAGCTTCTATTTCAGATTTTTTTTATCACATCAAGTTCTATTTAAATTAAAAAAATTCTTCATCATTCTAACTCCAATTTCAGCAAGAATTTTTTTATAACTTCAATTTATCCATCTCAGCACTCATCGTTTATATGATTTCTTTGTCGCGATCTTAGTTATACATCGTCATCAACTGTTCCATAAGCTCCATGGCCTTCTCTATTTTTTTTAGTTCTTGAAATCTAATTTGTATTGCAGCTATTGCCGCGGTTGGACCAGGAGCACCACTGAGTAGGTTACTTGAAGGGGCACTAAACATATTTATAAATGATTGCCTCATAACATCCTCGAAATTCGAGGCATTCATGTAAACCTCTTCGTTGTCAGCTTCGTTGTCTTCTGCGTCAGTCTTGCAATCATTAATATTATCGCTCTCATCGCTTTCAACACGATCTGTACTCAAATATTCTTGCAACAACTCGTTCACTTTCGTTTGGTCCGATCCTTTTGCGTTTATTAAACTCACAATATATAATCTCCTCCATTTTGAAAATCAAGTCATCAACTCTCTCTTGCGTGTAGAACGAAATACATGGTATGAACGGCTACCTCCACCGCCCATGCATGCATTCGCGCGTCGTGGTAAATGTCGCGGATGTTGTCTAGAAAGTCCGCTTCCACGTCAGGCATACGCTGATGGATGAACTGCATTAAGATCTGGATCGCCAAACTCCACAGCCCGAAATCCCCTTTCGCTCCCTGACCTGTTAGGGTAGACGTTCTTTGAACACGTCCAACCGTTTCACGTCCTGCCATCACCAGAATCCCCAGGCGTGCACTCCAGGCGCGTAACACCTCGTACACATCAGGAGTATGCGTCATCGCCTGCATAGTGATTAGCATGGCTGGCATCGGATCAATGTCCAGATTCAACGGAGGTGTAACACATATTAAAACTCGAGGGTTTACTTCAGTAGTGCGAACTGATCAAAGAATTTTATTTCCGTTCTGATTACAAAGAAAACAGACATTATCTTCACTGCAGGAACCACAAATTGTGAGCGCGTTACTTTTCTTTTTTTAGGAGAAGGATCCTCAACAACTTCTGCTTCATCAGAACTGATGCGTTTGCACTTTTTTCCTTGTGCTCTTTGTAATTTCGTGGCATTGAATTTATCTCTGCAAGATTTGTGCCAGTGTGCATTGTTCTTACTCAGAGTTTCAGGTATACCGCTGCCGTCATTAGGTAAACTCAAGTCAATATTATTTGGCAAACTCTCGATCTCCGAAAATCCGATCAAATCGTGCGCTAAAGTTTCATATCCAGCTCCAGCCGCAGGCAGTTTGCTCTCTGCCGGACAAACTAACCGTATCTTCGAATTGTTTTGTTGGCATAACACACACATAAACCAGTCAATTTTCGGTGCTGGAGATTCGCTTGTTGTGCATCCACTATTAATTACCACGCAACGTTTCACCATTCGGCTCAATATCGATCGATGTTTACTTATTTTCAGCACTTAAACGAAACATATTATTAATAAAAACGTGTTATTATTGCGTAATAAAACTGAATTAATGTTTTATATCTGAAAACAACTTTAAATAATTCGCAATTTTTTGCTTTGAATAGACTGGTAGGTTAATGATGTTGTTTTCAGAACCCAGTTCATATGCCAGACGTCGAAGCTCTAATTGTTAACCCATGAAATATTCGTGCAGCTTGTAAAATATATTGCACTATTTCTGCCTCCTTGAAGTCGGGAAAACTTGACGCCCTTTTTGTATCCAAAACTGGCAGTGTCAAGTGAACCAGAGAATGCCTGCACTTTAACATATCTTGACAGTGTTTTGTAGTTAATGTCAAGCATTGCTGCTGCTTTGCATATGCTTTGTTCATTTTACACAAGCTGAATTGCAGCAAACATGGCCTCGAGTGGGAATTGACCACGTTCACTTTTTCATGACGCCTGCCAGGACCTTGTCAGAATTGATATCCCACTTTAGCATTGCTTCGTTCAATTTTGCCGCAATTACTTCTCCAGTTTGAGGATGTGGGATAACATGAAGATTCAACATTACATACTCGGCTCTCTTGGCGACATCGTTAAAATAACAACATGATACTGCCATATAAGTAGGAGACTTATGGGCGTTTTAAACCAGGTAATCGATATCCCTGGATAGGCATGGTCGTCTTAAACCACGTAATCGATACCCCCCCCCCTATAAGCACTGGTCGTTTTAAACCAGTGGTTTATAAATGTCACGCTTGACTGCACATCTCTTTGAAGTGCTAATTGATGGGTCTTTGTAATTGCAGATGCTGGCAACCCCTCCCACCCCACCCCATCCCTTCTTACTGTATACTAAGCATATACCCATGGATGCTATGTCGACATACCCACTGATATTGTGCAATGGCAGAATTTCCCGGGTCCCAAGCATTACGACATGGCCCATGCATGCTTGTGCAACACCAGCATACCCACAGACACGGGCAAGCATATGAACGGCAGACCAACCACAGACACAGTGGTTTTGTACTTACTATACATGGACATACACGGACTCAGTCTAATAGCACAGGAGAAGAGTAAATGGAGAAAAACAGTGAAACTTGCGATTGACACCAACGGGTGTTGAACCCACGGACGATGATGATGATGATGATGATACAGAAGCACATACTAATGCAGAATTCTCCATGTATTAAAATGCAGGTGCACAACACAGACCCATTCAAACAGCAATTACAAATTTATTATTTCCATTGGCAAAGAAACAGAAATTTGATGTGCATGATGTAGATTTGCAATGCCGGGAGCTTGTATTTTGCGAATGTAGAAACTGCGACCAATGTGAAATGCTGTAGAAGATTGTGGGATATGTACTCTTTTAATCATTATTTTTTATGCATCTACGAGTATTAGGTCTATACAGAGGCGCTGGAAAACGTAACTCTGTAAAAAAAAATTTAATCACAGACACAATACCAGGTCCCATGCTCTGAGGGACGAGGGTAATGAAGAATGAAGGAGAACTTATTTAATTTTTCAACTCAGACAATCAATTGTTCGATGTTTGACGAGCAGAACCCTGAAAGAATTGAAAAATCTGCGCGTTTTCGCGAATGCACATGCTTCTATTCAGAATATTATAGGGCGACAAGTTCTGATGAATATTATATGCCAGCTACCTCTGGCGAATATTGTAGATACCAGGCTGTGGAGAATATTATAGGTCACTCACCTCTGCATACACTAAGGAGCACACGTTTTGAGCAGTAAGATGAAACTTAAACATTTCAATGCATGGAAGGCCTCACTTTCTGTCGGACTTAGAGAATTATTGCAATATCATACAAGCCTGCAGACTATGGCCTTCGTGGCGGCGAGGGCCCCTTCCCACACGGACGACCATACGCACTCTATATTTAGTGACACGAAATTTTTTCTATATTTTGTAGGGTCATTAGCACTGCAGCAACAGATTATTTCATTATTGTTGAGGCTTGCCATTAATCTGACTCCGCGCTTGTGCTGACAGACTGTCCCAACATTCAATACTTATGAAGTAGAGCGATTCAGAAATACGCTCTGCAGCATTTTCAGCGGCTATAAGCCTTGCCCATTAACCAAGCCATATAGGACATCTTTAGTATATGTAACTTAGAGAAATGCAGAACTTCAATCTTCATTCGCTAGATAGAGCAATTACAATAGGAAAGTACTACCTAGAGAAGAAACAGACATAGTCTCTTTTTTCGCCAGGTGGATAGAAATCATGCATTTTGTCTTACATATGTCAATCACACGCACACACATTCATACACACACAAGCATTCATACACACACGTAAGCACACACACTGCCACACACACACACAGTGCTCTTTACAGAAAATCTTTCGTGGGCATATGACAAGAATTCTGTGTCCTTTTCACTTTTTGTTGTGAGGCTTTTAAAAAGACCCTGAAACTGATTCTGTAACCTAAATTTCGCCTCAACGGAAATTATTGAAGTGTCTGTGACAGAGCTTTTGCAAGGCCTGTTGCGAACATTTTATGGAGGTGGAGAATGTGACTATTGCTGAAATGCGGCCGCTGGGTCTGCCGCGCCTGTGAGGCTACCACCTTTGATGAGGACAGCAACATATTATGGATATGCACCTGTGCACATTGTCAAATTCTAGAATTGGAATTGTATTGTGAACCCTAAAAAGGCCACTTTGTAGGATCATGCGGCACTGTTATAGAACTTTATTCTAATATTCCACAGTCTTCCAGCTTAAGTTATAATGTATGGGCTCACGGAAAATTTGAATATCTCTGCAGTTAGTCGCTGAGTGGCGCAGCCGTGTGACGGGCATTAGACTTTGATTCTTTTCCTGTCACAAGCAAGTTCAGTGCATATGCATTTAATTCTTGCATACATATAGTTTCTAACTAACAATTTCTGAAAAATTCAATGCAATATAGATAGTGACTGTAAAATTATAAAAAAGAAGACAAATTTTTATAAATATTACTATTTAATAACTATCTACTATCGTTTAGTTTAAACTAATAACTACGAAGACTATAATATTAGTCCGGCTACTCAGCACAGTATCATTTACGCTATTCATAGCTTTCAGAATTGCCAAAATAATTAGCTTCGTCTGGCGAAGTGAGCGGCGTAATGTAGCTGTCACTGTCGCCTATGTTTACGCATAAGGACGTGTCACTCGCACTGTCTGCGATATCGTCGGCGTCGTAGCTGCTGTCAATATCCCCGAAATACTCATCTTCCAGGGATGGGGGAGGTGCACCGAAAGCCACCATATCCATAATTATGTTCCAGCCAAAGGGCCTGAACATATTCATCAATTGTCTGCGAAGCTGACAGAACTTCTGCGCTGAGCATGTTCTGCCCCTCCTCCGGATCTTCCTGGAATGCGTTCTCAGGAAATCTCAGTGTGTTGTATAGGCCTGTTGAATTATCCTCGTCCCAAACTGGCAGACAATTGTCTGTTGATGAAGTGACCAGTTGATCCTCATTGTCAGAGAACATTAAGTCGCCAGCTGTAAGAGAATACACAATAAAGAGGAAAAATAAAAAAAATAAAATTCTAGTATGAATATATAGTATGTCACTACTGCCACTAATGCCGCCCACTAGTTGCTTACAAAATATATTACAAGCATTTTCAGTCCGTATTTTTTTAATTATATAAATTATTTCATTCCACAGCAGTTGTGGATGCATTTGGGCAGGTATTATAATGCTATTAGTCCTTGTAAATTCTTCAACTGAGTAGAAAATTCCTAGCTCAAAAGTTTATAAAATTATACGCACTTCTTACAATTTATTGCTGGCGCAAAATTTTTTAAACTAATGCAGACGTATGTAGAATATATTACAAATCTTGATTTAAAGTGCCTGCTGAAATAAAAGTTACACAGCTACATTTGTAGACCGCCACATATTATATTAAGTTTTATACTGTGCGTGGCATTTATATCCATATTTCTTTATTAAGAGCCTTCCATCTAGTCTCTTATTCAGCAAGAAAAATTAGGATTCACAATAACCCCTTTTAGTCCACAAATTGGTGGCAAGGGTTAAAAATGGTGCCAGTTCAATTCTGTCCTGAATTTTGGTCTGAACCTTTTCAGCCGTGGCTGACATTCCGGTTTAAAACTTAACTAGTACGACTTGGAACAGGAAACATATCTTCCATAGAAGAACAAAACTTGCGGAAAGCATCGTTTTCAACGACATTCCCTGCTAATCCTGTGGACACAAACATTTCAACCATGGCTGACATCTTCTCGCAGTACTTATTTGAGTTGAAAGGGTATAGTGCACCTTTCTTTGCGAACGCCAATATTTTAAGTTGAATTTCTAGTGCCATGGTATTGTCATTTCGAACGGCAGCGTTCGACAACATACATGGCTTCCGTTTACTTTCAGAAGCCTTTTTGTGTTCCTCCAAAAATTCTGCGTATTCACTTTTGTACGTGGACGATAAGCATTTCTCGATGCCTTTTGTTATTTATCCACCATGTAACAAATCCCAGACACCTTTACAAATTCTTCGGCCACTGTTTCACTTCATCCTTGTTTGTGAGTGTTGTCCACACAATAGCTTTGGTCATTGTTCGAGAATTCATGCAAAGTCTCTTGTGTATATCGTAAGGCAAAGAAGAGTTTAATCACCTCACCTGTGTTTTATTCTCAACTCCACCTTCAATTCTGAAGCCAAACTTTGAATCTTGTTGCAATAGTGTCACTGTTTTGAACTCGTCAAGACAAATGTTGCGACCCAGCAACATGCTTTTATTTGGTCCATCAATAAGAAAGATATTTCAATTGATTATATTCGAGAAAAAATTGCTGACACAAAAAATAATTAACTAACATTTACGAAGATGGACTTTAAATTTCCAAACACCACTGAAAACAATTTTTTTTTCTTTAAAATCGGTTCTATCGACCCCGTAGCTTTGCAGTGTCTATTTATATTAGATGCAGGTGGAGGTGTGCGCCAGATGACATCGAATTGTTGTGGTGTCTTTAATAACGTTTAAAACACCATAGTGACCTTTGAACTGTGACTTTTGACCCTTACTCTCCTATGCCTGAGATGACTGACGTAGATATCTTTAAAGTAATCAACAACAGCCGAGGTTTCTTCAGGTATTGAGTCTTGAAGTGATTCGAATGCTTCCAGAACCATATCCAATGGAACGAAGGCTAATAATGCAGGACTCATCCATATTGACAGCGACAAGCCTAAAGTTGTCATTCTGGTATCTTTCATGCAGTTCAATGGCTTTAGAGTTTTTCTGTAGTGAGCCAGATGGAAGAAGCATGTATGTATTTCTACGTTGGAAAAGCTTTCAGTTGTGGCATTAATGGAAGCTTTTTGAAAATCTATCATTATTGTTTGAGGATTCACTTGAGGCAGCAGCACTTTAATTTTGATCTTTTCTTACCGGTTTTATCGCCTTTTTGCCGCTTTGACTCATGGTGTAATGCGGAGACTCCGGAGAGTTCAGAATGTTATCGCGTGTTCGCGAATATTGTTTGATTTTAGCGAATACAAAAGCGTTCCTTTATATGTCGTACGTTTATATGTTCCTGTAAATTGTCGGCTGCGCCATGTTGTGTGCGTAAAGATCTTATTCTAAGACATTTTGTGGGTACACTACTAACAGAACAGATAGCCTGCAATACAAGGGCGCTAATAGCAAGCAGCCTACAAAGCATGTCTATCGGATCAAATAGGCGGCAATAAGCAACTTGGTTTTTTTGTTAGAAAGGAGACTGTACATAAGCATGAAGCAGTTCTGAATGCAAGAACATGTATTGTTTACAGCTGAAAAACTTAAGGTGTTACCTTAAGCGTTCCATTCGTGGCACTGTCGTACTCACTGACACGCAAGTCGTAGCAGTGAAGAACAAATTGCGTGTCAACAAATGACATGGCAATCGATGTAAACTCAATGGAACGGTACGATGGCATTGAGGAAAACTGTGCCTCCAGTGACTTCGATATCGATTGTCTAACTTCACTGGCCATGTTAGGAAGCACGCTGCGGGAGTACGTTGTCGGATCATTGAAGAGAGTTTTGACGTCAACACTGCCGTGCTTTGCCCCAATATCTATCAGCATTAGGTATATGACTATTTTTAAAACCCTTTCCCCATGTCATTTGTTGTGGAGTTTTTATGCAAAGATCAAGAAAACACCAGTGGCAAGTGTCAACTCTTAAAAAATGTCACCCACCAAATAGAAAAACAATTTACATTGTATAATGTATATAAACACTGGCACAGCTGTGCCGCACATCGGAAAATAGTATTAAACGTTTTAAAGTACAGATTTTTTAGTGTTCGTTTGACAAAAGAAATTTAATACTCAGTTTGTCAATGCTTTTACACAGTGGAAGTAAGTCCTGCATAACTTTAATTGCTCTTTCAGCACATATATTTGACCGTTGTGTTGGAATCGGTGTTGGCTCCACAGACCAAAAGTTCCTCAATGACTTTAATGCCTTTGAATGATTTTGACACACTTCTGCTAGATTATCAAAGTTGTCAGGATTATAGTACTGGCCAGAAAACCAGATGTCACTCCAAGTACCACAAATAAAGTCACATGCTGACTGACCTTCAGGTGACTGCTGGAATTGCGGAATTAAAATGTAAGCTAGCAAGGCAAAAATTGCTCTGCTATTCCATCTTGCATTGCTTATATTTGGCAGTGTTTTGAATTCTACCATAGGAAAGCTTCCTGTACTCTTAAAATCCTTGTAACAAGCAATCAAATGGTGAAGGAAAGCCATGTCATCTCGCCAGTCAATTTGTTCTACTTTCTTCAGAGCATTTCCAGAATTGTCAAACGATGCTTTCAATTGCTCGTACTCTTCTGTTACTTTCGTAATGAACCAATAACTGAGGTTTGGTGAGGTGGTTGCTCCATCAAAACAATCATCCATAACATGTTTCAGTATTGTGTCGAGAACATGATGTTGGCATCCAATATAAAGAGGTTTCTGTAATCCAAGCCGAACAAAATGATTCTGTAGCCGTGTGACTGCACCAATAGATTTTCCTGTATTTGCAGAGGTTGTATCAGAAATAATTATCTTAATTGCAGGCCATAGCTCATATTCATCAAGCACAGTCTTTATTCCATTAAATATAGTCTCACCTTTTCCATTGATTAGTTCAAGAACCGATAGTTTAACTTCTCTATTTTCATTTTTCAGAACTACAACTTGATACTCTCTCTTCTTTATGCGCTTCCCATCAAAGTGCAAGCTCCAATTCTCGTTCCTTAAAGTTTCCTTATAGTGTTGCTTTAATTGTTCTCCTGCTTTCATTGTCGCTTTGTAAACACCACTTTGACTTGGAGTTGGAAGAGAAATTCCACTCTTTGCAAGAGTTTTGCAGACTGTGTGCGCCTTTCTTGTACTAAGTTTTGCTGATGTCACTAACTTTACTGCTGAATCAGTTCTTTGTCTTTTAGATGTTGTTGGAGCATCCAAATCTTCATAGGCACTGCTGGAATCCTGTTTTTCTTCTTCAGTACCACAACTTTCTTCTTCTTCACTGCTTAATTCAACATTGGTGTCTTGACTAACTTTTAACTTAATCAACTGTAGCTTTCTAGGGTGAAGTCCTTTTGTATCTGTCTTTAAGGTACAATAACCAACTTTTCCTTTAGTCGACGTCTGAAGGTCATAGAATTCTCTGTCTTCTCGGCAAAACCATTCTTTATTCTCATCTGTCACATTGAACAAACTGGTAAAGACTTGATTACCAGGTCTTCGACAATGTTTTTCGTATTTCTTAATTACATTTTCGATTTTTCTTTCAACTGAAGATTTGCCTTGCTGGATTGGAAAGTTAAGCTTTCTCCATAAGTTTTTGACCTCTTCAGCAATTATCAGAACTCTTTCTTTTTTGCCTTTCAGTGTTGAAGCCAAAGTCTTGAATCTATTCAAGATATGCAGTTCCATAGGCATTTTTGACATCGTGTCAAGACTGCTAACAGTGTTATGTTTCCTTGAATTCTTAGCTTTTTGAAACTGTACCAAATTTGAAGACCAAACTTTCTTGTTTCTTTCTGTAGCAGAAGGTGCCTTTTTAGACATCTTGAAAGTGTCTGTAAAGTTCAGTTGATTTTTTTATTCCAACTGCAATTGCAAGAAATCTGGTGTAAGACCTTTAAATAGTTTTCAACTTCCAATCTATATACAATTATACATCAAGAAAAGATTCAAGAAGCAAGATAGCAATAAAACAATTTTTTGGCGGGTGGGTGACATTTTTTAAGAGTTGACACTAACCACTATTCTTTTTCTTTTAGAAAAGCAAAAGCTCCACTCATGATACTATGGGGAATTTGAAATTCTGAAAAAAATATTTTTGTCATATCCCTAATCAGCATCTGTGCTGACGACTCAAACCCTTCGCACTTTGCCATGCTGAGCGGTCAGAAGTCAATAGCAGACATGAGAACTGCTCTCTTGTTGATTTCGGTCACTGTCGACTTTGGAATGCTGGTAGCTTTTGGCGTAACAGATTTTGTAAATACTGCATTGTTCCAATTAAAGTTGGCATCTTTGGTTCAATTGGTGGTCTTTTAGCCGCTGGTCGAGACTGTCCCACATCGCAACTATGCTTTCGCAGAGTCTGCATCCCGTCACTTGCCTTAAACACGTACACCTTCTTGCAGGCTTTACACGCAACAAAATCCTTGATGAGTCCTTCCTTGTGAGTTATTTACCAAAGCTTCTCAGAAATAATTCTTCATGAACCATAAACTGGAAGTGTATTTTAGATAAACATGATGTAACTAGTCTACTTCGCTGCCTTTTAGTTTAGCTGTTATAGCACCTGTTACAACCAATACGCGTTACTTCCAACCCCTATCTCCCCTACTTAGATGGTTCCATGACAAAATGTTGCAAGACAATATGTTGCAAGACAAAATGTCGCTGACAAAATGGCACAATCGTAAATGAATAAAACAGTTTTTATTGCAAAAATCGACCATTAAAAAACCCACCGAATGAAATTGTTAATAGTAGTGTCAATTGACACACATTCCATCTCAAAATGTCTACGAAGAAAGCCTGCAAAAAATAAAAAGATAAAAAGTGTGCTTCAGTCCATAAAGTTACTAATACAGCTACAGGGATGTTAATATTAAATGTGTTAGCGTATACGAAAATGTCCGTGATGAATGGCAACAAAATAGAAATTCAAAGCTACAAAGTGGGCAAACAGGCTGTAGATACATGATGTTACTATTAATATTCTATCTGTTAATGTCTCCGGGAATGTCCATGAATGATGCTAAAACAGCATTCAAGCAGTTCATACAACATTGATATTAAGAATTCTTGCAGTGTCTCCCAAATATGGAATGGATTCTCTGTTTTCGTAATCGGTAACGATAGTGCGAAGTGTTTTGTTCACTGTAACGTATGCCTTCCTCGTCTTTCTTGGTGGAACCTCAAGGTCTAGTTGACGACGCAACAGAGCCATACTGCGCTGCTCGTGTTGAAGTTTACGAGCAAGTTTGGTTGCTGTGGGATATGCAAAGTCCACAACGTTGTTAAAGGCATTGTGCCATCCTTCGACGGCATTGTTGCTTCGTGGCAAGTGATCCAGCACACGCTTGTATTGACTCCAAAGTGCAGTAGCAAACCTTGGCTGCCCTCGCTGACCCCTACGCTGTCACCCAATGAGATTATCTTCACTTAGTGAGTAGAATTATTCACAACATTTTGTCTGCAAATATTCACATGTATGGACCTGCAGAGCTTGTGTCAGTCGTAGCATTATTACATACTACTACACAGCAGTGTTTGCATGCCGCAACACACTGCAGACCGTGGTTTTCACAGGATCAAAAAATGGGAACTGCAAGGTTCATCCTCACCATTTTGCATGCCGCAACTTATGAAATTTAAAACATCATCCGGGGAAGATTTGAGATCTGTTACAGCTGGTGCATGCACACTGTTTTTGGCCTTCCGACCCCATTCTTCAGCATCTATGTCTAATTCCATGAATGATTGCCACTGCGTAACTTGAAAGTGCAATCTGCAATCGGAGAATATGATATTGTGCTGCGTTTTCAGTTGGCATAAGTTTGCAGGATTTAGTTGCATCTTGCTTGTGGCAAGCTGACTCATGTTTACAAGTGGTCTACCTACCGTAAATGGTTTAATGAGTCGCAAGTCTTACCACCATAGATTATTGTGAGAAACTTTAAGACAGCTTGAATTGTATGTGGATATGATGCATTGGTTGCTTCTAGCAGTTCAGTGAAAGGTTCAGTGCCTCTGTGCTTAATTATAGTCTTGTGTATGGTGAATTTGCCATGTCCAAACAGACCTGAAGTGGTGTCACATCCACTTATAGCATGGATAACCAACAACTGACTGGCAGCCTTGTCACCTATTTCAGTGCGTGTGGTGCGAGCTGAGGTAATAGCCCTACATCCTGTACAAGAACTTGAAATTTCAAATAAAATATGAATATCAGCCATTTCTGGTCTAAAATGACAGAGTAAGAATCAAAATGTCAGTATCATTGGCAGCTACCATGGCTGGTTCATAACTATAACCATCAATTTTATTGCACAAGATAACAAAAATTTAATGGCAGTATGCACGATGAGAGTGTCAGCATTGTTTTTCGGCATGATGAACAGTATACTGACATGTTTTCAAATGAACAGATAGCAAATTAATTAACTGCTGCTTGTTATCAGCATTCGTAAGAAGCGCTGCACCGCTTTTGTATACTGGGTAACTCTCAATCACGTCAATATCTGGACAAGACTGTTTGATTTTTCTTGCACGCTCATTGTCTCTGACTGATGGTCCAATGATATTAATATTGCCGTCGAAAACCGCAGTATAATTATTTCCATAATGGCGTCTGACATAATCAGCATACTGTTTTACAATATCCTCATATGTTCCAGTCTGCTGCCACATTGTGATGAAGCAAACAGCGGCCATCAACAACATATGTATGTGGTAAGGTATTCCACGGAATTACCGAGAGTCTTGCTCAGTTCTTTTGTAAGAGTAATATTCTTAATGGTTTTTTGGAAACTATAGTTGATGTCGGGATCAAGGGCAAGGGGAAGACCGAGGATGGGATAGATCGCGAATGTCATCACGTGGATGGAATTACCATTCGAGCGAATATTGAAGGAGATGGAGGACAGGAGAAAGTGGCGAAGGCATGTCCATGAAGCGACCAACCCTCGAATCGAGGAAGGTTAAAGACAAAACATAGCTGGTAAGCAAAGCTGTTGGTACAGACATTAACTCGTATTTGAAATACTGCTCCAAGTCATCCGGTGTTCGCTGCCCTATTATAAGCGTTGATTAACACATTGACCGCGGCAATTATTTTCCCCGGGGCGCGGCGGCCCTGTGCGCACGGCAACCAGCAACGCAATTATCGGAAATTCTGATAAGACTGGATTACAAAGACAAATAGCATTTATTATTGTTAGTAAATATCCTTCCACTTCGAAACCATGATTTCTCGGCTTCTCAGAGCAACGACATCGTTCTTTTTCAACTTCGCTGAGACCACTTTTTCCGGCAAATGCTTCCGATTTTTACGCAGCGTTCCACAGAGGTAGGTCTTCCTGTCCAGAAGCTGTTGCGCAACTGGAACACTCGTGTAGAAGTTATCAGTATACAGGACATGTCCTCTGTCCAGTATACCGTCCATCAACTTCAGAACAACAATCTCTGCATGGCCAAATCCTGATATCGCATCCATCTTGCCACAGTATACAAGCATGTTGTATATGTAGCCACTCGGCTCACACAACAAATATAGCTTCACGCCATATTTGTGTCTCTTTTCGGGAATGAACTGTCTGAATGTGAGTCGTCCACGCCACAGTACCATTGACTCGTCAATAGATACGTCACGTTCCATGGTGTAGACAGCTTGGAAGCGTGCAACTAGGAGATCGCAAATATGGCGCAGCTTGAAGAGCCGATCGTTCTCTGGCGACTCTTCATTGTTAGAATAATGCCAAAATTTCAGTAAGATTTCGAATCTATCTCGAGGCATAGCTTGATTGAATATAGGAGTGGCAATATTCGGGTCCGTGCTCCAATAATCCTCAATTTCTTCGTTACTAAACCTCTTACGAGTCGCCATTATCACACTTTCTCACTAACGCAGACAAGAAGGCAGAAGCCTGTGTCACGTGCTCTAAACACCAGGTATAGCAGCAGCTGTAATAAAAATTTAGGCATGATTATTCACTAGATGGCTATAGAAACCTTAGCAGTAATCTACACGCGGCTACATTTATTAACAGGGCGCTGAAGATGTCTTTATAATGCTTAAACTAGATTACGTGTTAACACGCTCACCGCGCCTGCTAATAGAAAATCAATTACGTGTTTACACGTAAACCGCGGCCAACGTGTTAAACAAGACACAGTGTTCTTGTTCAAGAAAGCAAAGGTTTCAACGTGTTTAGGCATCTCATCAGTAAATTCACTCCATCCATTTTTGTCGTAAAACAATACTCCAGAGATAAAATTGCAAGTATCTTTTCCGAAAGAGAGAAGCCACGAGTCCGATGACACAGCTCATGGTCACAGGATGGGCGATGCGGAGGGAATAATCGATAGAGTACATGCAGTTTATCATTGCGTACAGTGTTCAGCACTAAGCAGGCATTCATCATTTTGTGACATTCCCACTGCCCGGCGGTAGGCCGTTATTACCAACCATGCTGTCACTAATTGAAGTTGTCAGCAGCCTATTTTAATCAGCTCTGTGATAGAGGTTTATCTGACTGAAGCCTTTTTCGCATTTTGCTGAAGAAATACGTAGAACTGCAAGGAGGTTCATTCAAATTTTCAATTTTGGCCTTGCAGTTTGTGTGTGGTTAAACAATACCAATTCATTTTCTTCATGCAGAGCTTTCTGTGATGAGTAGAGATGTAAAAAAACATGTTTTTTTTGGCGTTGAAATATTTCAATGAAATATTTCAGTTTTATTTGAAATATTTCAGTTTTCGTTGAAATATTTCAAATTATTTTTTTCTTTGCATTTTACAACTAATTACAACCATAATAACAGTTTATTTATTTCTCATATTACATATGATATCAGAGGTGTCAAACCTTTTTTAGTGGCGGGCCAGGGTGAGCATCTCCTAACAAGTGGCGGGCCAGGGTGAAGTTTTTCTAACAAGTGGCGGGCCAGGGTGTCGAAGCTCCTGTAGCAATTTGTCTTTTGTTTCTATCGATCCATGTATAAAATGGAGTCATATTCTAACAAGATAGGCATACTATAATATTATAGGTTTACATACAATAAATCATGAAGATTTGCAAGATATTTGGCACTGACTGTAAAATTTAAACATTTGAACTTTTATCCTCTAATTTTGTAATCTTTTGGGAAGGTTCCGCGGGCCAGAAAAAAATCATCGGGAGGCTAGAAATGGCCTGCGGGCCAGCTCTTTGACACCCCTGTATTATATGATTGTGTTAGTGATGACCATCCTCGAGATACTCAATTTATTTCTAATTACCTGTTTTTAAGAATGACTTTTATGAGAGTTAGGCTACATTATATGT
The DNA here is from genome assembly GCA_945859605.1 of Lumbricus rubellus. NCBI lineage: Eukaryota > Metazoa > Annelida > Clitellata > Crassiclitellata > Lumbricidae > Lumbricus > Lumbricus rubellus. The sequence goes on from OX243819.1 coordinate 8,736,315, forward strand.
TGAAAAACATGTTTTATTCACCAAAATGCCACAAATTACAGTTTGATCTAATAAAGTAGGCTAGATGTTATTGTTCATTGTTATGCTTAACATTTATTATTAATCACTTGTTTTGTCATAAATGAAATAAATGTGATTTTAGCTAAATTCTGCTAGCCAAGGACACAGTCAATTGTATAGAATTCGAAACACTTCAGTGACTTTACAAGACAAATTATAAATCACAAATACTATGTCAACTAGACTCAATAATAATCCGGCAAACAAAATTTTACAAAAAGTTCTAAGAATAGAACTTAGAACACAAACATAAATAGTATTATAGTACTATCAGTCAGACAGAGTAAACCATCATTAATAGTAATTATACTGCTAAAACTGTCAGTTACAAGATTTCCTCATTGTTATTCATCATCGTCCATGTCATCATCTTTGTTATCATCGTCAACTAGAGATGTAAAAAAAACATACATGTAAAAAAAACGTTTTTTTTGGCGTTGAAATATTTCAAAAAAAACTGTCAGAAATGAAATATTTCAAATGAAATATTTCACGCTCACATCACTAGTGATGAGTCCTTTCGTTTTCCTCATGCAGAGCTTTCTGTAATGAGTCCTTTGGCCACAATGCTTTGCTTAAAATCTGGGCTCCAGTCAAGATATTAGTGGATGGAAAATGCTGAACAATACTATCATGAAGTGCATGAAGAAATTGTGAACGTAAAGCTTCAAATTTTGCATCGTCGCTTTCATTCTTAGTCATGGGACACCGATAACTGTGACAACCTGTTCTAAAACTTCAAACAAATTTGTTAAGAGTTATCCCATTGCTAACTTTTAATACAAGCATTTTGCTTAGTAGATTATTTAATATGATCCATTGAATGCATGATATTTGCACCATTGTCCTGCAAATATTAAAGAGAGCTGCTTTAATCAGCGCAAACCATCTTTAAGTAAGCAAGTCTCACTTTAAAGAATCCAAGACCGAAGTTTCTTAAGCAAACCTTTATATTTGCTTTTCTCTCTTGAAGTTCTTTTTGATTCCTGAGAGCAATTATTTACAAAATGTTGATTCAGTGCTGGATAGTCATGCAACGCTGACCGAACAGCCACATAGGATGAAAACACCCAACGAACGTTGAACACTTTCCGAACCTTCATAATCTCAATGGCAAAGGAATCAACTACCACTTGCAATTCAGCCTGATGTTGGGGGACATACTGTAAACTTTCTTGATCTGAAAATTAAACTCATGATTGGAGTTTAAAAGTACACTAATAAGATAAAAAAACAACATCAAGTGATGAGAGTGTAGATAATATGACGTTAAACGAATTGAACTTGGAAACAATGAAACCCAAGCTCTGTTATTGTCGACTTGCCCTTGACTGAAGTGCACCGATACTTGTTTTTAGTGGCAGATGTCGTAACCAAAGGGAGCAACATTTGCTGTTCATCTGAGCCTTTGGTGAAGATATAACGGTGTTCCTTTGTCTCTGATAGCTCTTTCTGTATTGCTCAGAACGTTACTTCTTGACTGTCAGTTGGACTCACATTTTCTGTAGGCTAGAGTTGACTGTTGTTCTTGAAGATGGCAAGATAAGGCATTACATTAGATAAGGCAAAAAAATCAGTTTGCAGCAAATTTGTGTTGTCAGTGAATGACCTCAGAATATTGAATAGATCTTGCAGTTTTTTCCATTCACTTGCTAGTGCTTCCTTCTTAATTCTTTGTTGAGGTGTTTCTGCTGCTGCACTTGACTTTTCCGAGACTCGTCTTCCTCCTTCTCCTGCTCCTTAGGCTGTCGTCTGTGGCTGTGCGATTGTACATTGTCCTGGTCGTACTCGTAAGACTTCACGGCCCATAGTATTTTATTCTTCTCTTTAACCTTCGTTTCCCCCTCAAGCAACTGCTCTAAGATGAACAGGTTTCTATTCCATCTGGTGCTGAAATCTTGCGTGTTGAGACATTTTTGCATCATCTTATCTTCTCTGTTGTAACTGAAGAAATTCTCACTTTACAATGTTCCGAGCCTTGCTTAGGGCTGAAGCATAACATGTATTTTTCTTGACATCCTTAAAAACTGTGCCAAACAAGGAAATCTATGCAAGTGCAATGGAATAGCATCATCGAATGTATTGTATTCCTCATATTCACTCTCACTATTGTCCTCTGTCTCTATCACATTGTCAGTGCTTCCATCAGTATTTTCTGAGTCACAGTCATGATCTTTTTCTGTACTCATTCAATTCTGAATTTGCTGCTAACCAAACAGCCTTCACCATGTCGCTCCTGTTATCAGTCAAAACCATTTAAATGCTCCTAGGCAGGAAACCCCCACTGCTTCGTACTTCTTTCAATTTTGCATCAAGCATTTCACCTCTTTGTAGGAGTGGAATTTTATGCAGATTTAGTCAGACATTGTGGGGAATCTCATAGCTAGGATTAAAGTGCCAATCGGAAATCCCCAGAAATGAAGCAGTCAACCATTTCTTGCTCCAGCAATCCATGCCTATCAATTTTTTAGTCGATCTTTTACCAAAACTACTTTTTGACTACTGACTGGAGCTTTAAATTCTTCATCATTAAGTCCATTTTGGTATGTCGAACCTGGAATGGGAAAAAAATGAGTGCACGATAAAATTTCAATTTCAGCATAAATATTTAATTAGAAATTAATTTTTTTTTAATAGTAATAAATCAGTCATAAACTTATTCCATGAAGTGTTATTATTAGCCTTTTAATCTAGAATTTTAAAATATTATGACTTTCCTGAAATGCCGGTGTTCTTTTAAATGTCCCCACCAAACCCATATTTTGCAACCATAGCTTGCTAGCTCTAACAATATATTATGCTTAATCACACGTCCTTAGCGCCTGGTGTAAACATTCATTACAAGATTTCACAATCAGTATGTACTGTTTGCATAATAGTTTTGAAAGTTTGCATAGCAATATTCAATATTCTGATTATTTGGGAGCGAAGGCTCCAGAGCCAATATCGGTGTAGACAGTGATGGGGAAAAACTTTTTAAAAGATTACGTATCCATGTCTGACTCCCTTTTAGTGCAGAACCCTCTTGATATTACAGCTTGGTATTATTGCTTGTTACTTACAGCAGTGGTTCTCAAAGTGGTGGTCCGCGGACCGGTGCCGGTCTGCGGAGTCATGATCACCGGTCAGTGAAGAAGGCTGAGAGGGAATAATAAATTACAATTATTAATTTGTATATTTAAAATTGTGAAATTATTCGAATTGTTCTTCCAAATTTATTCAAAATTCTATCTCAAACTTTAAAACTACATTAGCAGTGCCTTATTTTAACTTGCCAAATGGCTGTACAGACAATTTTCACTAATTAAAAAATTCCTAATTATAAATAACCGTAGGCTGTAATTACTTTTTTTATAGGCTAATACAGTTCGCTTTTGTTTGTGCTTGCCATTAAAGTTAGCGGTCCGCGAGCTTCCCAAATAAATTATTGCCGGTCCATGGTCTGCAGAAGTTTGAGAACCACTGGCTTACAGTACAATTTGATCAGTAAATTAATGTGTGCCGGATAACCCATCTCTGCCATTACCAGCCAAAGCTGATCAAGTGAAATATAATCAACGGCTTTTGTGAAATCAATTAAGCACATTTATAGTGGTCATTCATTTTTGCATTAAATACTCTAAGATTCCACAAAGACTACATTATAACCAGCTATTACTCCATTGCAACTAATGTTTAACTTCAGGCAGTCGACTGATGCTCTGTTCATTATGTTAACAACAGCAAAGAAATCACTTGATTAAATCAGAATTTCATCCAGAATGTAAAATCTTGTGGACCCTGCTAAACTTCAAAAGACAGTGACTGATGCCACCAGCATCAGAATGCTCTAACACTGGATGAGCAACTGCAGTATCATTTTTTATTTAGCCAACACCCAGGTAGTTGAGGAGATCAGGAACATGAAAACAGCTATTTCACATCAATTGACCAGCTTCCTCAATCCTTATTAAATTCCTGATGTTTTGCCATCCATCATGCATTTTGGGAAAAATGGAGTTAATTGTTATGTCCTGACATGAGGACTGTCGCTTCTTAAATGCCTCATATAACACTCTTTTTAAGTCTAATACATGCTGCGCATATCCAACCTCTGGACACGAGTAATTCACAGTTAATGGATTTCACTCTATTATCTTGCTTATCTGCATAAAAAGCCAGCCTGCTGTTTTTCAAGATTATTGAATTGATTAAATTTGCATTGTCAACACTAGTGCAGACAAATGCAGAGTACAGAGGCTGGGTTATACCTGGCTATGGAGAGGCGCACTGGGTTATATATGTCGCCATGTGGTAGAGATCTTGAATGGCTTCAGCTAATCCTCCAGTCCAGTTGTTTGCAGTTTCTTTTAATTTCAGCTGAGCTTTTAAGGTTGAGCTCTCCAAAAAATAACCCAGAAATTAGAATACCAGGTAGGCTGATGAGACTGTTAACTGTCAGAAACAACCTAACTCCAGTCTGACGCTTATACGCTCTGTTCCCGTATTTTTACTAGCGCATAGTTACCCATCCTGCCATCAACATCTGGCACAACTATATACGAACTTGTAAAAATAATGGTGCACGGTCAAAAGCGCGCATGTCAAAAGCGCGCAGAGAAATGCGCGCAGACAAATGCGCGCAGTAACAAAATCGCGCAAGACAAATGCGCGCAGACAAATGCGCGCGCGACGAAGAACACATAGACTCAATACACAAAATATTTTTATACATGTATGTATGTATGTATGTATGTATGCATGCATGCATGTATGTATGTATGTATGTATGTATGATCGTTGCGCGCTTTTTTGCGCGCTTTGGTTGGGCGATTTTGTCTGCGCCCTTTTGTCGGGGAAGGTTCCTGTATTGTCTGCGTGCTTTTGTCATGCGCGCAGTTGTTACGGCGCCAAAAATAATGTATTTTCCTTTCTCTATGAAGATCATCATGCGGTTAAAAAAAAGTCCATTTGTTTTTGGCACAGATTACAGTTCGAATTCAGCGACAAGTTCCTAGCTGGATGTCCCGCACATTGATGAATGTCAGATAGGTCCCGCCTTCGTATTTCACTAATCAGTTTTTAGGATGAATCAGCTAGAGATCAAAAGCACCATTGATGTAAGACACTGGCCTAATCCCAGATCCCTGAATGATGCTAGCATTAATGTTCCAGGGCGAGGGGCAGGACCTCCGGAAATAACAGTTGTATACAATATCTTGAATGTCAAGTTCTTCTTAAAAGTCAAGAGATATCACGTAGTTATTTTCGTACGGGAGACATTTGACTGTGAGGGTATAGGCTATGCCGCTTGCTATCTGCACTTGGTATGTCTTCATGTGGAGTTGGTCTTCTGAGACCGAATGACTTAAAAGATGAGTGGTGTAGTATGTTCCTTCTAGCACCAAACGACTAATGGTGGAGGTGTAGTAGGCTCTGCACTTTATCAGCTTTAACAGCAGGTGATGAAAATATGAATGCAAAAGGTTGTTTCCAATTGTCACGCAGACCACGCACCATAAAACAAAGACAACTGGAGGCAAGAGCATTACTCTGACACTTGTCACCCAAGTCTTCATTGCCAATAATACTGTCAGTCGCTTATCATACTTTTGACCATGCCAAAGAAACATCTCGTCTAATAACAATTTAATACAACAGTGATTATCTGATGACAGTGCAGCGATCTTCTCCTGCAGCTCGTGTTATGCCGTCCAGGGCGTCCCCTCTAGTTTGGAGAAAGACATCAGTTAAAAAAAAATTTCATCACCGTTACAGCATCAGAAAAACCACAAGCAACACTGAAGTTACACAAACTTGCCTTTCATGGCAAAACAAACAACTTCACCAGTAATTAATCAGTATTCCTATGGACTCGTAGTACAGTGACAATGCTAGTAACTTACATTCGTCATCCCACCTCCTACACCACGGCAACCGTTACAATAACAACAAAAATAAGCGTTCAACTTGATCACCAACAGTGTCCTCTAAATCATTTTACACAAAGTAAAATTTAGTAGGTCGGATTGGCCAATTGAAATCATCCCTGTGGGCAAGAGGTTTGCAGATTGGACAGCACTGACCTATGGTATGCTTGCACTTTGTGAATTACATGTACAAAATATGTAACATTGCATAGAATAATAAAGTAGAAACGCGTGCCCTATTGTAAAGGCCTACCATCTCCCGTGGTACCACCCTTGTAATCTGGAACGGAGCGCTTCAGGTCGTAGCGCTGTTTCTGATTTTCCTCAGCTCGTGTTTTGCTGTCCAGGGCATCCCCTCTAGTTCGGAGAAAACGTCGCTTATGAAATTTGTTCTTTGACAAACCTCATCTTCAGTCGAAAAATTGTCCTCAGCATTATCCGCCCCACCCATTTCAAGGTGAATTTGAGTTGAATACCATTACATATTACATAAAATGAACGAGACTGTATCGGGTGCTGCTTTGGCGGCTACAGCGGTATGCGAAGAGAGTGGACCGGAGCCTCGTGAGAGGCGCAATTTATCGAGACGGTTATTGGCGACGTTCTGCAGGTAGTAGTCCTCAAAACGGGTGATGATAAAGTCAACAAGCTGCGGAACATTGTACGCCTTTGTACGGTGAAGTACGCTGTCTTTCAACACTCGCATGGCTCGTTCACAGTAGTTGTTGGTATTGTTGTCACTAGGGTGCATCATCCGCCCCAAAATTTTTAAATTTTTTACTGATCTTTCTGTCCCTATTCTAATTTTGTTCCTTATGCTAAAAGAACACTCTCTGCAAAATTTTAGAATTTTTCATCACAATCTATGTGGTCCACCAACGATTTCTAATTTGGAGAAAAGGCGTAAAAATGCTATAGCATTACACAATACATTATTCGAATACCTACAGTCGAAGTACCAAGTGCTAACAGAATGGAAACCCTCATTGAGGGTCCCTCAATGTTAATAGAATATAAGAATGTTAAGCACAATAGAATACTGCATAAAATACTATAAACTGTAAATTTTTGGTTGCTATTGTCCAATCTGCTGACTGACTTTGAGTTCTGGAGACGGCTTTTTACGTTTACGCAGACACGGGTTCTTCTTACGATCCCGTTCCACAACCTGCAGAACATTTTGATAGTGTTCTTCACCCTTGGCAGTAGAGAGGAAATCTGAGCTTAGCTTGACGCCTCGTTCAGCACGATCATTCACAACATTTACTGCTTGGAGATTCTTGAGTGAACACTGATACGCAGCAGATTCCGACCATGCGTCAACGTCCTCGGCTAGGAACGCAGGATCCAACTGGAGAATTTCGAAGAAGAACCAAGAATCCGCACCAACCAAATCCGCTAGTGTTGTTGTTGGACTGATGGTTGTAGGGAACACGGGCTTCCCAAACCCCATACCGAACCGATGCTGTGGAACTTTCAATCCAGTGGTGGGTTTAATGGCGAGGAGGCTATCAGCGAGTGCGCGGCGAGCTGCTGATGGTGTGCTGGTGCTAAAAAGAGCCAGTGGCACCATCTCCTCAGTCAGGTACCACAGATGATTCCTCAGTGCCTTCACTGCGCTTCGTGATATGTCTGGATGCACAATTTGATATCTGATCAGAGTCTGGAAAAACTCTAAATCACGCCATGGTGCATCTGCTGCGGAATTACAAGTAATCCACCACTGGCTGTAGACAAGTGTAGCGAAGTGTACAAAATCTCTCACCTTTGACACTTGATGTTTTGTTGTGATTGTACCAGTAGGCAGTTGCTTAATCTGCTCCTCAAAGAGGCAGATCTTAATTGAATACAGAAGCTTGGCCATCCAACGCGCCTTGTGTAGAGCGCCCGGTTGCTTGAACTGTACATCTTGTCCAACCGTATCACCGTTAAGAAAGAACACGCAAAGCTCAATAAACTCGAGGTAGTCGTCTCTTCGAATGGGCAGTTCAGATTGTGCCAAGTTCAGGACGCTATCCCGACACGTATTGATGAAAGCGTGTGCAGTACCATCTATTGCCCTTGAATCAAAATGGGACAAAACACATTGGAAACCATTGCCACTGGTCGACTTTGACTGCAACAAATTGAAATGCTTCCGAAATCTCGTAAACAAAGTAACATCAGGCGATTTCGATACTTCGATGCGCAAATCTTCAAACACATGAGACAGTATTACCTCGCCGACATGGTGGCGACAGGCCGACCAAAGTAGCGCTCGCCCGAGTCTTTTCTGAATAGTCACACATGCTGCTGAAATGTGTCCAGTATTGGATGCCGTTGTATCGAATGTCATGTTTACAATCGAGTCGGCACAGTGCCAAGTCGAGAGAAGATCAACAGTTAGGTCAGCGATGATGTCTCCAGATTTGCGATCAGTTCCGGGCTGATATGCAGGAACACCTAAGATCTTCAGCTCCACGGAATTCCCTACCACGACTGTTAGACGCTCCTCGGAAATGTTTCTGTTTTCCAATGAAGACATTAATTTCGAGTCCCAGTGTAAGGTCGCTAGCTTCGGAGCAACCCACTCATCTCTACAAGCAGCCGCTATACTCTTGCCAACCGTACTTCTCGATTTGTCAGTTGTTGCGTACGATGACGCAACTTGACAAATCTCCACCAGCCTCCTCTATTAGAGCTTCTGTGTAGGCAGCCTGCTGAGTGGGAGTCATCTTCAAGCGAGTTGCGATTGCAACAAGCTTAGGTCTCTTGATGATATCGTGAGGTATAAATGCTACGGTCCCTGTTCGTCCAGTGCGATGATGACTTCTGGGCGTGCTCATTGAAGGACCTGCTACATCATCACCATCAACGGGTAACAGCTCAATATCAGCATTGTCATCACACTCGTCGCTCTCACTAGAACTGTTTTCATACTCAGCAGTTGACCTGGACGTTTCACTAAGCATTTTATTGCGGCGCTCTGCCTCCAATTGTCGACGCTTCTCCTTGCGTTCTATTTTCTTCGCAAGCAGTTTGTCACGAGAGCCAAACGTTGCAAATCTGTCTCCTTTCATCGACTGGAGAAAGCATAAGTCCTCAGTCTTTTTTATCAAACTCTCTACATTTGCAGGCCACAGGGAGAAAGTTTGTGCCAGGTGCTCCTCCATTTCTTTGACCTTCTTCAACGAACTTGGTGTAGATCTTCGTTTTAACGGTATTGCCCTGATTTTTGCATTTTCGTCGAGAAGTTTTATGAGTTTTTCACAGGCTTTTCTGTTAGAGATGATAGGAATGTTGGCCTTCTCGTAGAAGACTCTAACTTCCTCCAATACAAGCCTCGCAGCTTCCCATCTCGTGCGATTCTCCGGTAACCCTTCATTGAGATGATGAATCATGCAGCGAAGAACTTGCGAAGATGTGGGAAGACGTGAGCCGGTGATTTTTGCATCCTCCTTCGTTACGCCACTTCCCAGTCCGAAAACAGCTGAAGACTTTCTAGTTGTGACGGCCTTTTGTGAAGATGAACAACATGGTACTGGTTTTTCCTGCTCAGTAGGAGTCGCAGGCGTTGCAAGAGACGGATCGTCTAAACTTCCACCACTTGTTATATCAGACATTATAAAATGTTCACTTGAGTTACTCTGAAAGTGTAAAATACAAAGTCAGTTTATGGAATACCATAGTACGTCTACCATTGGTTAAAGAGGGTCATAAGAGGACTACACCTTGTGATGAGGTCTGAGAACTCTGTAAGTGTAGGATTTTCAAGCATTGACTGCAGCATCTTATTACTAAAAAACCCTAATATCACTCAGGCTGCCATGTGCTGTCCATAAATATCACAATTTGATGTAACTTCTACATCTACTAAATAGCAAAACAGTTATGAAAAGAAAAAATGGAAATGCTGTTGAGTTTTGAGACCCGAAAACAGTAGAAATAAGGCAGAAAATGAAAAAATCAATACTTACCTGAATTAATATTATTAGAACAAAATTCTCTTTACACTTAAAACCAAAGACTCAAAAAATCCAAAGACTCAAAAAATCTAAAGACCAAAGACTCAGAAGATGATAGCATTGAAAGTTCAAACCCTCAAATTCACTTCTCCCACCATTCTGTACATGAACAGTTGAACACCATTTGTGCTGATCATTTCGCATGTACTCGAATTGACCAAATAATGGAAAAGTTCGTCCCCCTGGTGGACCCCCTAAATATTTTCTGAATTTAATTTAGTTTTTCAGGCATCCTTGTATGGCGTAAAGGAACGTTTTAAACTTAGGGACAGCGCATTCCTTGAAAGTTGGGGCGGATGATGCACCCTAGTTGTCACGTGTTGGAAGATCGCTTCTGCGGCAGATTGCCCATTCCACACGCCTAGCGAACAGTGCCTGGAGTCGTCTGTACACTGCTGGGTGAGCCACAACCAGTTCATCAGCCATAGCCTCATCATATTTAGTCTGCAGCGAGACTTCGCTGTCGGCATAGACCATGGACTTCACGATGTTGAACAGATACGGTCGATCATTCTTTGGCACTGTATGCTGAATGCGCATCCCAAAACGAGCAGACGAGTCGATTCAGGATACACATTTTGGAGTGCTGACCGTTCAGCAGCTGAGTCATCTGTCATAAAAAGCATTGGTCCAGCAAATCCACGGCGATAGATAAAAGCATGCGCTGTCCACAGTCGTTGCACTTGATGTTACAGTCACACGTGGTGTTAGCCAGACGTGCTGTGTAGTAGTTGGTTCCTTCAGACTCGGATCGAACACACCATTCCTTTGCCAGCGATCATTTCACAGCTGATGGACTTCATAGTGACAATTTGCGTTTTGTCCAGCCCATCTTCGTCCCAAATTCATTCAACTTAACTTTCTTAGCACGCTTTGAGTCTTTGACAAAGGTGAAAATAGCAGCCATAGATGGCTGCATTAGGATATGCTGCCTGAGATGCTGACATCACAGCCACCTCAAAGTCCACTAAAATTCATTTAGGATTGGCTGCAGGAATGAGTATTTTTCAGTTGTTCCAGGTAGTTAAAAGCCGGTTAAGTCGCTTCTGAATATTGTCGCCCAGAACCATTTGGATGACTTTATGTAATACAGTACAGTCACCATAACCTCCACCGACCAAAAGTCAATGTCATCCGATTCAATCACATCCACGAGAGAACCGATAAACGCAGATTCAAACGCTCGGGACTGCTTGATCTAGGAAGCGAGTTAATATTTGAGAGGTGAGATCCCAGGTTCTGAAAGACCATAGATCTGGGCTATCCCAGGGTCTCAGTGGTCCTTGCACCAGGTTGTTGTCAATGAAGGACAGCATATGTCATTTTTCCTAAACTGCCCAGCTCAAAAATACATCACAGACTCCGGATGTACTGGACAAAGTCTGTATTATGACTGCCATGATGAAAGGCCAGACTTCTGATTTATCTTTGACTCCAGACGCCTTAGCCCAGATGCTCTCCAAGTCTCCATATTCTAATCCTACGTGCCCTTGATTGTGTAGATAACGTAGCGTGATCCATATGATTGCTCCAAGATGGATCCTAGGGTTGATTCTTTCCAACTGTGCAGTGACGCCTCCCGGATTCACAAGCACGAGACGTCCCGACGCTCCGCTTGCGACGGAAGGACAGTTTCCGCAGGACTAATCGGCGAGAAGGTGAATATCGCCGAGCTAGTTTGGGTTTTTATTTCACGTGGAACTAAATTACACAATGTGCAAAAATAGCTAGGAAATGCTGATTTCAACACAGCCTGCTCTCACTCAAACTAGTTAAGCAAGAATAGCTTTTGCAGACCTATACCCTCTGTTCATATTTCCACCATGGTTCATCTCTCTATTCTGTCTCATGTCGCCTCGTCCTCTATTCATGTTTCCGTTAAATCTCTCTTTAGATTTATCTTCGAATGGTCTCACATTCGGTCTGTCGTTACTGAATTTCACTGGAGGTCTCATATTATTCTCTGCATATTTGTATCCATGCGCTTCAATATAAGATTCTGCACAGGTCAAGGTATCCTCTAGACTCATTACTGCATGTAAGGTAAAACTGGTCTCTCAATAGCAGGTTCTCCATACCTTCGTATGTTTTCTCACATCCGGCCTGGAGTAGCCATTGCTGCATATACCTTCTCAATCTATACACAAAATTCGAAGGTGTCTCACCTGACTCCATCTTACTCGTTTTAAACCTGCACTTGTAACTTTGTGTTTCTTCCGATGACAATCTCTGGTTAATCTCTAATGCTTCCCTCGAGATGTCTAGCTAACACCAGTGACCAATTTTCTGTTGCCACTTCACATGCTGTGCATGTCCTCTCAAACCTCAAAAGATATGCATCTAAGCAATCTTTATTTTCATTAAATATGGGAAACTTGATATCTTTCATTCCCTTATTATGACTATGGTTTCCTTGAGGTGGAGCATCTTCAACTAACGTGTACGTGACTTCACCTTCATCCTGATTACCCCCAGAATCAATTTCTTTTAATCTCATTTGACATTCAAGCTTCTTGATTTCTAAGTCTCTGTCCATAATTTCTTTTGCCTCCTTTGCTCGACTTTCTCGTTCAAGCCTTGCGTCAGCTATTCTCGCTATCTCTAACTCTTGTGGACTGGCTGCTTGTGCCTCTTCTTTAAGAGGTTTTGCCACCTCAGCTGCACGTAGTTCCCTTTCTTTCTTCTCTTCTCGTTCATCCGCTCTCTGTTGTCTCAGTTCGTTCTGTGTTTCTCTGACAAATTCTCTCAACTGTTCCCCTTGGTATTGTAACAGTTTTCCCATGTCATACCACAATTGATAATCTGTGTTCGACATTTTCCCTTACTTACTCACTCTTTGCTAAGTGGTAATAAATTTCACAGAAATAGCTGTACGCTATTAAATTTTCAAAATACACAATTGACTCGTTAATAATTATTCAACAAGTAATTATTAAGCTAGTGTGACCTCTTAGCCACAACCGATCTATAGTCCACTGCAATAGGATTACCGCACCTAACCTCACGCTTTTCCGCAAATTCGCTAACTCGCGCTGCACAAATGTCGCAAATGTTCAAATAAATTTCCATCGTATTGGTATAGTCTCTCAAAAATAAATGTCAGCAATGTTCAGTTTAATTAGCAATTATTACTGCTAACAATCCTGATACGGGCCATCCATCATGTCACAGTCTTTAAAGCCTTGAACATGGGTAGAACTATTACTAGATAACTATTCTTCCTAATTGAAGAAGACCCAATATTAATAATGAAAATTGTATTTAAAATGTAAAACAATTGTAGCAAGTTGTCCAGGGGATGATTCTCCATCTAGGTAAATGAACTGGAGAAGCACAAATGAAGTCCGTTTCTCCCACTAAACACTTTATTATACTTCATCAAAAAGACACAGCTACAGAAAACGACGTCTTATCCGTCTGACATCTACACACTGACTGCCCACTATAGTCCAGTTCCACCCCCCAATCCTTTAATAGTGTCACTCCATCCCTTCATTTACTCATCCATGCACGCAGCTCCATCCCATATGTAACAACCTATGCAATTGCCTAATTACTTATTTGGCATGAAGTTGTTGATCCGATCTTGCATGAAGTTGCAGTCTTGTTGTTTGATGTAGATGTAGAACTGATGCAGTGAGTGGTTATTCTGGAATTGTTGATCCTAAGGTGGTCTGGATTTCATAATTTCAGGTGAAACAATATTTTCCTTGTTGCGCGCGGTGGAGGCATTGATGAAATTCTCAGCATAAATAGTTCTGAAGAAACGTATTTTACTATTGGCATAGTGCGTTGTTTTATAGATGTTGCAGCTTTAAATATCCCGCATTACCGATGAATTTTGAACGATAATATGCGTTTGGAAAGAAGTAGATAAACTGTCTCTACCTGGATGTTAATTAATTACGCAGCCACTCTCTCTCAGACGCTACATCGTTCTTGACAATGGTGACCAGCTACTGCCAAACACCAAAGAATTCGCAATTGGCAGAGTTCAGATCTGGCCTAGCAATCCTCAAATTTTCGAAAGTCCCGATACAAGTCCTCCATAGGTTTGTCCAATCAGTGATTCAAATTGTTCAGGCAACGTTGGTTTTCAGCAAGTTTATTTTGCAGTACTTGCAATTGTGCCAGCACTGGGTATGCTGCTTTTCCCTTATTATTTCAGAAAATATCCCATTGCAGCAATCGGATCAGATTATTGACAATAAGCATACTAGTGACAGCCAAAACATTATGGCTGCCACTCAGCACCGACTCCATCACGTCGAACACGGCACATTCGATCAATGCTGGACCAGACTCTCGGAGCAGTTTTCCGCGGCATCGGAGCGGAACACAGGTCCACATACAAGTTTACAATGCTCATGTTACATTCTGCCAAGTTATAAATCAACAAAATGACCTTGTGACCTCAAGATGGCCCCTGATGACAAAAGCAATATCAGATATGAATTTACATATCTGAATCAGTAACATTAGAGTCTTACACGTGCATATGCTGTAATAAATGAAATAGATGAAACTCAATCACCTAGAACATGACCCTATAACCTCAGATGACATCGGATTACAAAAACAATATCAGAAATGAATTCTAAATACCTGAATCAGCAACATTAGAATTATTATCCATGCATAAGCTGTAAGAAATGAAAAAGATGAGAAAATGACCCTTGACCTTATGACCTCAAGGTGACCCTGATGACAAAAACTACATCAGACATGAATTCTACATACCCGAATCAGTACCATTACAGGTATTACACGTGCATATACTGCAAGAAATAAAAAGGAATTTTCCAATATGGTGGGCGGCAGCCAAATTTTAATTTGTCAAATTTTATGTCATTCATGGTAGAGAGTGACACAGGGACAGAAATACGTGAAGCACACAATCGTTCAATTTATTCAAAATAGTTCTCAGAGTGTCCAAGTTATTTCTGACAACTCGATGGAATAGTATCCTACACCTCTTGCTTCAACGTTGTCTCCAACTTGTTCTGAATGTTACTTCTCTTGACCTTAGTAACAATTTCTTTGCAAGTTGCAATGAGATCAACAAATGGTTGCAGAGTCGAATCACAGCCAACGTTCTTTGGATTGAGAGAATGGGCAACGACCAAGTTGATGTTGTGACCGACACAAGAAAACCAAACTGGTCTTTGAGTTTGAAGACACATTTTATGTTGGGCCCATTATTCGTGACAATGTAATTCTGTGGGTTTCTTATGTCAAATTTGGAAAGAATGGTCCAAACAGCATATTTGATGTTTTCAGCTGTTTTCTTTTCTTCGATTTCTCTCGTGGCCAAGATTCTTGCACAGATAAATGTTATTGGTCTCTGGTCATTGATGTAGTGGACAGTGACAGTGATGAAACAGGTATTTGTAGTATCATACGTCCACATATCTGCTGTGATGGCAACTCTATAAATTCCCGATAGCCCATCTTCTAGCTCAAATTTCTTACTTTCTGCTAGAACCGAAGTGTGACGAGATATGGTTTTCTCACTTGGCAAAATGTTCTCTGAAATTTCTCCATATCTTGCACCGATGGAAACAAGAGTTTTAGCAAGAAGCTTGAGGCCAGTTCCTTCAATGAAGCTAAATGGGTTAAAGGCAAAAATTTGTGAAGTATTCATCTGTCTATTTCTTAGCCAACCCCGCTTATTGGACCGATCGCAGCAAGATGGCGGTCTCTCTATCGGCCCTGGTTGGCTTCCGGTAGGATCCTTCCCCTCATCAGTGCATAGTACGAATTTATTTAGACTCAAGTGTAGTTAGAAGGAAATTATCCGTGTTACGGTGAAATTCATCATCAATCAATCATCAAAATCATTGGGCTCAATGCCCGTAAGAGTCCGACGCCACTCTCTGTCTGAGTCTGTATATCAGCCTCTCAGTTTAAACTAATCTAATGTCTAATCTAACGTTCAAAGCAGTACGTCTGGCCATATTAATGTTCTAGAATAGTACAGAATCCATACTCAGTCTCTGACGTATAATGTATGTCACATAAAATTCAACGGTTCATCATTAATCAACGCAAGCAGACACTCAACGTAATTTAATCTAGCGCTCAATACGAATGTTATTAGCCTGGCCACATTAGAATTTAAATACGAACTAAATACTCGCATTTCTTGCGTAAAGTGTGTACTGGAAATGTAGTTCAACAGTTAACCCTACAAATTGTCCTTGTCTACATCGAATGCAACGCAATAGCTAATAGTACACTAGTTCATCGTTAATTAATGCTGCAATTGAATGAGAAAGCTAACACGGCCCCTTTTTTCTTGGGCTTCAATTACAACTAATGATCACACAGTTCAGAAATTATCACAGCTCACTTATCGTTTGAGCTGCAGAATTAAAGTGTTAATTAAACGGTTCATCAGCAAATAAAAATCACATAAACGCGAGTGCCACGGAACTGTGTGAGAGGTGCCTCTTGAAGAAAAGTCCCGGCACCAAAGTCGATCAGAATCAACTTCCTTGCATGGACGTCTACCAGCAGATTCTCACTCTTGATGTCACAGTGGATTTCAATCACCGTACTGTACTGTTAACTCGTTAGTCTCGGTGTAACTATCTTTGATGAAACTTGACAAACCAACTCTTCAAATCAACTTTTTTTCGAACAGCACAACGTCGTAATAGACACGCCCTATACTAGCAGTATTCAAATAAAAATCAGAACATCGATGTATTCAGTTCAATGTCTAGACTTTGACTGCCCTAATACGCCCTCTTAAAGCTACCACCTCACGTGACCGTGACCAAACCAGTTTGTAACTGGTCTTCACAGTTACCTACTACATGACTGAAATACTCCACTCTAAGCACAAAGTCCTCCTAGCGACTATTCTGGGGTTAATGAGAGGCAATACGTAACATATCCCCCCCCCTGAATGAGAGGAGATGTACAGTGAAACGTGAAACGTCTCCGACGACCACACGTTCACACCAACATACCAATCAGCTCACACACAGAAACACACCGTACACAGGACTACATACCACACGTCAATCACCGAACACCAAACGTACGTATCCAGCCAACCCCAAAAAAGATTGAACCTGCTTCTTATTGACCGGCTGTGGAAATCTTAACAACGCCTCTACTTTCTTCAACCGTGGCTGCACACCACTTATCCCAATATGATGACCCAAGAAATCAATCTCAGCATTGGCAAATACACATTTACGCAAGTTCAAAGTCAAATGCGCTTCATCAATACGTTTCAACACACTCTTCAAATGCATCAAATGATCAGACCACGCCACACTGAAAATAATGATATCATCCAGATATGCGTCACAAAAGTCATGCAACCCTTTAACACCTTTGTAACCAAGCGAGAAAATGTTGCAGGGGCATTCTTTAACCCGAAAGCCATATACTTCCACTGATAATGACCACTCGGTGTCACAAAATGTTAGAGGAATCCAATCCTTATGCACAGGGATTTGCCAATACCCCTTAGTCATGTCCAATTTGGTCATGAATTTAGCCTTTCCCACTCGATCAATCATGGCTTCCACCCTTGGCATTGGAAATGAATCAGAAATCGACAAATTGTTAAGTTTGCGAAAATCCGAACACAGACGATCTGAACCATCTGGCTTAGGAACCACCACAATAGGAGCAGCCCAGGGACTATCCGATTCCTCTATAATACCTGCTCGCAATAACTCCTCAACCTCCTTATCCATCTTAGCCATCTTCTCTGGATTTAACCGGTACGGAGCTTGTCGAACAGGTTTGGCACCCTCAACCAATTCAATACGATGAACAGCCAGTAGTCGTACCAGGGACCTCACTAAACACATGCTCAAAAGCATACAACACCACGCAATTCATTCCGTTTTCATCGAGCCGGCCCATGCCCCCGAGGCCGATCCCGGAAGCCGTTGGCGCCACCTCTGAATCCAGGCTGTCCCCGCTGGCTGGCCTCGTTGCCAGCGGGCGATGGAGCAGACGCTAAAAGGTGATCGTTGTCCAAAACGCTGGCCTCGTTGTCCGCAGGCGACGGAGGAGGTGCTAAAAGGGGGGTCGTCGTGTCCCGAGGGAATCAGGCGGTCTCCCTCCTGCATGTCGACGTCCGATTCCTGGGCAATGAGTGTAATTTCCTGGTTATTTGTGCCTCAAAAGTATATGAAATGGTTATTATTCTGTTTAAACTTTACTTTTGTGGACAGGAGATTGATATTTAAAAGAAAAACCTATTTTCACAACAAAAGAATGAATTTGTTTGTTTTTGTTCATGTAAAGTCATAAGAAAACTAGGCTGGCTATATAGGTCACAAGAAACCACAAAATGACTCTAAGGCAACATGTATCAATACTAGAATGATACAAAAATTGACTACCCGAAATTTAGAAATGCATCGGCCTAGTTTTTCGAGATTTACGGTTATACTGTGAATCATCACGAATCAGCCCCAGATGTAGTCTCCCATCATGTTCTCATTGTACTGTCCTTGGTAGCGTCGTTCAAAGTCTAGAATATCCTGGTGGAAGCGCTCGCCTTGCTCCTCCGAGTATGCTCCCATGTTCTTGAAGTTATCAAGGTCAACATCAAGGATGTGAACTTTCAGGGACATACTGCATCCCATTTTCATCAGTTTAAGATCTGTCACAGTTCTCAATCAGTCACTTCATCCGGGTCCTTCCTCTCTCTCAACCCTCACAATGTAAGGGTCTGTGCAGACTGGTCGGCGGCGGTCTTCAGACTGACGAGTCACTGGCGTCCCTCTGGCTACCCTCAGTGAACACCAGAGGACGCCAGCGATCGAAGGGTTCGTCAGAAAAGGATCGTCCGAAGGGATCAGCGATGTCGATGTGACATCTGCATCTTAACCCTTTAAAGGGCATAAGCGCCCAGCACACTTATAACAAATGTAAAAACACAATAAATTGCAGAAAAATGACCAGAAGAAGGCAGCATCCTTGTAATTTAAATATCTGTAATTTAGTAAACAGTGGCAGTTTAAATGCCACTGCCCGTTCGCGGCAAACAGTTCGTGGCCAAAATACGGCCTCTGCCCATTAGGAGCCCAACAAAAAGACTAATGTTTATGTGAAATTAGTTTTTCATGTAGAAAAGAAAATACTTTTGGTTACTCTAATCCTCTGCATCAACACAAGAATAATGTTTCCAAAATTTACTGTTCTCAGAGTCTGATCTGTGCCCTACTTATGGAAGTTGTAAAAGCATGGTGTGACACAAAGTGCAACTCCACAGAAGCTGCACTTTATTCTGGAGCGCTTGTTGTTTTTTCTACTGCTGCAGAGACGACAACGCCGAATGACTGACATGAGTTGTGGCATATGCACACCAACAGATGTGAGTTTGACTTCAGTGGGAACACCTGTTGGTTTCAATGGGAGTGCCTTGTGTTTTGGACGATAGAGTCCCTCCAAGCTGGCTCGTCTAGAGCGTGATGAGAAACTGCCAACAAGTTCTCGAAACAGTGTTTTTCGAAACTGAAACATTGTCATTGGTTCTTGTGGATGAACAGAATTGAACAGTATGTGAGCATTGACAACAGAACAGTCCACAAGGAAATAGAAGATGCGCATCCACCATCGTCTAGACCTGGAGCTGACGTTATAGCGACCTCGCCTTTCATCGAAACGATCCACTCCCCCCATTCTCTGAGTGTATTCAAACACTGCTTGGGGACACGATACATGATTTTCTCAACTAGAATGCAGGGAGCTAGCAGGAAATCAGTTAGCTTATCTAATATCAAGGTAGAATGAAAGCCAATGGGCCTGGCAAGATACACTTGTAACGGCATGGCTGTGTGACGGTGCTGTGGGTAGAAATTGTCTTAGTTACTACCTGCTATGGACAAACTATAAAACAGTATATAACAAATGTGTTCAGTTTATCTGTGGATGTAAAATAGAAAACAAAACCATAATCTACGTACCGTTTCACATCAAGTGCGGACAAAATGTCTAGAAATTAAAACTTTGAATTTGGGGGGGGGCCTTACTTCACTCACAGCAGTTCAGTGCCATCGAGGTTCTGTCATCTGGTCATGTGCAAATACTATTGGAAGAAGGGCAATAGCAGATGCAGTTGGACTGTACTGCAATGTCTACTGGTAATGACTAACTTTTTGCTCCAAAACATACTACTTCTGCTAGTCACATACCTGTGTCCTGTAGCCTTGAACTCTCAGGGTTACAGAACCCGCCTGTGAAGCCATCTCCATCATGAACCTAGCCTTGGTTCCAACCGGCTGTATTGCGGTATCAATTCCAATGATTTTGTCCCTGGGTTGCAGCCGACCGTCATGGTCGACCTACCCCTCCGGGGACAATGTGGCTTATTGACAGCTACAACAAATTCATTCCTTTTCTCAGTAGGCCTCCAACTAGTTTTAGCATTTCACTTACTGCAGCCATATCGATACAATGATTGAATGAATCAATGAAAGGGTTCCTGGGAGGTAAGTAAGCAGGTGTCATACTATAATGTGCAAGTCAACAATAGGAATTTACAAAATTGGAAACTTACACCAAGATATACACATCGGAAAATAAACACTAGAAACTATATAAACACCTTTCCGGTGCCTTATCATAAAATACTTATCAGTACCTTCTGATGAGTTTTTAAAAAGTATGAAAACAAGTGTCTTACTTTTATCCACATTGGTGTTTGGGAAATGCACCTGGAACAGATTCTGTCTAGGTCTGCGCAATGTCTAAACGAGGGATTGCGCTCACACTTTTTAAAAACTCTTGAAGACTGCTCTTATCCACCAGAGTTGGACAGGATCATATCCCAGTGGTTACCCTTGAAAGGCGTTTTATACATGTTCTATTGTTCTAATTGAACGAATATGAGGCAAAGAAGAGTTTAATCATCTCACTTGAGTTGCAGTTTCTAATCCACTCTCCATTCTGAAGCCAAATTTAGATGCATTCTGGCACATGAACAACTTGCAAAAATTTCTCCATTCATAGTAGGCAAAACATTAACGGGCATGCTTGGAAGACCAACAGCGCAACGTATGCGGTCTGGAAGTCTCATGATAGAAGTAGAAAGAAAGTCACAAGCTGACAACTTACTAAAAACCAAGAGTTTTGCTAACATCCCGGTTAAAGTCTCAGGGCATCGCAGCCTAAACACCAGTCAGGGGGTTGTGCGAGCCCCTGACCTGAGAGAATGTTCAGAGGAAGAGATTGTGGATGGATTGAGAGAACAAGGAGTATCGAAAGCAAAGAGAATTACTATCAAAAGAGAAGGACAGGTTAAACAAACTGATACCATCATACTAACGTTTGAAAACCATGCTCCACCAAAAGTCGTAAAGGCAGGCTATATTAATCTGAAGGTGGATGTTTTCATTCCCCAACCAATGCGCTGCTTTAAGTGTCAGCGGTTCGGACATCACAGAGCTAATTGCAAGAGAAACGACACCTGTCCACGATGTGGTGAAGAAGGACACATAGAAACACGCGAGATCCAATGCCAAAAGACCCCTAAGTGCGTTAACTGTGGAGAGAACCATCCAGCGTATTCGAAAGATTGTCCTAAATGGAAAAGAGAAAGAGAAATACAAAAAGTTAAAGTAACACAAGCGCTTTCCTTTGCGGAAGTGAGGAATATTGTAGACCGAACATCCGGCCCTTCAATTCCTTCATATGCAAACACTGTAAAAGCACCAAAGAAAACAGCATCAATAGCGACTCAGACTGAGATAACCTGGATTAAACAAATTGCCCCTCTCAACCTTCATCAGACCACCTATAAAACTACTGAAACCTCCACAGATGGAATTGATAATCTCAACATGATGCCACCCCCAAGTCCTGTTTATCCTAGTGGAAAAACAATGACGAAAACCTCTGACTCTAAGTCTGTCAAAGAAGAAAATAGCCTCCCAAATTTACCTGCACGTAAAATAGGCTCTGGAAAGAAACCTACGCCTAACAGAGTCCCAAAAGGATCTGAAGACCCAATCCAGACCTACAATAAGTATGGTATCCTGGATGACTCTGATGAGATGGATGTGGAAGGAAGTCAACCTTCTACATCGACCAAAGGTAAAAAAGACTTTAAACCTATTTTACCTCCTTAATGGCTACTAAAACCATTAATATTCTACAATGGAATTGTCGAGGTTTACGATCAAATTTTGATGAATTACAACTTCTAATTCATCAATATAACCCAGTTGCTTTTTGCCTCCAAGAGACAAAGCTGGGAGATAAGGAACTTGCAATAAAACATTTTTCATGTTATTATTGTCCGGGATCGGAGATGATTGGAGACCACTCAGGAGGAGCTGGGATACTAGTCAGCAACACCACACCGCATAGCCAGTTGCGACTAAAAACGTCCTTGCAAGCAATAGCAATACAGGTGTCTGTGCCAAAGGCTCTGACTATTTGCTCCATATATCTTCCACCTCCTTCCAAATGGAAAGAACGAGACCTTAAGGATATAATTTCTCAGCTGCCCAAACCATTTCTATTACTAGGAGACTTTAATGCACACAGCCCAGTCTGGGGTGACAAGAAATTAGACTCTAAAGGAAAACGGCTAGAAAATATTCTTATGGAAATAGATATATGCTTGCTAAATGACGGGTCGCATACATACGTGCACCCAGCAACTGGACAAAAATCAGCTATTGACCTCTCATTTTGCGATCCAGATGTCTTCTTAGATTTTCAGTGGATCGTGGATAGTGATGCCCATGGTAGTGACCACAACCCTGTAGTTATCAAGTCCACCGTGACACCACCCAGTGAACAGCCTAATAGGTGGGCCTTGAATAGAGCTAACTGGGAAGAATTTCAACACCTATGTAACTCAACCATCGAGGAGTCCAAAATGACCGAAGACGAGGACCCAGTTAGCAACTTTACAGGATGTGTAATCAAGGCCGCAAAGGCATCTATCCCCACAACCTCAACAATTCCTAGACATATTAATAAGCCATGGTTTGATGACAACTGTAGATCTGTTGTCCATCAAAGAAAACATGATTTGAGAAAACTTCAGAAACACCCTGATGCTCAAAATCTAGCCAACTACCGAATTTCACGAGCCACAGCCAGACGAACCATCCGCTCTTCGAAACGTACAAGTTGGAGAAGCTATGTGTCCAAACTCAATCATCATACTGTAACGCCCGCCCCTGCGTACGCTCCCGGAGTCGCCACTTCCGGTCCGACGCGCGAAGGGACCGCGTACTGCTGTTGGTCGTAGTCCAGAGAGATAGAGGGAGGAAGAGAAGCAGTAGCTTCGGGGTTCAAATCCCGTCGAGTCCGAGCCGGCCAAGTGTCTCGGCCTCCTACCTCTCCGTATGCGACTGGGGCCTTGCTGGCCAGTCTTTCGCTCCGGCGCAGGATGCCTGGATTGACCGGAAGGGAGAGGTCCTTGGGCCTAGCGCCCAAACTTCTTTCCAGACCGATGGCTGAATGGTAAGGCGCGTGCATGGTACCCATGGGAGACGTTTGTCTCGAGTTCGAACCAACAGCAGGTTTAGGAGATGACCTGGGCGTTGTTTCTAGGCGTTCTATACGCGCTACGACTTCCGTCAGCGCTTCCCTAACGTCAGACCTGACGGAAGAGATTTCCTCCCTTACATCAGTTTTTACCGAGGAGATAGCCTCTTCAACATTGCTTTGTACAACGGAGATAGCCTCCTGGGTATCTCTGGCATTATTCTGTATGGTTGCCTGCACATTAGTCTGCATAGACTTGGCGTTTGACTGCATTGCCTCCAGTAATATCCCCATCTCAAAGGCAGAAGGTGGTCTGGAAGGTTGCGAGGGAGTTGACGTTCTGCTCTGCTCCATGGCGCTATATAAGTTTCGGTAATTTCATGTCCTAAGACTAGCAAGAATTAAGACAGTAAGTTTAATTAGAATTTCTTATCAACGCTTCAGTCAATAATTATTAATTCGTTTCAGTGCAAATCAAACATTCAGCGGAATGCAGATAAAATTACAATTATGCAAGTTAGTGCGATGAATTATAATTATGCAAGTTAATGCAAAATGCCCTTAGATCGGAGTATGTCTACAATATCCCCAATTTAGTTCTCAAGTGCCATCATCAAAATTTAAAGTAGCCCAATATTTCTACAAAATCGATTGCCTTAGCTTCCTCAATAAACAGTACCTGACTTCCGGGAACCAGGGACAAGGCAGGCGGCGTGCGTAGGAAGACGACGAAGAGGAAGACTAATCCAGAATAAACGCCGAGGAAATGGGATCCACTAAGGATATAGGTATCCAGAAGATGCGATGACAGACTGACGCAGCACTCGCAGAAAATAACCTCGACGAGTAGGCTTCCGATGAAACAGAGAAGCACTCGCTCCGTGCGAGACGAAGAGCGAAGGCCTGGGCGTTAGGCCTATATCCACAACGAGGGTGCGAAGACAGAACACACAGCGCCGACGATTCGATTCCTGCTCCAAACAGCGATACAAACGGCTCCGGCCGAACAGAGGTTCGACGCAGAAATCGGTAACAAGAGAACTGAACGACGCTTCGAATCAATAGAAACAACTCCTGTCGCAGAAAATGCCACCAGAAATCCACATCCACTCTCGACGAAGGCTCCAACACGACTGATCGCCCGTTGCGCGATCTCCTTCTATCTCCCTCGACTGACGTAGGACGCGATCTACTGCGCATGCGCTGCACACGCTGTGATCACGCAGGGGCAACGTGACCCGGCGTGATGGAAAATACCGACACACGAGCTTATGCTGCATGCACAGACCACACGCAGCCGGCCAGCAAAGTGTATCGCTCCGTCCTTCTGCCCATCCGTCTATCTGTACTGCTCCTGCACTGCGTCAGTCAGCCTGCTTGTCCGCCTGGCCGTACTGGTGCGTCATATCGGCCGACTCCTCTTCCTCCTTTTCGGCCGACCCTCCACTCGCCGAGCGTGAGAAGAGTACACAAGAAACGATCAATAAAGTTTGCCACGGCAGGTGCCTACGTCATCGAACGCTCCGATTCGCATTACAATCTAGGTCACCAATATTATGTAGGGCACCGAATGCAGCTCAAAAATAATAATATTATAATATATATATAATTATCAAACCACGAAATTACCAAGGGATCCAAAAATATATAAAATGGCAACCAGAAATCAAATCCGTAGCGCCTGGGTATCCCAGTCGCGACACTCTCACCGGCCATCCCCCGAATTTCCGGCTCTATTTAATTGGACAAATGGAGCCTGAAATTCTGTAAGACTCTACTCCGACTTTTACATTAAAAGTGTTAAAATTAAATGCATAAATCAAAAAAAATATGCAATGAACAATTATAACAGCAGCGTCGAACAGCGTTCAGCGATAAGCAATGAGCACTGATTCAAAGTTCAGTACATATTGTGTCATTTCAACATCAATAAAAGTCTCTATGTTTTTATATAGCGCCAACCCGCAAAAGTTCCGTAAACAAAGTAAACATATATATATATATATATGTCTATATCAACGCAAACTTTCATTAGTCCAGTTTTTATGAAGGGAATTCAATGGCAAACCTCAACCTAATTTAGAGACAGTAGTTTAACCAGTCACACGATTAGGCCTACATTATACCATATTATCTCACACATGACGTCATATTGCTAGGCCCCTGTAGGTTTATCGCTGTGGTATAGCCAAACAGTTTCACCTTAAGCCAAGCCACGTCATTGTTATAACAAGACATCTGAGTCTCGTACTCATTAATATCACTAAAAGGCAGATAATTATCTAACGAAGCCACTCTGCTATCATATCAGAGCAGGACCCCGTCTAGATTTCAACACAGCCTATAACGCCAGAGAGACTCTCTGAGCACACAACTTCCGTCTCTAAGTAGGCCTAACTCGTAGCTAAATATAACTGTCTGCCTGCCATCATCAAAATTTACCATCGAAAGCTCAACATAACGTAATCTTAATATAGGCCTAGGTATAGGCCTGCTCTAACAATAGCACCTTTTAATAGGCCTACAATGTGACGCTTTCCGTCCTAGTATATAACTAAACATAGGCTACTTAATTATTATAATGCGAAAGCACAGACATTATTGTAGACAGCCCTTAAACCTACTCACATCCTAATTAATGCTAATTATTATTATGCGACAGCAATATGTAATAACTGCAGGCGCATCAAATTAAATAGGCCCGACATTAGACTATGGTTAAACCTAAGCCTATATAACAGCAAGAATGATTTTTATCACGCTACACAACAATATAAAACAATAGGCCCAAATTCGTAGCGTAACATGATTTAGTCCTAGTAATATTAATTTCAATTAATAAGCATTATCATTCACTGCACAAAACATTTACGGTAACCTAAACTTGATATGCCGTAACGGTTACACCCAGTCCTACTCAGTGTATTTGCTGTAGAATCTAAATTCCAACATAAACCTTGCAGAACATATATATATAGGCTAATTAATTACGTACAGCCTATTTCTGTTTTAATGATTGGTAACATAAGCATACGGGGTAATCTGATGAAAACAGGTCACCGCAGTCAAGTTACAAAAGTCTTACCATATAATTTTAAAGCAGGATTAAATCTACTGTTAAATCCCCGCTAGTCATTCACGACTGACATTCAGCCTATTATAGCTATAGTGCAAAAGCCGCCTCGCAAGGCTATCCTTAGCCGTCCACACAAAAAACGTTACAACATATATAAATTGTTTTTTTATATTTTATTTCCCAGCATTTGACGGTCGCTAACAGGCGACTTACTCTAGAGATATAAGCGTTGACCTTCAACGATTCATACTATTGGGTAATCATAATGTCCCAAAAATCATGAGAGTTTTTACGATCTTAAAATTTCCGGTCCTTGGTCTCATAAAGCAATTGTATAATGACTGACTTATCTGTTACCATCCCGAGGCGTTAGTCGTTAATATATCCTTCTTGAGTCCCGAAAGAATTCCACAGCCGGACAAAGAAAACTAACACTGACCTAACTGCGGCCTATAATACGGTGGAGTTTCTCATGCCCTGAGTTCCATTCACTGACGCAACAAAAAAAATCCAGAGTCCGATAGTTCTGATGGGGTGCCAAAGAGTTCCAATGTATATATCCAGAGGTCGACGTGTGAACGTTAGAAGTCGGTCAGATCACTACGAAAGAGGGTGGCCCAAAACCATTTCGACGAATTAATGTAATACAAGACAGTAGCCATGACTTCTATCAACCAGAATTCCGGTTCATCCGGATTCATTATATCCACCAGCGAGCGAATGAACACTGTCTCCTCTCCGGGGTTAGCTTGGTCTAAGAACCGGGTTACGAGGGTCGAGGCCAACGCCCAAGTATCGAAAGACCAGAGGTGCGGACTGTCCCAAGGTTTCAAGATTGGTCCGCGCACCAAACTATTGTCGATGTAGGGCAAAGATGCCCGCTTCTCTTGGACAGCCCACTGGAAAAGCACATCGTAGGCTCCAGGATTACTTGATACGGCTTGCATCACAGCGACGATGATAGGCAGTACTTCCGGCCTCTCTTGCATCACCAACGCCTTGGCCCTCATGCTCTCAAAATCCCGGAGCTCGATGCCGACATGCCCCTGTTGGTACAGGTAGCGCATCACCATCCAGATAATCGCCTTCGTTCGGACGCGATGATCGATCCCTTCGGCCAGTTCAACGGCTCCCAGACCCGGTCCACCCAAAATCCCTGCCACGAGAGAAGAGCCTGCGCCCACCGGGCTAATAGGTGAGAAGGAGACTCGGGCCGACAGAGCTTGGGTTGAGGTATTCGACGCCGAGGGTCCACAACGGCCACTTGGAGACGGCTGTTTATCCGAGTCCATCTTTCTATTAACGTTCTGTTCTTCAAACACTGAACTTAAACTATCCTCTGACGAACTTGGAACGGACGACGAATTTTTTCGATTGACTTCCATGCCTGACTTCTCTCCTCGCTATGTCCCGAGAACGTGGGAATCGTGTATCTTCATAGGCCAACCAATTAAGGGACCCCCCCTCCCCACAAGGCTATAAGCGACGGGGCAGAGACAGCGGTCAACCGTTTGATGTATCCGAGCGTCTCTCGCCAACGTTACTGTTAATAATATTCATACAAATTTCCCTAGAACTTAAGCTTACTACACAAGTTAACTGTATGATTATAATACAGCAAAAACGGACATTTCTTCGGTGCAGCATTAGGCCACAGGGCCACCCGCATATCAGCTGTCAATCATTATCGGCTTCCATTGATGCCTTAATTAGAGCGTACGTGCACCCCTTCCCCCTACAGCTGGACAACCGTAGGAAGCGTGAGATCGGCCGTTTGACTAAAACGGCCTAAACTTAGCCTATGTCATCGTACACATAGCATCATTAGGCCGACATAAACAAATCAGAAAATAGGTCACTCATTGCAACAGATTAAAACCCTTCACAACAGACAATGAAAAATAATAATAATAATAAAAGTAAATTATAGGCCAATATAGATCGTCCCGCTATTGTTTATACCACAGTGTGAATATACTCAGCCGTCAATATTATTATTCTAAGCCGTGAATCTCATTAGGCTTTCAACTCCCGTCAGGCTGATCACAAAATAAACATTGCACGGCGGAGCATTTAAAAAGTGCAGCGATCTTGCTTTTCCAGCAAGCCTAAAATTAAATATTATTATCATCTATGCTTTAATATTATTATAACCGGTAGGCCTACAAAAAGAGAATATATATCTACACCGTGATTCAATAAAAACTAAGCCAAATTGTTTTTCTTATATCTCTAATGCCTGAAAACATATCATGATAAAATTTTCCAAATATTTAGGGAAGTGGACCAAGAATATGATTCCAAAATTTCATGAGAAAAAGTTGAACGGGTAAAAAGATATGAATATTTAAACTTCATATGCAGAAATTGCAGTTTACAAGCAATTTTCTGTCAGATTCAGTAAAAAAGCAAGCTAAACTGTTTTTCTTATATCTTCATCGCCTAATAATTAATCATGCTAAAATTTTCCAAATATTTATGGAATTGAACCAAGAATAGAATTCCAAAATATCATGTCATATATTTGAACGAATAGAAAGATATGAATATTTAAACGTCATGTCCAGAAATTTCTGTTTTCAGCAAGTCTGTTTCGGTGTTCGTTGCAGGTTCGACGCTTGATAGTTCCCAATTTTGGTCTTCAGGGATCCTGGGTAAAATTAACGGAGTATATTATCGCAATATTCTGCTTTCACAACATCTTCCACCTGTTATCAGAAATCTATAGCCCCAGAAGGCTGTTTTCTTTTTCACCAGAATAGCGCCAGCCCACAGATCCAAGGAAACCATCGAAATGCTGACAAGAGAGACGCTAGACTTCATTTCTCCCACATTATGGCCTCCGAACAGCCCAGATTTGAATCCTGTCGACCAAAAGTGTGGAGCGTGCATGACGCAAGACCGAGTCTATAGCAGGCAACAATCCATGATATAAACGATATGAAGCAACGATCGCCTGGGGCCCTGGACCCGAGGATAATCGACGATGCCGTTTGCCAATGCATGGCGACGGCGCCTGCAGGTTTGCGTGCAAGCAGGAGGAGGACATTTTGAGCATGTTTTTAAATTAAATAATGAAACCATGCTGTTGGGGTCATATTGTTACTTCAATTCTCTACATATCTGGATATTTTTAGAATGATTAATTGTCAGGCATTTGAGATAATAAAGAAGCATTTTATTGAATCTGACAGAAAATTGCGTGTAAACTGCAATTTCGGCATATGAAGTTTAAATATTCATATCTTTTTACCCGTTCAACTTTTTCTCATTAAATTTTGGAGTCATATTCTTGGTCCACTTCTCTAGATAGGTGGAAAATATTAGCTTGATATGTCATCAGGTATTAGAGATATATGCAAAACAATTTGGCTTAGTTTTTATTGAATCACGGTGTATAATCAACCTGAGGTAATACAGTTTTTATATAGGGCTCCGGCCGATCCGTATAATGATATTATTATATCAGCTAAACAAGATTATATATAGCCTATCCATTCCAGCTTATCTATGCTAATCCCTATTATTATTTCTGAACTAGGAACATATATAGGCCCATGCATTTTTTATGTAGTGCTCCGACCAATATACTAATTTAATCAGGCCTATATAAGCCAAACAAAATAATATAATATTATCCACTCTAGTCTATCTATGCTAATTCTTATTATTATTGCCGAACTAAAAAAACATATATATATATATATATAGGCCTACGCACATTAATGTCATGTAAAATATTATTATTAAAACCTTCGGCTAAAAATTACAGAGGCTAATCAACAGTATAATTAAGTATTATTATCGCTTATAGGCCTACCTTGAGCCTATAATTTTATCGCTGCTGCAGTAAGACATAAAGGGCCTCTAGAACATTTATCTAGCGCCATGTAGGCCTCCATCTACAACAACATTGGACTGAATGAAACTGTTAATAGATTAATTAATTAATCACGCTATATATATGCAGCAGAATATAGGCCTAATGTAATTCTTGCCTCACAACATTACCTTCATGAAAGATAGGCCTATCATATTAATATCATTACAGTGCTAAAACCACACAGTTATTATCATCATGAGCAGCCTTAGTCATTCCACTATATCTCAGGCCAGAAATCATTTATATAGCGCTGGCTAATTGATATAGCGCCACACAATATATATCATCTGAGGCACTATTAAAACGGTCCATTGTCCAATGCAATACAATACAAATACTAATCTATGCAATGCCACACACATTTCAATCACCCTACAATGCAACATTACAGTCATTGCACAGTAACCAGACATGTAAAACCATCACATGTAAAAATAAATCATTTTCATCACAATCGAACTAAAAATTGTTACAGATGCTCCTGCATTCAAGATGGCCGCCATTATGCGGTCATTAGCAAAGGTCACCCATGCGACCTTCAGTTCTCAAGTTCATGACTTCCGGTTGGTTCTCCCGGCGATCTCCAGTTCTGATCGTCCGCAGACCCGTTACGCAATGGACATCTGCGTAACAAATGCGACGTATCGTCGCAGTAAAAACAGCGGCGCTCCTCGTTTGGCGAATTCCGACCACTGTTTCGTCTCTTCGCCGGACGTGGCGAATTCTGGAAGCGACGCTTCCGGTTCCACTGGTTTCCGTTCGGCTCCGGAACAGCACTCCGTACAGCAAACACCCGACCAACGTTAGGTTCGGCGTTCGCTGGTTGACCGACGTTGTCGCTAGGCGGAAATTGCTCAACTTCCGGTCCCGCCTGTTGTCGATATCGGCACATGAAGCTCAAATGTCCGGCCCTATTGCAGATATAACAGCGTCGGTTATCCCTCCAGTTAGGTCCGTTCGCGTTCGACCATTTCCGGTCGAAGTGTTCTGACCCCTCCACGAACCACCGTTATTATAGTCTCTGAAATGAGGCGGCGACACCGGTTGTTGCCCTTTCTTTAATTGCTCTATTTCTCCATTCATCCTCTCCATCTGCCGTTTCAGGTCTACCACTATCGGATCCTCGTTTTCTTTAACAGCGTTGACCCGTCCATGTCGTCGTTCGTGCTGTTGTTCATGGCCACCGACTTCTGCTTTCTGATAGCCGTCCAGTCGCATAGCTACCTTGCACGCTTCGTCGAGAGACTTCGGTTCTCGCTCACGGATCTTCAGAGCGAGATTTCGGTCGCTCAAGGCATCCACGAATGCCCGAATAGCAATGGCTTCACTATGGGCGGTCGACACACCAGGATATGCTCGCGACGACAGAATCCTGATATCATCCGCCAGGTCGCCCAGGTCTTCATCGGCTTTCTGCTTCCGGGTACTGAGTTGCGTCTGGAACAGGGCCTGCTGCTCAGCGGTACCGTACCGTTCCCGAAGTCGCCGAACCAAAGCCGTCCAAGTATCCACGTTCGACTCGCTCAGCAAATGGGTCGCCGGTTCGACTAAGGAGACGACCAGTTGATTAAATTTCTCTTCGTCCGACCAGTCATTGTTCCTTGCGCATACGGTGAATTTGCGCAAAAAGACTTCCACATCCGTCCTTCCACTGTACGATCCAAGTTTCGTATATTGCCTTTGTTTAGGAGGCGCAGCCGACGACGGTTTGACCTCGGCCGCTTTCACGGTCGTAGACGCGGTCGTTTCCGATTCCTTGTTTGTTCCAACAGTGCTACTCGTCGGAAGTTCCCAGTCACCAGGTGTTGTCTGTGTTGCAACCGATGTCATGGGGACGGATTTGGTAGGACCGACGGAAGCGTTGACAGGTGCCAGCACTTTCGTTTCACCAACCGTAGACATCGTCGCTGTATAGTCGCCAGTTGCTTCAATTTTATTCAGGTACGTCGGCTTCAATAGCGCTTGACGAGGCAATTCGGAGTCGCGACTGAATCCGAAATTCTGAGCGCCGAGGCAGGAATTCATCCTCGCCGACTCAACGACGGTTGGCCACCGAGCAAAGGCGACGTCGCTGGGACGAGGTGGGTCGAGACCGAAGCGGATCGAGCCACACCCGGTTGTCGATGCTGTTGTAGAGCGTGTTCGGAGCGTAGTTCGGAGCAGCCATCCATGACACGTATGGATGCTCAAGGTGAGCGCTCGGTTGCATCCCGTCGACCGCTGCAGTCGGCAATGGACCAGGTCGAAGATCGGGTCAAAGATCGGGTCGAGCGTAGTCTCGACCAACCATGGTCGAAGTAACCCGACCATCGAAGATGCAGTCAGGCATCGAGTGGTAGGTCGGCATTCCCGACGTTGATTGGAAAGCGTCGATCCGATTTGCCATCACTTCCGTTCTTGGCTGAACCGCATGCACGAACGGTTCTTGCATCCTCCATCGTGGATCAAGTCGAGAGTAGGCGCCGTAGATGGGCGATGAAGGGGTCAAATGACTTGGATCGACCTTATCACCCCCCTCCCGCAAATTATTATTAGCGATTTGTTTGTTTATTTCTAAATTTCTAAACTCCGATTGCTGTGCTGCTTGCATTCTTTCATCAATTATTTTCACAGTTTTAGGTCTAGATTCCATTATTTTGCTAACTTCAATGTCTATGCTACCATCCTCAGACATAATCTCTACATTATCAGAAAATTCCCTTTCCTTCCTTCTTTCAAAAGATAATGCAGTTTCTCTTCTTCCGACTTTTTCAGTTTCCTCTTCCTCATCCAAATCTCTAGAACTAAATCGACCCCACTTCTGGTACCAATTGTAACGCCCGCCCCTGCGTACGCTCCCGGAGTCGCCACTTCCGGTCCGACGCGCGAAGGGACCGCGTACTGCTGTTGGTCGTAGTCCAGAGGGATAGAGGGAGGAAGAGAAGCAGTAGCTTCGGGGTTCAAATCCCGTCGAGTCCGAGCCGGCCAAGTGTCTCGGCCTCCTACCTCTCCGTATGCGACTGGGGCCTTGCTGGCCAGTCTTTCGCTCCGGCGCAGGATGCCTGGATTGACCGGAAGGGAGAGGTCCTTGGGCCTAGCGCCCAAACTTCTTTCCAGACCGATGGCTGAATGGTAAGGCGCGTGCATGGTACCCATGGGAGACGTTTGTCTCGAGTTCGAACCAACAGCAGGTTTAGGAGATGACCTGGGCGTTGTTTCTAGGCGTTCTATACGCGCTACGACTTCCGTCAGCGCTTCCCTAACGTCAGACCTGACGGAAGAGATTTCCTCCCTTACATCAGTTTTTACCGAGGAGATAGCCTCTTCAACATTGCTTTGTACAACGGAGATAGCCTCCTGGGTATCTCTGGCATTATTCTGTATGGTTGCCTGCACATTAGTCTGCATAGACTTGGCGTTTGACTGCATTGCCTCCAGTAATATCCCCATCTCAAAGGCAGAAGGTGGTCTGGAAGGTTGCGAGGGAGTTGACGTTCTGCTCTGCTCCATGGCGCTATATAAGTTTCGGTAATTTCACGTCCTAAGACTAGCAAGAATTAAGACAGTAAGTTTAATTAGAATTTCTTATCAACGCTTCAGTCAATAATTATTAATTCGTTTCAGTGCAAATCAAACATTCAGCGGAATGCAGATAAAATTACAATTATGCAAGTTAGTGCGATGAATTATAATTATGCAAGTTAATGCAAAATGCCCTTAGATCGGAGTATGTCTACAATATCCCCAATTTAGTTCTCAAGTGCCATCATCAAAATTTAAAGTAGCCCAATATTTCTACAAAATCGATCGCCTTAGCTTCCTCAATAAACAGTACCTGACTTCCGGGAACCAGGGACAAGGCAGGCGGCGTGCGTAGGAAGACGACGAAGAGGAAGACTAATCCAGAATAAACGCCGAGGAAATGGGATCCACTAAGGATATAGGTATCCAGAAGATGCGATGACAGACTGACGCAGCACTCGCAGAAAATAACCTCGACGAGTAGGCTTCCGATGAAACAGAGAAGCACTCGCTCCGTGCGAGACGAAGAGCGAAGGCCTGGGCGTTAGGCCTATATCCACAACGAGGGTGCGAAGACAGAACACACAGCGCCGACGATTCGATTCCTGCTCCAAACAGCGATACAAACGGCTCCGGCCGAACAGAGGTTCGACGCAGAAATCGGTAACAAGAGAACTGAACGACGCTTCGAATCAATAGAAACAACTCCTGTCGCAGAAAATGCCACCAGAAATCCACATCCACTCTCGACGAAGGCTCCAACACGACTGATCGCCCGTTGCGCGATCTCCTTCTATCTCCCTCGACTGACGTAGGACGCGATCTACTGCGCATGCGCTGCACACGCTGTGATCACGCAGGGGCAACGTGACCCGGCGTGATGGAAAATACCGACACACGAGCTTATGCTGCATGCACAGACCACACGCAGCCGGCCAGCAAAGTGTATCGCTCCGTCCTTCTGCCCATCCGTCTATCTGTACTGCTCCTGCACTGCGTCAGTCAGCCTGCTTGTCCGCCTGGCCGTACTGGTGCGTCATATCGGCCGACTCCTCTTCCTCCTTTTCGGCCGACCCTCCACTCGCCGAGCGTGAGAAGAGTACACAAGAAACGATCAATAAAGTTTGCCACGGCAGGTGCCTACGTCATCGAACGCTCCGATTCGCATTACAATCTAGGTCACCAATATTATGTAGGTCACCGAATGCAGCTCAAAAATAATAATATTATAATATATATATAATTATCAAACCACGAAATTACCAAGGGATCCAAAAATATATAATATGGCAACCAGAAATCAAATCCGTAGCGCCTGGGTATCCCAGTCGCGACAATACTCCAATGAAAAAGATTTGGAATATGGTTAAGAAAATTGATGGGAAAAGCAAGTCAGCTCCACTAAAACACCTTCATTCTGAGGGAAAAACGGTTACTGAAATCCAGGATATTGCAGACACATTAGGTGAAGCTTTTGCAGAGATCTCGTCATCTGCACACTATAACGAGTCTTTTAATGTGTATAAAACTAAAATAGAAAAGACGCCATTAAAATTCTCTTCTAATAATAATGAAATTTATAACGAACCTTTCTCCATTACAGAACTTCAAGATTCACTAAACAAGGCACACGACTCATCCCCTGGCCCAGATAACATTCACTATCTATTACTTGAACACCTTCCTAAGGACAGCCTGACAATACTACTCAACATTTTCAACAGGATTTGGGACTCTGGAACATTTCCTCATCTATGGAGAGATGCAACAGTGATCCCAATACCTAAACCCGGTAAAGATGACACAAACCCATCAAACTACCGACCAATAGCTCTTACTAGCTGTCTATGCAAAATCATGGAACGAATGGTTAATACGAGATTAATGTGGTATTTGGAAGTCAATCATATCTTGGCTGAAGAACAGAGTGGCTTCCGCCGTCAGCGAAGTACTATAGATCAAGTGGTTCGTCTTGAATCTATAGTGCGACAAGCATTCATTCGAAAACAACATGCCGTCGCTATCTTTTTCGATATCGAAAAAGCATATGATACCACTTGGAAGTATGGTATCATGAAAGACCTGCATGAGGCTGGTCTTCGAGGAAAACTACCAGTTTTTATATCTGGATTTCTAACAGATCGTACCTTTAAAGTGCGCATTGGAAACTGCCTGTCCAGTACATATGAACAAGAAGCTGGAGTACCACAAGGTTGCATCTTGTCTACCACACTATTTATATTGAAGATAAATAGTATTGTTAAATGTCTGGGCACAGGAGTTGACTGCTCCTTGTATGTTGATGATCTACTCATTTGCTATACCTCGTCCAGTATGG
This sequence comes from Lumbricus rubellus, assembly GCA_945859605.1. Classification (NCBI taxonomy): domain Eukaryota; kingdom Metazoa; phylum Annelida; class Clitellata; order Crassiclitellata; family Lumbricidae; genus Lumbricus; species Lumbricus rubellus. Next base: position 8,772,568 of record OX243819.1, read on the forward strand.
CATCTATTGAAAGACAACTTCAAAGATGTCTGAATAAAATGGAGGTCTGGTGTAACGAAAATGGCTTTAAATTTTCAAAATCTAAAACTGTGTGTATGCACTTCTGCAACAAACGAGGATTACACCCTGACCCAGAACTTACAATCTCAAGATCCAAGATCCCAGTGGTTCTTGAATATAAATTCTTGGGCATAGTATTCGACAAAAAACTTACTTTTAAACCACACATTCAGTATCTTAAGAAAAAAGGAATAAAAGCCTTGAACCTTCTTAAGGTCATAGCACATACTGACTGGGGAGCTGATAGAGTCGTCTTACTTCGACTGTACAATACAGTCATAAGATCAAAACTGGAGTATGGTTCGGTCGTTTATGGCAGTGCACGGCCATCTTATCTAAAGGCCCTTGATCCTGTCCAGAACCAGGCATTACGCCTTTGTCTAGGTGCTTTTCGCACATCGCCAGTTGCTAGTCTTGAGGTGGAGGCTGACGTCATCCCCTTATCTCTTCGAAGAACGAAACTTGAGCTGCAGTATGTGTCTAAGCTTAAAAGTAACCCTAGGAATCCAGCATACCGATGTGTATTTCAACCGGACAATGAACAGTTATTTACCAACAGACCAGCTGCTGTACCACCGCTGGGTATCCGCCTAGGACCACATTTGGAGAATTTAGGCTTTGATATGAGTTATATTGTGGAGCAGAATGTTAGCAGCCTCCCGCCATGGATCCTTTGTAGACCCCAGATAATGTTTGATTTGCACTACTATAAAAAATCCGACACCAGTCCAAATATATATCAATGTATGCTCCAAGAACTACTATCAAATTATACGTCATACATGAAGATATATACCGATGGCTCAAAAGAAGGTGATAGAGTAGCTGCAAGCGCATTTGCAGAGAGCACCTCTTTATCTATACGAATCCCAGATAAAACTTCTATCTACACAGCTGAACTCACAGGTCTTCTTCTGGCTCTGGATATTACAAGTAAGTCGAGAAAGAAACAGTTTTTAATAATGAGTGACTCACTGTCGTCCTTACAAGCTGTCGCAGGTTGTGATCTAAACCACTCACTGGTGAGAGACATTCTCACCAAGTATCACCGAATCACAACATCTGGCAAAGTGATCAAATTTTGCTGAGTACCAGGCCATGTTGGCATTAGAGGTAATGAGGCTGCAGACTCAGCTGCCAAAGCAGCACTCTCAGATGCAGTATCATACTGCAAAGTTCCATATTCTGATGCCAAGCAATACATTGATGCTTATGTGTATAATCAATGGAAGCTAAAGTGGAGTAGTATGGATCGTAATAAACTACATACCATTAACCCTAATATAGAAAGATGGCGCCATGCCTCCCAAGACAATCGTAAAGACGAAGTAGTCTTAGCACGGCTAAGAATAGGTCATACTTATCTTACACATGCTCATCTGCTTAAAAATGAAGATGCACCACAATGTGTGGGATGCAACTGCCCTTTAACAGTGGAACACATACTGGTGTCGTGTGTTGATTTTACACTGACAAGACAAAAATACTATTTAGAACAATCACTCTCTAATATTTTCGAACATGTCTCTCCAAAGAATATCTTACTGTTTTTAAAAGAAATACAACTGTACAACAAAGTATAGAAGATATCATAAATAAAATGACTCGTAACCTGCTTATCGGAAGTATCATATAATCTTGAATATATTTTAACCTTATTTATTAATTTTACTTCTACCATATATCGAATGCTGTAGTTATAAGTTTTATCCTATCTATTAACCCCCAAGCGTTTTTAGTATCAACTAATGATGTGTATTCGATAATCATGCCAAGGCACGAAATAGCCAATTCTGTGCTGAAGTGCCGTTAAGCCCAATCAATCAATCAATCAACCACCAATCTAACACGAATTTCAGCCTAAACTCTCATAATTTAGACTCTCATCACCGGAGCTCCTCACTACACGACCGACCTGTTCGGCTCCCAAATCGACACTGACTTTAGATTAACAATTTGCCACGTGGGACACCAAACTCCCGCAAAATTTAGGCTCAAACAAAGAACATTGACGCGTAGATAGGATTTCGTATGTCTGATTTAATTACACGGCCACGTTAAAGGTATACTGGGGTTTTTCCAGCTTAACCTTACAGCATAGGCCGAAATAGCATGGAGCCTCACTCTAGCGCAGACGTCACGTGCCCATGTTAAAAGCATACGAAATTTAGCATGAAGCCGCCTTCTGATATAAACAGGCACGGGGAAATTCAAGGTTACTTGAACTTGTTGATCTCTGTCAACAAGTCCTACGCGTGCGTGCGTCTAAATGTTTGGCTGCGTATCTCTGCGTATTATTAAATATTGCTACGGGCAATTAATCAGTGGGTCTTTCGGTGTGTTTCACGGCAAAAATTATGTTATCAATATTATAATAGTAGGCTGTTCCCCATGTATTATAATTATCAAAATCGCCATTAATATTAATACAATAAAACATTTAAAAGCTGGAAAAGTGACATTCATCACATCATCATCATCAGAGCGAATTTTCAGAAATTCATAAAATGGCACATCATCAAGATCATATATAAATATACAACGGAACAGATAGATATGTGACAAGGCATTTCGTTTTTGCTTGAAGATGCATTCTGTAGTTGGCCAGTCTTTATTAACTGACTAGGCCTATGCCAGTAACAACAGGCACCATAGAAAGATGTGTTCGCTTCTGAATATCCTTTGAGATTCCATCAAGGACTGGATACCATAGTGCCATCCCTCTACTGAATTTGTTGTTCTGGCTATTCCATCAACTGCTGACTGATGTTGATTACAACGTTGGATTGCGAATAAACTTGGTCCGTAAATAATTTAACCTAACACAAATCAATGGGTTCCATTCCCATCTAGAATAAGAGTTCTGAGCTATGCTGAACAGACAACTCTGGTCGTGTTCCACTCAGTACTTCATACAACGATGTTGACAGTGGAGTAATCTTGGCAGTGTCAATGTTGGAAGCAGTGGGCAGAAATCGTGAGAAGCGCAAATTATCGAGACGGTTAATGGCGACGTTCTGCAGGTAATAGTCCTCAAAATGGGCGATGATAAAGACACAAGGTGCGAAACATTGTACGCCTTTGTACGTTGAAGCACACTGTCTTTAAGAACTCGCATGGCTCGCTCGCAATATTTGTTGGTGTTGTTGTCACGTGTTGGAAGATCGCTTCTGCAGCAGATTGCCCATTCCGCACGTCTAGCGAACAGTGCCTGGAGTCGTCTGTATACTGCTGGGTGAGCCACAACCAGTTCATCAACCATAGCCTCGTCATATATACATGGTGAACGGAAAAAAACCGAACCTCTACAAAAAATAAAGAAATCAACACCAAACATGTAAAAATATTATTGAGAATAGAATTATTTTATTCCCAACTATAAACTTAACTAGTTTTTATAAGTATACGCTATTCCAGCTAAAACTTGAATTAATTTAAAATGCTTCAAGGAGCGCATAGCGACTGAACTAACGGAGGTCAAAAAGCAGGCATGGCTTGAGCGATCAAGGCAGTTGTTGATGCGCTATTCTGCAAACTTGATTCATTTCAAATAGCCTAGACCCGTGGACTATAAAATCTGGTCTGTGATGCAAAAAAGGCTTACAGGAAAAGGTACGTGATGTCAGAGAACTGAGTCAACGTATGATATAGGCACAGGGCGAATCTGATCAAGCTTTAATTGATTCAGCAACTAGTTAGTGCCGAGCGCGTTCATGTGCGTGTTTTGAGGCCGAAGGAGGATATTTTGAACACACAATTTATCTAACAAATGATAGTTATCTGATTCTTGTCCTTTATGCTGAATTGTCTCCAAATTTTATTAAAATATACAAATTATTACACTAATTATCGCAGCAATAGAAGAGGTTCGGTTTTTTTCCGTTCACCGTGTAGTCTGCAGCGAGACTCACTGTCGGCACAGACCATGGACTTTACAATGTTGAACAGATACGGTCGATCATTCTTTGGCACTGCTGAATGCGCATCCCAGACGTGCGCCAAAACGAGCAGATGAGTCGATTCACGATACACATTTTGGAGTGCTGACCGTTCAGCAGCTGAGTCATCTGTCATAAAAAGCATTGGTCCAGCAATTCCACGGTGATAAAAGCATGCGCTGTCCACAGTCATTGCACTTGATGTTACAGTCACACGTGGTGTTAGCCAGACGTACTGTGTAGTAGTCGGTTCCTTCGAACTCGGATCGAGCCAGACGTACTGTGTAGTAGTCGGTTTCTTCGGACTCGGATCGAGCCAGACGTACTGTGTAGTAGTCGGTTTCTTCGGACTCGGATCAAGCCAGACGTACTGTGTAGTAGTCGGTTTCTTCGAACTCGGATCGAGCCAGACGTACTGTGTAGTAGTCGGTTTCTTCGGACTCGGATCAAACACACCATTCCTTTGCCAGCGATCATTTCACAGCTGATGGACTTCATAGTGACAATTTGCGTTTTGTCCAGCCCATCTTCGTCCCAAATTCATTCAACTTAACTTTCTTAGCACGCTTTGAGTCTTTGACAAAGGTGAAAATAGCAGCCATAGATGGCTGCATTAGGATATGCTGCCTGAGATGCTGACATCACAGCCACCTCAAAGTCCACTAAAATTCATTTAGGATTGGCTGCAGGAATGAGTATTTTTCAGTTGTTCCAGGTAGTTAAAAGCCGGTTAAGTCGCTTCTGAATATTGTCGCCCAAAACCATTTGGATGAGTTTATGTAGTACAGTGCAGCCACCATAACCTCCACTGACCAAAAGTCGATGTCATCCGAATTAATCACATCCACGAGAGAACCGATGAACGCAGATTCAACGCTCGGGACTGCTTGATCTCGGAGGCGAGTTACTATTTGAAAGGTGAGAGCCCAGGTTTTGAAAGACCATAGATCTGGGCTATCCCAGGGTCTCAATCGTGGTCCTTGCACCATGTTGTTGTCAATGAAGGACAGCATATGTTGTTTCTTCTGAGCTGCCCAGCTCTAAAATGCATCGCAGGCTCCAGATGTACTAAACAAAGTCTGTATGACTGTCATGATGAAGGGCAAGACTTCTGGTTTATCTTTGACTGCAGACGCCTTAGCTCTGATGCGCTCAAAGTCTCCATATTCTATTCCTATGTGCCCTTGATTGTATCTATAACGTAGCGTGATCCATATGATTGCTCCAAGATGGATCCTAGGATTGATTCTTTCCAACTGTGCAGTGACGCCTCCTGGATTCATAGGCACGAGACGTCCTGGCTTGGCTATTGATCGGGCATTTATGATGTAAATCCCTGGCACTGCTGTGCTCTTCCCATCTAGCAAGTGATGGTCTAGTTTTTGAACACATGGCCTCACAATCGTAACATGATCCACACGACACATAATAACGGTTTTTGTCGCTTTGGTGTTTTGATCTTGCATGAAGTTGTCGATCCGATCTTGCATGAAGTTGCAGTCCTGTTGTTTGATGTAGATGTAGAACTGATGGGGTGAGTGGTAATTCTGGAATTGATGATTTTAGGGTGGTCTGAATATTTTCCGTGTTGCACGAGGTGGAGGCGTTGATGAAATTCTCAACATAAATAGTTCTGAAGAAACGTGTTTTACTATTGGCATAGCACGTTGTTTTGTAGACTTTGCAGCTTTAAATATCCCGCATAACCGATGAATTTTGAACGATAATAGCCTATGCGTTCGGAAAGAAGTAGATAAAACTGTCTCTACCTGGATGTTAATTAATTACGAATCTAATATTTAGTCCAAACGCTGAGAATTTAAAATAGGCACTTAGAACTTTGAAAGGAGGGCAGTATCAAATGCAGATGTATTCTACTTACGTTGACATCAGCAGAGCATGCTAACTAAGAACAGTACATGCTCATGTACCAGAGAATCAATAATTAGGCACCCGATATGATAGCAAAAATAAGAAATAAATATGATACCCATATGAACGATATTCAGCGCCTTAACATAGTGCAACGTCACATGAGGGACAGGACTCTGTCGTGGTCTGATAGAAGAGAGGTGTGTCGAGCAGAGGCTGGTGACTGAAATATTGTCCAGTTCAGCATTGTGAATTACTCCTTGCAAGTACAGAAGGCCAAGGAAAACATGAATTTTACTCTTGGATCATACTATATGATCAAGTAGTTGATGCAGCCACATTGTGTGAAACTTGGTATATAATCCTCGACAGTAGCCACAAGTAGATTCCAGTTTCCTTCTCTCTCTCAGACACTGCATCGTTCTTGACAATGGTGACCAGCTACTGCCAAACACCAACGAATTGGCAATTGGCAGAGTTCATATCTGACCTAGCAATCCTTCTCAAATTCCCGGAAGTCCCGATACAAGTCCTCCATAGGTTTGTCAATCAGAGATTCAAATTGTTCAGGGCAATGTTGGTTTTCAGCAAGTGTATTTCGCAGTACTAGCAATTGTGCCAGCACTGGGTATGCTGCTTTTCCCTTATATTCCAGAATATATCCCATTGCAGCGATCGGATGAGATCATTGACTATAAGCATACCAGTGACAGCCAAAACATAATGGCTGCCACTCAGCACCGACTCCATCACGTTAAACACGGCACATTCGATCAATGCTGGACCAGACCGTCGGAGCAGTTTCCTTGGCATCGGAGCGAAACACAGGTCCACATACAAGTTTACAATGCGCATGTTACATTCTGTCAAGTTATAATCAACAAATTGACCATGACCTTGTGACCTCAAGATGACCCCTTATGACAAAAGCAATATCAGATATGAATTTACATACCTGAATCAGTAACATTAGAGTCTTACACGTGCATATGCTGTAATAAATTAAATATATGAAACTCAATCACCTTGAACATTACCCTATATGACATCGAATTACAAAACAATATCAGAAATGAATTCTAAATACCTGAATCAGCAACATTAGAATTATTACCCATGCATAAGCTGTAAGAAATGAAAAAGATGAAAAAATGACCCATGACCTTATGACTTCAAGATGACCCCTGATGACAAAAACTACATCAGACATGAATTCTACATACCTGAATCAGTACCATTACAGGTATTACACGTGCATATACTGCAAGAAATAAAAAGGAATTTTCCAATATGGCGGGCGGCAGCCATATTTTAATTTGTCAATGATGTCATTCATGGTAGAGAGTGACACGGGGACAGAAGTGTGAATCTCGCGATCATTCAATTCATTCGAAATAGTTCTCAGAGTGTCCAAGTTATTTCTGACAACTCAATGGAATACTACCCTACACCTCTTGCTTCAACGTTGTCTCCAACTTGTTCTAAATGTTACTTCTCTTGACCTTAGTAACAATTTCTTTGCAAGTTGCAATGAGATCAACAAGTGGTCGCAGAGGCGAATCACACCCAACGTTCTTTGGATTGAGAGAATCGGCAACGACCAAGTTGATGTTGTGACCGACACACGAAAACCAAATCTGATCATTGAAGGCACATTTTATGTTAGGCACATTATTCGTGACAATGTAATTCTGTGGGTTTATTATGTCAAATTTGGAAAGAATGGTCCAAACAGCATATTTGATGTTTTCAGCTGTTTTCTTTTCTTCGATTTCTCTCGTGGCCAAGATTCTTGCACAGCTAAATGTTATTGGTCTCTGGTCATTGATGTAGTGGACAGTGACAGTGATGAAACAGGTATTTGTAGTATCATGCGTCCACATATCTGCTGTGAGGGCATCTCTATAAATTCCCGATAGCTCATCTTTTAGCTCAAATTTCTTACTTTCTGCTAGAATCGAAGTGTGACGAGATATGGTTCTCTCACTTGGCAAAATGTTCTCTGAAATTTCTCCATATCTTGCATCGATGGAAACAAGAGTTTTAGCAAGAAGCTTGAGGCCAGTTCCTTCAATGACGCTAAATGGGTTAAAGGCAAAAAATTGTGAAGTATTCGTCTCTCTATTTCTTAGGGAGAGAGAGACCGCCATGTTGTTGCGATCGGTCCGATAAGCGGGGTTGGCTATCGGCCCTGGTTGGCTCTCGGTAGGATCCTTCCCCCTCTCTCTCTCTTCAGGTACCAGGATGTCGAGTTGGATTCTTCTGTCCGCGCTGTAGGACCTTTCCTGTCGGGCATAGGATTTACGACGATGACCGATTATAGTTCAAGCAGGAAACAAACTCTGAATATCGTTGACTAATATCAACCAACTGGCTAACTACTTATCAACTGACACACGTCTCTCTATACTGCCGAGTTCTTAACTAAAACACTGAGGCAACAGGCCTCTATTTATACGATAACATCAAACAAGCAACACCGCAAATGCAATTCAACTGCATCAAAGGCATCAAAGCAACTCCTATTAGCAGCACGCAAACATGCACGCATACAACAGGCAGACCGAAAGGGAAAAAGGGACAGAGGTGCCCGGTTCACTCGAGTGGAAGCCCCGTGTAAAACGTGTGCCCACGTCACATACAAATACGCACGCAAACACGCACACATACACGCCATCATACGACCGCTCCAGACAGAGGTGTGATTACGTCACTAGAAAGGGCGCGGGGAGCGGCGGCTGAACTTAAAAGGAAGGTTGGATGCCAGTCTGCAAACCCTCCGCCGGATAGGTGTGCCCAGGCGGCGAGCTTAAAACCGGCGCTCGGCCAAACCCAGATTGGTTGCCGTGGTGACCCTTATTCGTGTGACGACGTGCAAGCGGCAAACACAGAAATATTAAACTGCATGTTCTCAATTCCTTTAAAAATTCTCCCCCCGCTGCAAAAAGAGATGCCCTCATCTCTAAGCCAAGCAGTGCAATCAATATCAGTGCATAGTACGAATTTAATTAAACTAATGTAGTTAAAAGCAAATCGTCCGTGTTACGGCAAAACTCAACTAGACCTAAATTCAATCCTCTCAGTTTAAACTAATCTAATGTCCAATCTAACGTTCAAAGCAGTACGTCTGGCAATATTAATGTTCTAGAATCCTACAGAATCCCTACTCAGTCTCTGAAGTATAATGTACGTCACAGATAAAATTCAGCGGTTCATCGTTAATCAACGCAAGCAGACATTCAACGTAATTTAATCTAGCGCTCAATACGAATGTTGTTAGCCTGGCCACATTAGAATTTAAATATGAACTAATTACTCGCATTTCTTGCGTAAAGTGTGTACTGCAAATGTAGTTCAACAGTTTACCCTAAAAATTGCCCTTGTCTACGTCGAATGCAACGCAATAGCTAATAGTACACTAGTTCATCGTTAATTAATGCTGCAATTGAATGAGAAAGCTAACATTAGACATGAATTCTACAATCCATCACGTTTTATGGGTCTTAACTCAATTATTACACTCATACCGCCAGGTTTTGACTTTGTCGGCAGGTTCTGTCTTTTGTTTTCCCTTGACCTGCAGCGTCGCATACACATCTTTATGCCTGCTCTGTAGATGATTGCGAAGATTTTTCGCATTTTTCCCGTAACATGCTGCATGAGGCCGAATTGTTCCAAGATGGCAGCAAAATCCACCGATTCAGGTAGCGATGGATCCTCCAAGTGTAAGTTTAAGTCACCAGTGACGACGAGTTGCGTGTTGTGTAGAGCGAATTGTTCCAGCAAAACCGAAAACTCGTTTGCCGAATTAGGTCGACGACGCACGAGTGTACACATGTGTACACAGAACGAACATCAACATGGACGCCATCCTAGGCGCATAATTATAACTTATAACCGAACGCATAAACACTCAGAAATAATCATGAATATCCAATAGTAGTCCAAAAAAGAAGTCAACGAAGACTCCCAAGTCAGAACTATGACTACTAAACTAACTGTTAGCTAGAATAAAGAAACAGAACCGCAGAAAACGACGATTAAAGAGAACTGCTGTGACTGGTCGGAGTTAACACGTCGAGGCGCCGCTCCCAGTCATCTAGTGTAGGCCTATTTCTAATTTTGACATCATCCGCACTATCAGAAGATGGATACTGAAGTGCATGCAAGTTGTAGTTTCTCCATCATCTTTTTGCACTTCACCTTCATCGGTGTCACTGACATCCACAAACTTCAGTTTTCTTTTGAAAGAACTTTTCGTCTTCTTTGGAGCTGCTTCTCCTTAGCTATTTCCTGGAAGCGCTACCATAGAGTTCTTAGCAAGTTTCTAAGCCTTGCTGCCTTTGGTAAATAATTTTTCTTCTTGCTTTGAAGTTTCAGATGAATTTCGCCGCAACATATGCCTTCTTCTGTACAGTCTGTGCTTTACTGAAAATTGTCTGCTGTCGACTGAGCTCACTTTTGAGGAAATCAACGCGCTTCTGCCGCTCGGTAGACTTCGCAGGATATTTCCTATTGTACTCAACATGTCTGGACTCGTAATGGCGCTTAACGTTGTATTCCTTGTTTACTGTTATCGATTCCTTGCAGATTAAACATATACTACCGGAGCCTTGTAATGTTGTGTTTGGTGTAACGAAATAATCTGTCGTGAAATAATCTGTTTTCTGACGACAAGTTACTTTTTTTGTTAATCGACGCCATGATTTATCCGAAAGAATAAAAATCTTTCAAGAATGATCTAATTTACTGCTTCCCTAGGCGGCGCTAATTTCACTGCAGCTAAGGATTAATAAGTAAGCAAAGTCAACACATGATGTCAATATTATGCTAGACGTCGACGATCAACTGAAAAAGTTACGTTTCCTGCATAAAACTTTATTTGAAAATTTAAGTTGTCTTAGGATTCTCCACAAAAGGAGTCCGAGGGCCGCATGCGGCCCGCGGGCCGCACTTTGCCGGCGGGCCACACAAAAGGAGTCCGAGGGCCGCATGCGGCCCGCGGGCCGCACTTTGCCCATCACTGATTTATCACATCTTGCAGATGACAATCACATAAATTCACATACACTCGTCATTCAAATCGCTTTGCAGCATGCTTGCATTTATTTAAACAATATTTTTTTCTTTTTTCTAGTACTACAACATCAAATATAAAAAGAGAAAAGGATGGAAAAGAGAGAAGAAGATAGTTTCATAGTTCTCTCACTCATCGTCACTTATAAGTATAGCGTCTTCATAACTTTCGCCCGACGCAATCACTTGCACATTTGCTGGATTAGAAATGTTGTGTGTTAACCACATACCCAGCCATACCGCCTCATCATCTTCATGACGCAGGCTTGGTTCCAAAATAGATATGGATTCGTCACTGCTATTTATTGCACTCACATCTGCATTTGTTTCGGTACTCCACATGTGTGAATCATCTTCCACTGTTATGTCGATCCAACCATCTAGATTGATGATCTCCGCATCCATCGCCATTAGAATAGCTTCATCAACATCACTCCCACTCGTCCATAGAATCAATAAAATCAGGCAAAATTGATAATGTTGAATCGGTCATTCTGTTCCACACATCGCCTTCTGCTGTGTTGTTGTTCCACGTTATCATCACATAACCACGCAACATTGCTGTGAACATGTTACGACGCCAAAACCGCCTCGTCTCAAGACTTTGTGTGTTGGATAACACCATCGAAAGGTTCCTTCATCGAGCCGGCCCATGCCCCCGAGGCCGATCCTGTAAGCCGTTGGCGCCACCTCTGAGGCTGTCCCCGCCGGCTGCCAGCGTGCGACGGAGGAGGTGCTAAAAGGTGATCGCTGTCCGAATCGCTGGCCTCGTCCGCAGGCGACGAAGGAGGTGCTAAAAGGGGGTTGTCGTCTCCCGAGGGACTCGGGCGGTCTCCCTCCGGCATGTTGACGTCCTATTCCGGCTCACAGCACACGCACCAATTGAGATACGACAGTCGATAATACCACCTGACTGACTCACCCCTGCCGCACCCACAGAAACGGGCTTATTTGTTCCGGACGCCACGCATTCCGCCCAACAATTCAAAAGTTCCTTTCGGTCCATTTCAACAACCAAATCCTCCTCAGAACCAACCGCAATCAACTTCATCCGTAAAGCGTGCGACGACATCTTTTTAACACTTTCCAACTGGACCAGCGTTAATTTCACCATTTTGATGGACCGACTACGCACAAAATGAGGGACTCGGCAAAAATCAAACCCGAATATCGGTAGAACACACCCTGCAATGTACAGAAACTAGAACAATCCCTACTCTCGGCTGGAGCCAGATTAAACCCCGACAAAATGGCTAGACGAAGTGACTCACCTTTAGACAAGAGAATGTGACGACTGCTGGTCGGCTGCACCAAATGTGGCGCCGACTTATTTGCTGTGTCGATGTACCAGGTTCTTTTACAACACTATGTAACACGATTTTTGTTCCTGGGCAATGAGTGTAATTTCCTGGTTATTTGTGCCTCAAAAGTATAGGAAATGGTTGTTATTCTGTTTAAACTTTGCTTTTGTGGACAGGAGAATGATATTTAAAAGAAAAACCTATTTCCACAACAAACGAACGAATTTGTTTGTTTTTGTTCATGTAAGGTCATAAGAAAACTAGGCTATATAGGTCACAAGAAACCACAAAATGACTCTAAGGCAACATGTATCAATACATAATGATACAAAAATTGACTACCCGAAATTTAGAAATGCGTATTCCTAGTTTTTCGAGATTTACGGTTATACTGTAAATCACTTTCACGAATCAGCCCCAGATGTAGTCTCCCATCATGTTCAAAGTCTAGAATATCCTGGTGGAAGCGCTCGCCTTGCTTCTCCGAGTATGTTCCCATGTTCTTGAAGTTATCAAGGTGAACATCAAGGATATGAACTTTCAGGGACATCCTGCATCCCATTTTCATCAGTTTAAGATATGTCGCATCAGTTTAAGATATGTCGCAGTTCGACATAGTCACCTGATTTAAAATTTCTGTGTTGAAATTCACAATCACTGTCATCTAACTGGCCAACCTTTTGTACTCAGTGTGCCACAAACTATCGCCCGTACCGTCCGCGTGCCACTATACATATACCTGACGAGAGGAATTGTAACCTGTTACAATTTAAAACTTGCACTTGCATAAAGTAACTATATATATACTATATACTATATAAATTCCATGGTCCTCCGTGTCTATATATATATATATATATATATATATATATATATGAAAATTTTGTATTCGGTCTCATCACAGCGTGTGTCCATGGCTGCAATGTTAGACATTATTATTGCTTAGATTTTGAACCATACAAAACTTGAAAAAGACTTGACTCGCCATCAGAATGAGTTTTCTTTCATGCTGATGTCAGACTTAACTCGTATAACAGTATAAGTTTGACCATCATTATCAATTCATCACTTGTTCTGGCAAACAATGACTGTTCTGCTTAAAAGGTTCTTTCTCTAAAATTAGTTTTGATAGCTTACCAAGGCCGGCAGTTTTCATTAGAGTTTCCCCGTAACTCACTGAAGTGAAGTTCAATGTTAATTATTTACATGCACCACAACTGTTGCAGTAGGCCTACACAGCAAAATAGCAATGCTAAAGACATAACCAACAGGATTCTCATCCTTTGTTTGATCCTGAAAACCTACAGTGGGCTGAAACTCAATTTCTTATCTCTGAATGGATGCTGTGGAGAGTATGGACTTTGACCACCAGCCGACTGACAGTGATGAGCCTGCCTCCCCCACTTCGAGCGCCTGTGCTGCGTCCGTCAGCAGTTAATTAACCTTGCTCTGGTCAGTGGTCACTGCAGCTACGGAGTTACAGAGGTGCCTGATATTCGCCTAAGTCTGCCCTAATAGATAACATTGTAAACTAGCAGATCTAGCATAAATATTTTTCAAAAATTCCATGGCCCTCCGTGCCACTCATCATAGGCCGGTGTGCCGCAAGTGGCACGCGTGCCGCAGGTTGGCCACCACTGTTCTAAGGTCACGTAATGCAGGCCTATTTCTAATTTCGACATCATCCGCACTATCAAAAGATGGATACAGAAGTGCGTGCAAGTTGTAGTTTCTCCAACATCTTTTTGCACTTCACCTTCATAGGTGTCACTGACATCCACAAACTTCAGTTTTCTTTTGAAAGAACTTTTCGTCTTCTTTGGAGCTGCTTCTCCTTAGCTATTTTTTGGAAGCTCTACCTTAGAGTTCTTAGCAAGTTTCTTAGCCTTGCTGCCTTTGGTAAATGATTTTGATGCAGCTTTTTTGCTCCAGTCATGCAATGCATTCTTCTTGCTTTGAAGTTTCAGATGAATTTCGTCTGTTACCAGTGTGTTAGTCAAAATTTGAGTCCATTGTTGCTGACGACCCCGAATATTATTTTTTCTGGCTCCGGCTTTGGGATATGGTTTTATTTTTTCAAGAGTGGACTGAAGATTGCTGGCAGCCTCAGATTCACTTCTCTTTTCTTCAGCATGACTAATGAAATGATCTTCAAAATTGCTTGCGGATGGATGAGATTATGTAAATCTGATAACACTCATTGCTTTGTCATCATTGCAAGACCGTGCAAGTGTCATGGTGTGGTTGAAGAAGATTGTCACCTGTAGCTTGATTTTTGGACTCTGTATATCACTTCAGAAAATCCAGTCAAATGTTGAACAGGACTGATCAAGTTTAGATCAGTTTGTGCCTAATCAGAAAGAGAGCTGATGCTAGCTGAAGGCTGACCACCACCAACTGGTTCTGGATAATCAGTAACAAACGATCCAAGAAACTCGTCATCGCTAAAAACATCCGAATTGAAAGGCTCAATACCAGAAACTCTGAAGCCTGCTATGAGTAAATGCCTTCGAGTATGCCTGATTTACAATTCCAACAATATCAAATGTTGTCATCGGTCTAGTATGTGATACTGTAACGAGATTCGAATGCACCCTACGGCTCAATAGTTTAGTGGACCCGTTTCCCAAACGTCAGAGCAGAGGTTAAGTTACCAATTTGCATAGTGTAGTTCTGTTCGTGGAAATGTAGGTTAGTGTCCTATATATCATCCAATCAACAAGTCATTGGTTTAATAAAAAAAATGTATTAAAATAATGAATAGTCAGATTTAATACAGGCCTATTGCTTACTTAGACCAGTACTGCTTAACCCCTTTACCGTCCATTAAAAATTTTTTAATCTGTTACCATGGCGGCCAATTATTCATGGGAAAAAATTTTGCGGAATTTTCAAAATCTTTTTCAAAACTCGTAACAAATATGGAGAAAAGTTTATCATTGTCTCTTTCATCTTCCCGGATGTCAGTAATGTGACTTAGTGTGATAGACCTCGAAACAAGGAATCGGACTCAAGCCCACATCACATTCTTGGCAATGGTACCTTGTTTCCTTTCTCACTTTCTTTCCATCTGGACCTGCTTTAGAGCAGCAGACCTTGCAGCATCTTGTTGGAGCCTGCTTCTTATCATCAACTATGGCCTCTCGCTTACTAATGACCAGCATACATCAGGATAAGAAAGTATGGTTGGGACCACGGATATCGTTACAGATACGACCCAATCATCGCAGGCAGCATTGTAGTAACATTTCAAAAGACCATGCACAGAAGTTCTCCCAGAAGCTGCAACTTATGGCTGCAGTGGGGTGGAAAGCTGAGCATGGTTATTCCGTGTTGTGTCGCAAAGTCCAGATGTTGCCTCAAGAGTGAATGTTGATGTGAATTCGCAGTTGTATGGTGCTTACTTCATCGCCTGTGAAATTTTCTTTGTGTGAGTCGACGCTGACAACTGTCGTGTGTGAGACACCAACTTATATTAAATTATAAGACAACACTCTAGGAAAACATCCCAAAATGCAACAACAGACACATTCAACAAGCGCGACTCCACATCACACCAAAAACGATGGTTAACAGATCGTCAGATTCCCCAATCGCAAATGATACACCCAAAAAAGACAGTTCGGAGATCCCCTCAATCGCAAGTGCCATACAACACAACGACGGTTAACAGATCATCAGATCCCCCCAATCGCAAGATGCTCATAGACTGTTGACGAAAAACATCACAACACAATGCACAACACCCTATCACACAACCTCAAATTAAACAACGACCAGGTTGGTTTTGTGTTCCATCTTGATAGCAATTATTACCTGCCAAATTATGAGAAAATCTAAATAAATTTAGGACTTGCGCAAAGCCCTTTAAGATTTGTGACTTTGTCATCAATGTGATTCATAGTTATTTTCAGAGATCCAAACAATTTTAGACACTTGAAAATTAGATATAAGTCATAATCAAAGGATACTGGTATACTGTGAGTTATTCGTCATAATTTATTTCCTTTTTGTGCCTTTGGGAATTTATCTCATGGTATTCAACCATTTGCAGCACAAATTGCTTCTCTTCCTCATTTCTGACCAGCGCTTCATTGAAGGTCTGCATAAGAGCCACTTCTTTCTCTGCCAAATCATTCGTCACTCTTAGGGCAGATATGATGTCTTTCGCCTCATTGTATGACTGCTCGGACTCCCACTGTTGAGGATCTTGTTCAAGAAAAGAGTCATCCAATCCGAGGATGCTGATTATTTTGGGGGTTGAAGTGGAGAAGAAATCTGGCAGTGCTTTTGTAAGCGGGTCATGTATAGGGGAAAGCCTCTTTGGAGGATCATCGGATCCCTGATTGTTCCGCATGTTGTAGACCATGCGCTGCTTGTCATTGACGGTGACTGCATGCATCATCAAATAGGCTGAGGCCAACCAGGGTCTCTGATAAATACCAAAGGTGTTGCGAAAATGCTGTTGAGGCGAGCTGTGAGACTTCCTTGTCTTGATAAGTGTGGATTGCCTTCAAGAATTCAAGATCGTTCCTTGGGGCTTCTTTAGGTGAGGCACATGTGAACCAGTACTTCACGTAAATTGTTGTCACAAAAACTGACACTCGAACTAAATGATTCCACACCTTCTTAGAGTAGGATGTTCGAGATGCCCTCTCTGAGCTCTGACGTTGTTGAATGGGATATTGATCTCTGAAAAGCCACATCTTGATAGCATAGATCGCACGTCCAGCGTGCTCTATGAACTGCCCCTGGGTACCTGAACTTTATTCCTCTCGGCGGAGTTCCTCCTAAGAAAATGACAGTCAGCTCTAGTAGATCTTTGTAGTCATCTCTGTAATAATCAGTACTCAGTTGCTGAAATGCGAAGCTGATGACATTATCTCGAATTTCTGTGATGTGATGTACTGTATCTTTATCCTCCATTCCTGTGCGATATTTGGTCTGATCAATTTGTGGCCAGAAGTCTCGGAAATGAACAAAGAGTTCCAATTTTGGAGACTTTGCAGAATCATGCAGTGAAAACACCTTTTCCAGAACGATTTAAGATGTATGATGACGGCAAGCAAGGTTCAATAGGTCCTTTTCCAATTCTGTTTCCAGCCTGATGCATACGCCGCCCTTGCAACTCGTGTTACTCGCCGTTGTATCGAAACACATGGCCACGATTCTGTCTTCTAATGCCCAACGTCTTATCTCGGCCATACACGCATCTGACATGAGGCAGCTGTACCAGATTGGAGTTTGGGGATGGCCAATAGGTTGGTCACCTCCTTACCAGATACCATTATCGGGAGGCGATCAACACACCCTCGTCCTGTCCCTGTAGCATCTGGCATGATCTTGCCATTCCAGTGAATAGTAAGAGGAACTTTCGGATCGAAGGATTCATGAATCTCTGCTGTCAGCATGGCGAAGTTGCAGAACTGTGCTTGGAAGAGGAACAGTTAGCGGCTGTGACTGTTGAAAACCACAATATGGCGGAGCAAAATCTTGGTGCCATGCAGATTGCGTTTGAAACGCTGCCCATGGCTGGCTGCTCTGCAGTGGTGCTTGTCGGCAAGATGAGACGACTTGGTATGTGAACCAACACATGCCAAACGCCAAAGCACTGTGCAGCTTTTATCTCACAATTGGAAGAATACTGTAAGTACGCCACGATTCAAATTCTTTTCTTTCTTCTCTCTTATTCACATTTAACTTTTAGAGCCATTCACATATAAAAAGCGTGTGTGGTATATGTATGTTGAATGCAATAAAGAGTGACTCAAGCAGGTGGCTGGGAATCGACATTCGGATATTTAGATATTTTTGGACTAGCAAATATGAATGTAAATATTCATACTCAGCAGTTTTTATAAAATTGTAAATACACACTTGTGTGTGTGAATGATGTTGGAAAATAGTTCCACACTCAAGTGCATAAGTCCTATCGTGCATCGTGACATAAAGAGCAAATTTCATGCAATTTGCTATGGTAGCATTTTTAAATAATATTAACTATATAAGTGTTGAATGTCAAGCATATGTGTCTGTGAAGTGTGTATGGTAGAAGTAATCATCTACTTCTCAAATCATAGCGCAATATAATTATATAACTTTATGTTAGATGTGAAGACTTCTAAAGAAATTTCGTAAGATATGTATATATCTACATGCATTCACTTTGTGAGTATGACATTGATGATCAATGAACTATGTTATATGAGCATACACTTTATTGTCAGTCCGTCAAGTTGTAGTAAAATATAGCATACATCTAAATTGAGCTTTGAATGAGCTTCAGCGATATACCGTAGTTTAATTTTTTCTGAAATGATTACTTGTATGCAATATGTACAGGGTGGCGCATAAAAAGTGAGACCCCCTACGCGGTTTTGCTAATATTTCGGCCAAAAATAAGAATTTTTAAATCAAATTTTACTGACTTAAAGCCAATTCATATCTACGTATAATAGCCAAATTTCATAAAGATATGTCCAACATAACAAAAGTTATACCACTTTTAGTGAGACCACCCATCGTTTTTTGATGATTCAAAAACATGTTACGCAAAAATGAGCAAAAAACGAGTTTCTTAAGTCAAGTTTCAAATAATTTTTTGTCGAAAGTAACATGATAACTTGTGTTCAAAATGTCCCCCACCCCCACCCAAACATGTTCTGAACCTATTTGTAAAGTTTCCGATGGTCTTGTTGATAGGTTTAACCCTTTAATGCCGAGATGGTAGTAAATGGTATGGGATATCCTATACCCTCCGGCATTAAAGGGTTAAAAGGGAAGTCTTCCCATATCGACTCACAATCAGCCTTAAATTCTCCTATCGTTTTTGGACCCAACAAATCGCTGGGTATACTCACTAAAAGTGATATAACTTTTGTTCCGTTTGAAAGTTTTGTGTGAAATTTGGTAGTTACGCGTAGGTATGAATGCCCTTGAAGCCTGTGAAATTTCATATAAGAATTCCTATTTTTGGCCGATATTTGTTACCTTTTTGCGTAACGTGTTTTTGATCATCAAAAAACGATGGGTGGTCTCACTAAAAGTGGTATAACTTTTGTTATGTTGGACATATCTTTATGAAATTTGGCTATTATACGTAGATATGAATTGGCTTTAAGTCAGTAAAATTTGATTTAAAAATTCTTATTTTTGGCCGAAATATTAGCAAAACCGCGTAGGGGGTCTCACTTTTTATGCGCCACCCTGTATATATATATATATTGTTTTTAAAAAGTGAAATATATAAAAAAAATTAGAATAAATTAATAAATTTAAAAATTAAAAATTAAAATGCATTTGGAGTGAAATAATGGACTCGGTAGTTTGAAATGATGTGTATAATATAATGTATTTTTTTCAAATTATTTGAAGAAGTATTTTTTCTCTCTTGCAGTCTATGACGTTCGTGTGGTGAATTTGCCAACAGCATACGCTATGCCTTCGTGGTGGACACCCGAAGATGTGACAAGAGATGCATACTTCGCAGAGGACGCCTTCCAGCTCATGGAAAATCCTATGAGTGGAGAGGAGGTCGCTAGATATTTGCACGATGACAGAAATAACAGTCTTTGAACGCCACCTGTTGAATTAGAAGAATGCTATTTCACAGATGCAGAAGACAGTGAGGACGATTGGCATTCTATGGTCGTCAATTTGGACGATATTGACTATGTTAACGATAATGTGGAGAATTAAAAAAGAAAAAAGAAAAAATTAAATTTAAAAACAAAATTTGCAGTGTTTATATTTTCAATATACATATAAGAAAGAAATTCTATATTGATATGAAAAATGAGTATGTGAGTATATTGTCAGAAAAATAAATTAATGTTCTTCACGCAAAGTGATTACACGTACATTGCTTTTCTTCATATTCCAGAGTTGTAAAGGTGAATTCCTATCATATAGTTAAGTCAAGCAGGTATTATTGAACAATGAAAAGGAGAGACATGCAAGGGTGGCATACACTCTAGCGAATAATTTACAATTTCATGAATTCTTTCGTTTGGACGACTTAATAAGAAATGAATGACATCAAGAGAAATATGCACTGTAGTAGCCAATGACACTGATGTTTTAGCATTACTTACATACCATTTTCACTCGGCTACATACCATTTTCACTCAGCTTTGGCCGATATTGTCCTGCATTCAGAGGTCACAAAACTTGGTGGTCCTAAAGTCGAGCTCATATCTATACGAGCTATTCGAGATAGTATGGTGATGCGGCTGCTAGGCAAATACTTGTCGCACATGCCATTAGTGACTGCGATACAACTTCATCTTTGTATGGTTTGGGTAAGATTGAGTTTGGAGAAAAATCACCTGCTCAAGCAAAAGATTGCCTTTAACAGAGATTCTGAGTTCAGTTCACGCAAATCATCATGATGTCTCTGCAGCTGGGTTGAAGCTATTGATTTTGCTGTATGGAGGGAAGATTAGCGACACTCTGAATCATATGAGATATCTACAGTACATGAACAAAACTACCACATGTTATGCTCGACCTGAACGCCTCTCACCAACAAAAAATTCAGCTACATCATATATACAGAGCTCACCTTCAAGTTGTTCAATGGCAGGCTCTTATGGCCACCAATATACAGCCTACAGATTGGGGATGGAAGGTTAGCAACGATCGCTACATTCTCATACTGACTGACCTTCAGCCAGCACCGGAGATGTTGAATGTGGTCAGATATAAATGCAGAGTGGAAAGGCAGTGACCATGTGCTACTCAGCTGTGCTCATGTATGAAGAATGGTCTGTCTGATACTGTACCAGATGACGACAATGATGATGCCTGCAGTGAAGACGAATTGAACGACACGAACCTTGAATATCTTATTTCAGAGGATTGCCTGCAGTTTGACATTCGCTGGCTTGACGAAGAGGAATTGCTAGTTTAATTGAACTTAGTAGGCCTTCGAATTTGGGCAGATATTATATTTCAATTGAAATTTATGATATTTATTCAGTTAACTTTTTTAATCAATTTATGTCATGTCATGCTATACTATATTATATTACATCAATGTCTGGGTGATTATGTGCAGATGTAGTGAGCAGCGGAACACTTTAACCTAGATGGATATTTTAGGACAAACATGTAGGAAAAATTTGATTAGTGTTAATAGACAATTTTTGCATTTTCTTGTTTTGGCTGACAACCATATCGCAATTTTTAAAATGGTTCGCAACATTTTTTTGTGTCAGATTTTTTACCACATCTTTTACATATGTGAAAACTATGTAAATAGTAAGTGCTTGGCTTGATTAGATTTTTGTCTAGGTGGTTTAACTTTTTTCCTAGGCTATCACGCGGCAAAGTGGATTCGAACCTTTCGGCTCCAAGGCAACGACGTCACCACTACACCACCACATGTATATATATTATTACATTTATAGGCTGCGGATTGTTCAATAAAAATCAATATTATTATTACATGTAAAGGGCGGCCCTATTGACGAGATCTGATGACAACTGGCTACAGGCATTCATGACCTGCACTTCGAATTCATGTATTCCCCTATTATACTACATGATCAGCCGTGGATGAAAATTTCTCGGTAAATAGCCTATGATAGGAGTCCATGTTAGATCGGCATATGTTGGGTTCCAATCCATAAGTAAAGCCTATTGTGCTTTGGTCGAGTTACATGCTTCCAACTAGCCTAAGTAATTTTATAAAATATATTCAGTGATATATGATTGGACACCAGGACAAGGTGATTGTGGTCTTGTGCCTTTAGGTTGGTAGCAGGAGTTTCTCTTGAAGTGGCGTCACATAAATTCACAACTACGACCTGCTGCTTCGACGACTTGGTGACTGATGCCGCTGTTATGGAGGTGACGAGTATCAAACCCAACTCGCGGGAAGGTTTAGTGACCACCCAAAGAGAAAACCCCAGATCTCTGAATAGTACGGATGTGGTTGGAAGACAGGGCACAGGCTCCAGACCTTGTGCACATACTGCGTGAGAATGATGTGACTTCTGTTGTGCCAGTTTCTCATGCACCAGCATACTGATGATCAGATATCGGTAGTCCATCAATGCAGCGTAGCAACTAATTGGTGGATACACAACATCTGAAAGAGTATGATTAATTTAAGAAAAGTGCAAATACCCTGGTTTAAGCGTATTAATAATTATTATCACCATGTAACATACCGGTTGTTATGAATATTAAGTAATTTTCTGGCAAAAATATGTACACTGAAATCTTCAAAAAATATACAATTATTTTGATCGTTTAACTGTACAACCATCAGCTCTTGGATACCATAGAACCATAGCAAATGAATAGTAACAGGTAGAAGTAGTACATGGATTTCACATTTAAAAACAGCAAACAGTTCATAAGCCATATAAAAACAAACCAGCTGTACGTCGATTCTAACACTAAAAACAACAGGTTAGCCTCAAACAAAAGGGAACGACTTTCAACTACATGCAGTACTCAAAGTAAACTTTTCACAAGTTGCTACGATGCTTTACAAACATTGTCAATCATAAGCTTTGTATAGTATTATGTATATAATAGTATTATATTATTTATAGTTATACAGTATTATAGTATTTATCATGAAATTACTACTGCAATAGTCTGTAGGGCTGTTAATATCGTTTTTTGGCGAACCAATTTTCGGTTGTAGACAACCTTTAAGCTTATGCAAATGCATGACTCGCCGTATAAACTTTTCGAAAACAGTAAAACCGATTATCGTATTTGAAAATGATAATTGGATTTCAGCTCATCTTTGAACATCCCTAATTGTCTGTATCTGCACTTTTATAGAGCATATTTTAAAGAACCTCTCCAAAAACGCAGACCAAATAGATTTACGAGCATTTGAAAGGAAATCAGTGTTCTAAACATCTACAAAATTTAACCACTAAACTGGGAAGCAGATAGAAAAACATGGGCATAATATAATGTGTCACCTGCATGCTTGGTCATTAATCCTTGGGATAATTATTATCAGTACAGTTCATCTTTGGGAAGTGATCACTCATCCGTGCCCTCTTCGTGCCAGAGTGTTATCATTACGGTAAAGCCACTGAAGTGCTTTTGAAGCACAAGCATTTTGTTTACATGTCATTCCTAAATCCAACTGAACTTATAACTGAATGTAGTGACCCAACATCATACGAGTATCTCATGCAATTCAGGCATAGCTCACAGCTCTAGTTTGAAATTAGAATGGTGCATTCTACAGAATTTGTGCTCTCTAACAGAGCTCAAAACTGTTAACAGTCTTAACAGGGTACCGGAAACAGCAAAGCATGTCTTGCAGTGCACTGCACATCTACAGAAGTATAGGAAACATCTAGGACAGAAAAACAGTCACAATAAAAGAAACATCCTGGCATGCCACCTAAACCTTGACCCAGTAATATATTCATAGCACATAAACAGCACAAGCCCTCAACTGGGAGGCACTGTAGTAATAAGAAGGAAATTCAGTCTTAAGAGTACAATATATGGTGGCTGAGGTAACATTGTCGACACAGCTGATACTATTCTATTTGAGTTTTAAGAAGAATTATGGTAAATATGAAGCAAACAACTAAAAACATGTTGATTGCGATATGTAATGACGAGATGATATAACTTCTTGGTTCTCAGATGGTCTCTGCTCCTCACTACAAATATCATAGTCTCTGGTCGGCATTTTCACATTGGGTCGTTTTCTGTTTGACTATTTAAAACCCTAACTGGCAGTCACACTGTTCTTGAAAGTTTATGTACAAAATTGCACACAAGAAACAACAACAGCACACATAAACAACTGTCTAACTTTTCCACGGCTATTGCAACCTTTCCTCATAACTTACACGACTTTTTAAATCAGTATCAACTTTACATGATGCACAAGAACTTTAAACATATTGGTAAAATATCTTACGAACAATGTACAACCAGATTCAACTGGTTATATCATGTCTGTTGTGTTAGTTACAACTCATAATACAGAACGTGAGTCTCAAATGCAGTACTAATATCTGCCGGATAATTCATGCAAACCCTCCAACACAGAGATTCAATTTTGGACCAGATTTACAGCTACTCAGCTTACACTTCAAATGACGATGAAAAGTAAAATCGTTTCTCCGCAATGTAACACTGCCAGTAACAAAATATTCTTTGCTGACATTGAATATCACTACTCACTGTATGCTCAGAGTACTGTGGTTCGAGTCCATGGCATCATCATTCACTTACTACAACAATGTCTGAGCAAATCCTTTGTAACAATCTCCATTTACAATCATGCAGTGCAACCCGCTGAAATGATTTCAAGTGAAGATAAGGACAAGAGAGACAAATATCAGGTCGTAAAGACACATCAAGACCAGCCTCGACCAACAAGTCACAACGAGACAAAACTACCACAGTTCAGAGGATCTGTGTTTTCAGTGAAACCTCCGTCTTGCTTGATGCGGTCACCACTCCTGGCTGAAGTACTGATGTCCCATTGAATCACAATCGGAGTATTCAATGTAATACTGCGACTCCTTCAGGTATTCCTTCAATCTCGGTGGGATCGGCAGACGGTCGATGAGGTCACGACGGACGTGTCTCAGTATGACGAATCGACAGATGTGCTGCAGCGAATGCATGTTGCGCAGTCGCGATATCGGAAAGAGCAGCTGGACCGGAGCGGGCGGCAGACCGGGAGCGCGAGGTCGGAGGAAGTAGAGGAACTTGCCGCTGCGTGAGTGCTCCATCGCCTTCTCGATGAATTCAACGATTGTCGAAGCGCCGTGTGACTTTGGTTGCGAGTAGAAGCTGAACATACCTAAACGTAACAAGTTAAACATGTAATTAATGTTAAACAAACATTTGTTTGTATGTGCACTTGTTAAAGCGCCTCCTCAAGCTCTGTCTACTCAGAGGCGCTCCCGAATGCAGAGCAGACACTGCATCGGAGTTTCACGCCGAAGCGCTGAGCAATTGTAAGTGAAGGACTTGCCCAAGGTTCTTACGCGGCAAGGTGGATTCGAATCTCGAACCTTCCGGCTCCAAGGCAACGATGCCACCACTACACCACCGTGCCCCACATACAGGGTGGGCCAAAAGTATTTGTTCAACTTTGAAGGCCTATAACTTAGGCAGTTTAGCAAGTAAGTGTATGCTTAATGCATCAAATTGAAAGTCGTTATATCAGCTATAAGTCCGACAAATTTCATTACGGTAGCTTGCACTACGCGGCATATAATTATTGTGTACCGCACCTACCTTGTTTTCGGACGTAAACAATAATTTCATCATTGCGCCGTTAACAGAAGATGACAGCTTTGAAAGCCTATAACTTAGGCAGTTTAGCAAGTAAGTGTATGCTTAATGCATCAAATTAAAGGTCGTTATATCAGCTACAACTGGTCAAAATTTTACATTTTTAGCTTTAATAATAATTGCGTAAAACTACTGTACTGAATATGTATCAGTTTACAATGATTTTAAATCGTCTATCTTGCAAAACACAAAACTTGGAAAATTAGTCTTTGCAAGTTTGCATTATTGATAGCCATTAAGAAATTCAAGAATTATTTAGTCAAATAAATATTCAATGTGTCTTCCACAAGCTCGAATGACTGCATGAATGCGACGTGCCCATTGATCTATGGCTCCATTGATGAGTTCCTGGCTGATCTCAGTCCAGCAACGAGTGATGACGCGCTTCAGATGCTCGACGTTTACTATCCGTTCACAATAAACCCGTTGCTGCAAAGCACCCCAGATTGAGTAATCAACGGGGTTTAAGTCATGGCTATCGGGCGGCCAGTTATGTGGTTCGATGAACTCAGTAACGTTGGCTACAGATCAATTCAGCTACACGAGCGATGTTGTCAGCGGTACGTGCCGAACGATCGAGGACGGCCAGTAACAGGTTTACGTTTAGAACTTGCACTCGCGTCAATTTGTCTAATTAATCGGTTGAGATTGTTTTTACTCCAGTTTCTAGCAGGAAATTCATTCATCGTTTGATATGCATTTAAATGTTTTTCAATTCTTAAAATTCGAATCAAAGTCCTGTCATATTCTGTTAACGGCGCCATGATGAAATTATTGTTTACGTCAGAAAACAAGGTAGGTGCGGTGCACAATAATTATATGGCGCGCAGTGCAAGCTACCGTAATGAAATTTGTCAGACTTATAGCTGATATAACGACCTTTAATTTGATGCATTAAGCATAAACTTACTTGCTAAACTGCCTAAGTTATAGGTCTTCAAAGTTGAACAAATACTTTTGGCCCACCCTGTACATGTATGGACCTGTGCAGTATATCAAGCTGCAGACAATAACATGAATAAATATCAACGTTGCTCAGAATGCCGAAATATTTTGGAAATTATGTTATCCTTCTCTGCATAGTGAAATATTCTGGAAATTATTTATAACATTTTTGTGAGAATTCTTTTCAAATTTATTCGACCAAATATATAATTAAAACTCATTCTATGATTTAATCCAGTCATTTGTGTAACAATGTCTTTAATAATAATACTTGCCTACAGCACAAATACTGCTCAATGCAAAGTATTCACAAATAGTAAATCCAATCTAAAAGAATATCTGAACTGTGACAACAAAAATCAAGACAAAAATGCATTAAATATCAATCCATGGCATTCCTACACAGATTCGCAATTTCATAAATTCAAATGTTCAATAAGATCATGCTGAACAAGAATCCAACAATAGATTGCAATAAAGCAGCCTAAAAAGGATAAGCATGCCAAAACAAAAACATCTTGAATTCAAGAAAACCCTCCCTCCTAGCCAATCGACACCAATTTTTAAACCACCTGACTAAGTATGCAGGTGTGCTTGTCAGATGTAAATAAAGGCTACTTATTTACTTAAGTACTTTTGGTATATGTCAAATTTCTTTGCACTAAAGCACTAATGATGGTCAATTATTATATACAAAGTGAAACAGAAATTGACATTGGAAAGCCTTATGAAACAAACCCAAAACCCATGTTCTTAAGTTCCTGCTTTGCATTTTTTCAAGCGCTTGCTAGAAATTAAACCAGGACTGTTGTGTTTTGCCTATCCTGCAAAATACTGGCAGACACTGACGGGAACAATACCAAGAACATGTCTGTGTCAGCAATTTACGAATGAGTATTTCATAACCCTGGCATGGCAACTGAGAAAGTCCAGTTGCCAAGCAGAGTTCACTCAATGCCTTCAGTGACTAATA
This sequence comes from Lumbricus rubellus, assembly GCA_945859605.1. NCBI lineage: Eukaryota > Metazoa > Annelida > Clitellata > Crassiclitellata > Lumbricidae > Lumbricus > Lumbricus rubellus. The sequence continues at coordinate 8,800,039 of OX243819.1, forward strand.
CATACATTTTATCAATTTTTTAAACTCAGTCTGATAACTGGGTGCCGGAGGGTGGAAAACGGAAAAGAGGTAGACCAAGAAACACCTGGAGACACGCTTTCAGGAAGGACCTGGAGTGGATGGGATTGGGCTGGGACGAGGCAGATGTGGTGGCTGGCGACCGTGCGGAGTGGCGAGGACTTGTCGACCAATGTTCCGATCGGAACTGGAAGAACTAAGTCTAAGTAAGTCTGATAACATGTAAGATGACAATGCAGCTTTACCTTTGTAGTGTTCGATGCGAGTGTGGTGGGTCATGTTCTGCGATCGAAAGCTGAGACTGAGAATGTAACGATCGTCTGAACTGTCCCGTACTAGAAACGATCCGTCCGGTTTGTTCTCAAGCTTTCCCTCCGCATTCTCCCAGCCCAATGGACCCCAGTACCATCCACACTACAATTGCACAAGAAGGCAGAATACACATGTGCACAGCAGAAATACGTATACATGTAGTTTATATGCCATAGGCTAAAGAAATACTGATAAAATTAATAGAATAGGTGTTGTGGAATCAAAGCATCGCAACAATCACCGATTTCCACTGTGGCATGAAACTCCCCAAAGATCACCAGAACTTTAAACTCATGGGTCTGAGTGCTTATGGGCAAAATTAGAGGTGAGAACGGTATATGCTGCAGCTGCAGTTGCCTAGACTTGCAGGTCATTTTCCAATATATTACACACCAATTGAGTTGTTCTGTTTTTCATTAAGACAACACAACAGGCCTTCATCGCTGCAACAGGAATTCCTGCCTTACACTTGAGATCTGTGAGACTGTACTAACAATTTAAACCTATCAGCCAAGTTCAACTTTAGTCACACATTTTCATTCTACTGCACAAGGTGACATCATAGTTGTCCCATCAACTCAACTTCCACATTACACCATATTAGTTGTGGTCTATTTTTTCACAACAATATGAATTCCAACAACAATAGCAGACTGCAACATGAGCTAACTGGTCATTCTCTGCCTCCTTTTCATGCACACCAGAAAACAATATGATTGCATTGTAGTTTTGTCTTTCACTGTAGGGAGTGACACTTGTGCGTCTTTTGCAGTGGTGCTATAAAATTTTGCAATTACAAAATAACATCAGCTGCAGCTCTCTTAGAATGCAATCAACTCATTTATAAAAGTTGCATCATAGCTTGTTATCCATTTCTCAATTGTCGAACCCCTCAAGCAAATGTGCACACCTGATTACAGCACTTAAAGAAATTAAATAAAATTACAAAGTTTGTGATTTTAAGACTTACATCTTTTAGTTTGCTGAAACTTTGGATGAAGTCAGCATTGCTGTTTGTGTTTGCCAGTGATGAAGCGTCCAGACAAACCACTGCAAGTTCAAACATCAACTATACAATATGACATTAAGAAAACATATATTACTACAACTGAAGGCTTAACAATAATTATTCAAGCATAAATTTTAGATAAATTACCATCTGAATCTTATTATAAAAACTTTTAACACATGCAAGCTCACACAGAAATGCAAATATGACGCTAGATATCCATTGATCCATGTTTTTCACAAAGACAAACTTTGTTTTAAACAAGGACATATATATGTCTTTGTTTAATTACTTAATGACAAGCTGCATTGGATTCCCATTCATTACTGTACACGGCCGATGCTAAAAGGTTAAAATCCAGTGCAGAAACAGCCAGATTTTTAGGCATTTCTTGAAATAAGAAACAGTTCAGGCATCTGATAAAAATTGGTAGTCAGTACCATTCATCAGGAGTGACATGGCATGCACAGGGATCCATAACAGTTCTGCATTGTGACTTGGTTAAAAGACCCATACCAGGCTGTGGGAGGGATACAAGAATAGACCAGTAGCTGAAGGTAGGCAGTAGGAGTGTTCGCTATAAAGATCCAACATCTAATTTTTTCTAATGATTTGTACGAGCCAGTCCTCATGATGCATAAAACACCAATGCTAATTGCAGTCAAAATCATAATCCATTAAAGAAGTCAGGCCACAATTAGAGAAGTACTAAAGAAACTGGTAATCAAGTTACTTCTCAGCAAAGACACTTCCTACAAAAGCAATTTTCACATGCATCTATTAAATATCTATGTAGAAAAATCAAACATAAACTTTAAAATGCAATAATGCTTTTTAACATTTTGACCGCCAGGTATGAGTTAACTCAGTGGTTCCCAACCTTTTTGGACCTCAGGGCCACTTTTTCTAAGTTGGAGGACACGCGGGCCACTTTTTTATAGTTAAAGAACATTAGGGGCCACATTGCTAAAATTTAATTGACTAAAAGCATATAAATTGTTATAATTGAATCACAATAAAATGTTTTATGTTATTTATAGACGTTAAAATAAAATAATATGTAATTATAACATAATTATGTGCTCTATCCTGACAAAATTGTCAATTTGTTCGTATATTTTGTTAATTCTTCGAGAGATGAGGGCCCCTTTTGAGGCCTGGCGGGCCATTTTTTTAGGCCTGGCGGGCCACTTTTGGCCCGCGGGCCACGGGTTGGGAACCGCTGAGTTAACTCGTACTTCAGCCAGTCATTTAACATGGTGTGTAGGCGGTCAATGAGTTAAGCAAGAAGCCTGTACATAGCAACATGCCAAAAATATTTCTGATTCAGAACTGAATATGTTTATATGTTTATACCAATCTGGCAATCTGAGTGATTACTGGCTGTAGCAGTGCAATCACTCAGCCACACCAATAACATTTTCATATAATTCCAAACTCTTCAATGTTATTCATATAACAAATGACATGTTCTGCCTAGGGTCAGCAAATACAGAGGTCAGGCAACCTAACTGGACATGATATATTTTTCCCCAGGCTTTTACAGCCACGAGGCAAATGCAGTCAACAGGGACGCAACACTATTCTCAGAAGCTGATCAGAAATGATTTAAGATGCATGTTACTGATAAAGCATGCAGTACCATTGCACAGCAGCACATGTCCGATAAATGTATCGTGTATTGATCGACCACTGGCACACTGCCCTCTGGCGGTGGGTGTGCAGAGAAAACGACGGCAGAACGAAACACAAATGGAAGAAATAAATTATGCTTTGCTCGAAATTTACATGCCATTTGTCATCAACAGTATCTGCAGAGTTGGCATGGTTGGTCTAGTCGCGGAAACAGGAAGTACATTTGGTCCAAGTGCACTTCCAGCAGTTCGTCACTTAGCATGACAGATAAGGATAATGCATTCATACAAATGACAAAACCTTTCACCAGCATAGTGCTCACTTAAGTAATGAAGGCAGAATTTGTTAAAAATTGTATTATTGTATGTATTGTATCTGACCAAATGTTTATAAAGCACTTCTTGCAGCAAAAAGTTAAGAAGTACTGGGAGTGCTCCCAGTTCTTCTGAAAGGCTATTGCTGCAAGAAGCACTGTATAAATGGTCAGATACAATACAATAATACAATTTTAACAAATTTTTATGGCTTGGTCGGCAGAATGTCTTTTAGATACAGTTTCTTTTGGAATGGATGGTCTCGCTGCTGTTCATGAACATTACAAATAATCCCTAAGGTAATATAAAATTGCCATGGAAACACCTAGAGCTTCATAAAATGCCTTTTAGAATGCCTGTGTTTTAATCATCCACCTCAATATGGCTCTTGAAAACTAATATCTCAAACCAAAAACTAATGAGCTCAAACTGAACTATTTAATTTTCTACTTGAGAAGGCATCAATGCATTATAAATCATATTAGAAGAAAACTCCCTCCCTCCTCTCTCTCTCAGAGACATGTCCGGTAAAAAATACGAGACATTCTTCCTAGAATTGAACTTTGCTTGTGGCAGCAACATAAAACAGCATTCGCCACATGTAATATTCATCATGCGTCTATATGGCCTCATCTGTCTGCAGCCACTTCTCTTCGCCCACTCTCTTTTCATTCGATGTCAGAGCCAGTCCTGCTACGTGTAAAATGAGAAAATTTGCTCTAATTGGCCCTACACTGTGGAACCAACTTCCTCCTTTGACTTGTTCTTCCTTATTAACTGGTGGGTTAAGTGCCTTTTCGCTGTCTCAAGATTGTTTTTATTGCTCAGGATCTCTCACGCTGGGAATGCCTCTGATTGGTGCGCACTGTGAAAGGCGCTATATAAATTTATAGATACAATACAATTCATGTATACAGAGGATCCTCTGAGATCTATTGTAATGTAACAAAACCCTATATGTACTGACACAGGTCTTTCACACACCTGCCAAAGGTGCTGCTAGTAAGGTAATCTAATGGATCTAAACAAGTGAGACTATGGCAAAAAGAAAGTGTTGAGCAGAATATCAATGGAAACTGCATACTTCGGTCGATACCTGTAGCCCAACACACTTCTCTTCTGCGGCATGGATGATGTGCATCGTGATAACAGTTTAAAAAGAATCTCCCAGGTTCAATCTCTGTGCGAATCCAGCCAAAACAGTCTCCTAAAGATGATTCTAATCTAACAGAGATGCAGTTTGGGGAGAAACAACACAGAAGCAGTAGGCCTTTATCGGCGGAACATCGCATTTCCAACTGGGATATGATTCAATAACAGCCAGGAACTTATAAACAAACAACAGTGCAGAATATTAAAGAAAGTTGCAGAACAGTGGGAGGCATAACATTGGCAGACCTGTTGTGAATATGTCTGCCAGAATATGTTTGACTTTCATCTATGCAGCATTTCTGTCTTCCATGCGAAATTCAAAACTTGCTGTTTACAAAGTCTGCCAAGGGCAATTTGTCCTACAGCCAAGGAGTTTGTCCTATTTCTAAGGACAGCTTATCCTACTGCTGGATTCCTACCTCACATTGAACAAGTTATAAAGTTCTAAAGACACAGATGAAAATCGTATTTGAATCACTGGCTTCATCAGTTTTCACCAGTCAGGAAAATGAAACTTTGATTGCATCCAATTTTTATTGGCACCACAATTTTATTAGCATATGTCTGGCCAAGAACAAGGTTCAACAAATTTTTTAAAGTTTTAAAAGCTTTAGCCAAAAAATTTTTCTTGGCACCGTACAAAATATACAGACTTCTTCTTCACGTTCTCTGCCCTCGGGCAGGTTCGTATATATCCAATAACGCCATTTTCCTCTGTTCTGTGAGCACTTCTATCTTCAGTCCACTGTATCCATCTTCTGTCAGCATCCAGTCCAGCAGCATTTTCTTGGTCTACCTCGCAACCTTTTCCCCTCCATTCTTCCCTTAATGATGTCTCTTAGTAGGGTGTCGCTCCTTAAGATGTGTCCTATCCATTTCTTCTACCACCCACGTATAGTGTCCATCAGTGATCTTTTTTCTTCCCCCAACTGTAAGATTTCCTCATTCGTTCTTCGCTCTACCAAGCTGATTCTCTCCATTCTGCGCCAGATCCACATCTTGAAGGCCTCTAGTCATTTTATGTCTTCATGCCAATGCTGGCAGCTAGAGTCTAGAACAAGAGCTATGGCTATGTACTGTACAAGTAGCCCTGGTTTCTTTGACTTTGCTAACTTTTGGTGGGCACAATGTTATGAAATTATTTTCTTCTTGAACTGATGTCAATGTACGCCAATGTACGGCATAATAACAATGCATACTGTAATACTGTATGTGTGTGTTATGGAAAAAAGAACTTACATTCTGTCCGTATGGCCACACATTGTTATGCCCAACTGAGAGCTACTGTTTTTTTTAATCATATCCACTTTCCAAGTCAATGACGAACAGCTATAATAATATGAATCAGTTCCATGAATTGTGTGGTGGTTTTTAACTAACCATTTCCCACAAAGATGAGTCATTCTCTTCCAGATAAAAAAAGAACAGCATCATCACTTTAAGATGAAGCAACCAAATGTTTACAGTCTTTGTACCTAAAGACACAAGACCCGCATTCTCTACTGTCATTCATTATCTGCAAACCGGTTTTCGATTGTGGAAATTCAATTTGTAGCCGGTTATCAAATTTTGTTGGGCCTTCTAGATAATCTGCTTTTCTAGCATTAACAAAGATGGAGGTGCAGGGACGGGTTTGCATTCGATGAATTTTTAAAAAATTTGACAAAATGCTTGACAATGTTACACTCCACAACCCGTCCAAAAAAGAGTTCATTATCCTAGGCCTTCCTGACCAAATCAAGAAAATACCTGGCCGTTTAATACAGTGAATTTTATATTGGTTTTCATTCTCGCCATCACAATACTCTTATGGACAACCCTTTTGACTCAGCGCAGCGCTCATGAATAGTTTTTGAGTGGCACCTTAGAAGTTTGGAAATTACAATTACGAATCTTACTCAAAGTGCCACACATCGATATCTATCATACCGTGGGTCAACGACCTCTTAAATATAATGGGCCGTGGCAATGTAACCACCGTTTATACTCGCAATTAGTTTGTTCTCACAGTAACCCTGAAGCTTAGAATCAGTATAAATGCATCAATCATCTCTTTTAGAAAGTGATTTTTTTAAATGAAGTAGATAATTGGTTTGTGAGCAGTAAAATCCGGTAACCTATTTTTGATACCAACATTTCGATTTCCGGTATTCTTTAACATTCCTAGTTTACAGAACAAGTTTATTAGATGGCTTCAATAGAAGAAGAAAATGTCCAAGTTTATAGTCATAATCTGCTGTGTATTTTTTTAACCTCTGAATCATTCGACTGCTGTGCTACCCATCTCCTTTAAAGCCAAAACAGCATCACATAAACAAGAATCGACTCTCTATCTATTTCATGCAACACAGAGGAACAACAGTCAATTAAAAATGGTAGCCTTGAGAAGCGGCCACAGGCATCAAGTACCAGATTTTTTTCTTAGGCTCTGAGAGCAGGTCCTCCCCCTTGCTGCCTAATAAAATTTTTAAGTTATAACAAGAAGGCATAAAAGAAAGCCATGTGTCATTATGTATTGTATGGGATCCATAAAAATACTAGTAAAAATACTTAACACAGACTACAGTCTCTAGAGATACCTGCCACCAGATATGACATCAACCATCAACGACATGCATCAATAAACTGCAACCTATTTTTTTGGCCAATGTGCCAAAGTCTTAAAAGAACACAGCAGATGTTTCCTCACATCATCATCGTCGTCATCATTATCATCACCACCACCATCATCATCAGCTCAACATCATTAGTTCCTTACAATACAATACAATACAACTGAAATTTGATAATGCCCTCCTTACAAAGCTCAGAAGTGCACATTGAAGTTCGGCGGCCATTAAAACTATCTATAGGCAGACTCAAAGCTTGGAAAGTTTTCAGTTTAGAGCGAAAGACAGTCTTGCTAGGGGAGTTACGGACATAAGGAGGCAGAGAGTTCCAGATGAAGAGACCAGCAAATGCGAAAGAACACCGGCCAAAAACAAGATGTGTAACATTGTGTACCAGGAACTACATACTTTTCAGCAGATGCTGATCGAAGAGAAGAGCGACCTTTAACATCCTTACAACAGTCAGTTATTGGCAATGGGTAAGAATAAATAATATCCATCGTCCTAAGTCATTTGTCAGGTCCGTTGCTCCCCTAGTGTCAGTCCAATGATGTTATGTTCTCTATCCAGTGAAGTCTTCGTCTGCCTTTCTTTCGTTTTCTATGAATCTTGCATGCAGTTAAAATTGTGGGAATTTGGTCAACTGGTTTTCTCTCAACACATGTCCAAACCATCAGTGTCTGCATAGAACAGCTTTTTCTAGCGTAGTTGTTTGAATGCCTTTATAAATGTGCAAACATAGTTATCATCATTTCCTAATATGCAAATTAAAAAACACTAACCCTATCTACAGGACCAACCACAACGCAAAATAAATTTAAAAGACCAGAGTGCTAGCATTATCTGTGCTCCTCTGAAACCAGATATTATGTGGCACTAACAGAAACAGGACAGTAGTTGATGATAATCTACACCAGTTACATATTATTAATAGAACATCATGAACAGCCAGATAGACAGAATCGGAAGTGAAAGATCAATTTTCATCTGGAGCTCACAAAACTTTCAAGAAAACTTAATTCTACTCATTACATATAATGCTCTGACAGAATCCAATGACAGCACTTGGTTATTACTTTCGAACACAAAATGACAAACACAAGGAGTCTTTTCCCCAGAAGAAGATCAGAGAACCAACGTCAGTTCAACACAATAAATGTTTCAAGTGGGCAGCTGAACCATAAAGAAACTGTCAGGCAATAACCAAAATTACAAATCTCAGATCCAGTGTAAGAATTGGGGAAAAATAACTGGGGGGGGGGGGTCTAACCATTATCCACTTGGAATCGGGGTGTGAAAAACAGACTTTAACATGGGGCTCTAAGAAAGACTGGGAGGGTTGAAACCCCCCCAACCCCTGGCAATTCTCACCCTGCTTAGATCATGGGTCAGAATTAAACAAACTGAAACAAGAGAGAAATAATCAAAACCACATTGAATTCACCCACCAATAACTTAGAGAATTCAAATAACTACTACTACTACCATTTCTGCTACTACAAAATACATTGTTAATACTTTAAAATATTAAATAAAATGATCAAATTATTAGCATTCTGGACTATCAAAGTCAGAGGTTCAAATTCCTATCATAAAAAATACGATTTAGAGATTCATGTTCAGCCTGTACATACCCACCCCAGCAAACTCCGTTATAATGAGTACACTGACCACACACTATCGGTGGCGCATCAGACGTAGACTGACCACTTATCTTTACATACTTAGAAACATGAAGTTGCTAATTAATGTCGTCAGTGTTAATTTCGCAAAGCATCCATCATTCACGAAAACAAATACAAAACCAGAACTAGAAAGAGATTGTGATTTGAAACTAAACGAAACGAAAAAGAGTTTAAGTAGAACAAAATAAAAATGACAGTGACATTGAAATCTTCAACGAAAAGTATAAAAAATGCAACAATCTATTATGCTACCATTTTTTTGGGACCCAGATGAACAGCACAGTTGAATGGGGCGGGCTCTTCAAGCCATAAAGAAGGAGTGTGGGTGGTGGCTACTGAGACATCAATTAATTTTATAGCTCAGTTTGCTAATTGTCTTTAATTAACCCCATCCCTCATAAGTTCTAGCTGGCTTGCTCTTTCACCATAGAATGCACCACACTTGAACATGGAGCATGTAAAAATAACTGTTGACCTACTCCACTGGGCCCTTGATGCCAGAGGGGTGGGGGAGGGTGACTCAACAAGTCAACATCAACTTACATTGTGGCTCAGTGGGCTAATTCCTCTGCAATTAACCCATCCCTTTAAGCTGCCTCTCTTCTCTCTCCATGTTCAGGACACTTGCAGCCTAAACCTGCTGTAAGCCACTCAACTTGCAGTGTTAATTTTGATAAGAAAACTAAAACGGAAACAAAAGATTCTAAAGGCAAGAGTTTGCAGAAACGAATAACTAAAATGATTTGATGAGAAAAACTAAACAAAACTAAAATGACCATCAGAAATGAAACTAAAAATGATTTATAATGAACTAAATAAATACTAAATTACCAGTAAAAGTGAATTTCTGCACTAAAATAACTCTGGCAAACACTGCCTTGGGACTTCCTTTTTCTTTTTTTCTATAAGTACTGCTTGTACTCAATGTCTTAATGTAGTCGAGGGTAAAGCAACATTGATCTGAAGAGAGAAAACACTTTCGCAAACGATAATTATATTTTGCGAGATTTATGATGAGCGTATTAAAGGTCACAGAGCAGCGTGAATTCGAGATCCAGCCAGCAACCAGATGGTAGTGAAGTGATAGTTCAAATATCAGATGCCAATGTTAGTTTCTTAATCTGCCTAGATGCATATACAATATATGCTTGAAGTACTATTATATATACAAATATATGTACAAATGTATGTTGTACGTACGTAAGTATGTATGTATGTATGTATGTACGTATTTATGTATGTATGTTTGCTTGTTTGTATGTGCACTCATGCCGCCTCGTTGGGACTTGGGCAAGTTCTTCACTCGCAATTGCTCAGCGCTTCGGCGTGAAACTCAGATTCACTGTCCGTGCTGTAGTGGAGCGCCCCTGAGTAGTGAGCTTGAAGGGGCGCTATAACAAGTGCACATACAAAAAAGAAGTACACTGTTTCTGATTGACTGGTTGCAAGTTTGGGGTTTGACACAAGTTGTCCAGCAGCAGGGAAAAGGTCTGGGTCTGGAAAAATAAGTCTAGCCTACGTCAAAACATCCTCTAAAAGTATCTAATGTCTTGTCTCAGACAGGTTGGTCGACATCTTGGTCTAGAGATGTCTTGGGTTTCATCTCATTCTTCAGACGGAATGTTGTGGGTCGCACCTCGGTCTTGAGATGGTCAACATCTCAGACTAGAGATGTCTTCGGTCTCATCCTAAACTTTAAATAGAAAGTGATTCACCACAGGCTCCAACTTAATTACATTTTTTAAAATCAATTTCTCAATCTAAAGCCAACTAAGTCCTGGTTATCTCATTCATAGTCACATATAGTCAAACAACGTGCTTTGCAATCACGTTGTTTCTACGCACCTGTTCCATCTCCACTGTCGCAGAACGGCAGCAGAGACTCCGAAGAATTCGGCCACTGCGACGACGACGAGTCGGAGAAAACCCTTCGAGATCGACATCCCGTGCTACTAACACGAAGGATGTTGGTCGAACTCCCCCATGATCGGTTGGCTGGAGCGTCACTCGTAAACTGAAGGTGAAGACTGATAGCCATACGCTGGTTGCCAGACTGAGAAGACGCTCTAGAAACGCGTCCACAATCCAGCTGGTCGACGCCAAGGGTGTCCGCATCCGAGGGTGGAGGTCGCGGAAGACAGCGCTTCTGAACGTCGACCGATGAATGGTGTCGGAATATCGATGACTTCTTTCCCTTCGTAGGCGTTCCGTGTGGATGCTTACTCCTGCGGCCACCGTCACCGTCCACGAATGACGACTCGCTGTGCTGCTCTGGTTTACTCTTCCGTGAAAATGGATTCGACAGTCGGAACTTCTCCTTAAACGGACTCCCTTTCTTCGCGTCAAGTTTACTTTTTGCCGTCGGGTTCAAGCAACAAACAGCGGACTTTTCCAGCGAGCACTCCGCTTGGCCGGCTTCTGAACCGCGCGGCATCAGAGAACCTGACTGAATCGGTTGCTCGGAAAATGGAATCCGATACGGTTTTTCCAGTTGGTGCGGGCGGTTCAATGGAATGCCGAGGGACCTCGCCTCCCTCATAACTTCCTCCCAGCTCATGTGTATTCGTTCGTCTGAATCTTCAAAGTTCTGCAATTCTAATTCACCGTTCATCGTGCTAATGCACGTCTCGTAATTTCGAGATGGAACAGGCGGAACGTTTTCCCCGTCATCATCATCGTCGTCGCTGTCCAGCGCGGCTGATGACAAATCTGGATAAGTATCTTTCCACTCGTCTGTTGGTCCATTAAGCACTGCAATAGAAGATGCTGGTATCCCACCAGTCTCCATGCTAACCAAAGAACCATTCTCAAAGTCATCATCTGCTGCTGACCAGTTTGAACATCTTATTTCTTTCATTTCAACATCTTTCCTTGTCAATGGTTTCTCTTCGCTAACAACCGTCTCACAAACAGATCCTTCTTCCAACTTTGCGGCACAGTATCTTGGAACTCTGGCATAGACGTCACTAATTCCCGAATTCGAAGAATCCTCGTAGATCTTCGAAACAGATACGTCAGCCGGAACGTAATCAACATGCTCCCACCGTCGCACGTTTCTTCTGTCTATGCACCCAAATTCAACTGGAAAGCTCGCAGGAATATTTGACGCCGATTCATCACCGCTAATCATGTCTCTGCTAGAAAATGCTGAGTCATCTACAGGTTGTAGCCAGGTTGGCGTGCGGAAACGATGAGCTGCCGGCTCATTCACCAAAGTAGAAATGCCCGATTCTTCGGATGTTTTACTTTCCGGATGCAGACCCAGCAAATGAAGCTGAGAAGAGATACGATGACATGCGTCAGAGCTACCGTCAGTATCAACATCTAAACTGGGTGGATATGAAGACGACTGTGGTGCCTCCAGTGGCAGAGGTTGGAAATCGTCGAGAGTGGTGTAGCCAGACTCCCTTCCGTCGCACTCATCCAGGTCAAGGTCGGGGCTGCTGTGACCTTTCTCCGCATCACCGTCAGAAGGGTGATGTCCGGAATCCATCGACTCCTCTTGGTCGTCGCCCTTCTGCAGCAGAACCATCTCACCGATGTAATCCACGCCAACACCCTTCGAATGACTAGAACGGCCAACTGCCCCACCGTCATCAGCGTCTCTCTGCAGCATCACTGAGTCACTGGCTCTCTTGGAATATACAATAGAACAGTGATTGTGATCCGATTTAGCAAGCGCTCTCTGAGACCCCTCAGCGCTCTCCATAAACCTTGGTCTTTCTCGTCTCTTTAACTTAGGAGGTGGCAATCTCGTGTCTTCAAGCAGCGGCATAGGAGTGTCTTCCAAAATTTCTCGCACGCCAGTCTGTCTGATGCCGTTAGCGTCGTCTGCACTTGTCCATTCCAAAGTACAGGTTTCTCCGTTTTCTAACTCACAACTGTTGGCGTCTTCTACAGGTTGGTCGCACACTTCATGTAAATCAGAGTCTATGCCATTTTGACTTCTTAAGTCGACAGGTCTGTTTGGTTCTTCCGCCCGAATTGACTCATCCTCCGCTTTGAATTCTGGCAGTTTCTTCTTCACACTTCCCATGCCATCTGCACATTGCTCGCCACAATCTTCAGAGACTCTCTTGCTTCGAAATGATCCGAAGAAATGCTTCTGGAAATGCAGAAGAGGGCTGCATCTGCAATCCGCCTGCCCATCTTGATTTGCAAAACCATTCTCATCAGATGAATCGTGCCTGTCCACGTAACAACCATCAGAAGGGTTCTCACTGCGGGGTGAAACTACCTCGAAATTGCTCGCGACAACTTCTTTCGCATTGTCCTGCGCAACGGCAGGTTTTGTCCGCGAGATCTTTCTTCTGAGTTTACCCCACATAGTGTTTCGACGAGTTGTTCATTGCTGTTCAACTGCATGCAGCTTGACTGCAGTCATCTTCTGAAAAGAACAGGCAAAAGAAACACTGCAAACAAGCTGCGCATAAATACAATATAGATGATTTGGCAAAAAATTCAAAGATTAAAGAAAATACTGTTTAAATACGAGTTTTTATTCACAAGTCTCTCTCTCTCTCGTGTTAATGCACAAATTAATTTAAACAAAAATAATTCCTAAAAAACACATGTAAAAAGGAATATCATCCATATAATAAAACACACAGAGCTGTGCAATCAACATCAACAGTCATTTCATGGACTTAAAGAAGGAAGGATTCATGAAAATTATTGATCAGTCAGCTTTTGAAATAATTCTGAACATGTTTTGCCATTGTTGTACTCTGTTGAATTGTTAAATACATCAACTTTCGATATTACAGCTTGGTAAAACTCGTCTCAAAACCAACTAAAATTTATTTGCAACAATTCTGCAATAAACAAAAGAAATGTCTAAAGAAACGTCTAATAATAAATACTCTCGGAAAAACAGATTATTTGCTGAAGTTTGACAGCAAGCATAAAACGAAAGGATGGTTCATCAACCTCCATAGAAACAAGCAAGCTACTTACAACCTCACTGAACACGACGAGCTTTCTACTTGTATGACTCAAACCAAAATATCAAAACACAGCCTCTCCAAAACGCTGAATGGGAAACTGTCTATCCGACCAATACACACTAGCCTACGGTGTGTTGGCCAGTCAACATGGACGTCACATCGTATCGATTATTATAATCACCTATTTGCAAGCAGCCATACAACAGCCTACGCGTTTTGTGCAATAAAAATTCATTTAATACTGACCTTCTCCAAAATCTTAAATCTCATTATTCAATACAATAATCAACGTGTAAATGCATGTTATACAATGAAAACAACGCTTAATAACGAGGTCATATTGACGCGCAGGATGGAAGATATAGCGCGGGTGCGTTTTTACATCGTCAACGAATCACCGTACGTGTATAGCCTAGGGTCTAGGCTACCATCATTATTAATTATCACCGATGTTAATTACTGATTTTTAAAAGCTCTTTGAATCGGTGTTTTTGCAAAGTATAACACCTGAGAAGGCTACACAGCAATTAATTGATGCTTAAGAGCTTTAAAATTATTAAGACTGTAAAAAATTTGCCTACAAACTCCAATCTCTCACAGCAAGTTCCGCTTACAAATTTTCGTAGGCCTACCCTACTAGGCTACGAGGATTTCTTTCATTCATAATTATCCCTGCATATATTTTTTGTGATGTCAGCTATCTAATCTAAGGACTATATAGAACCAAATTATGGTCCTAATTGACTCCTAAAGGCAACTACGCAAAATCGACAAATTTCAGATTTAGGCCACATGGTCAAGTTGGTGTAGGCCCAGGGTGAGAATTGCCGGGGGGGTTGGGGGTTCAACCCCCCAGTCTTTCTTGGAGCCCTATGTTAAAGTATGTTTTTCATACGCCAATTTCAAGTTTAGCCTATCATAGGCCAACCCCCCAGTTATTTTTCCACAATTGTCATACTGTGTAGACCTATGGGTGGCGATAATGTCTTGTTAGGCCTAGACCTACTGTTTAACGACAGTGCCATAGCCTATATCAACGATGATTAGTGTCGCTCTCGTCCTTATCCAGGCTTGGTATTCGGATTGGCACTGGCAGAGTGCAACCAGAGTGAGACTCAGTGAGTGGCGACAGAGTAGGCCTATATGCTATAGCCTATAGGCCTAGGCTATAGGAACTGGAATTTTAGGATTTCAGAAGAAAGATCGTTCTAAAGAATGGTCTACGTAGCCAATGCTAGCCTAGGTAGGCTAGGTCTATTTATAGTGCGTTTTCTTAAGTTTTCAAGTCCTATGCGCCAACAATAGTTAGGGCCTACTACGTAGGCCTAGGCTTACTGTGGCGTAAGTGCATAACTATAGCCTAATAGAGAGAGAAAACGATAATTTCAAGGAAAAGGTGGTCATAATTTATAGGCTTATAGGCCTAATCTGGGTCCTGTATCACCATCATCATCATCATCATCATCGTCGTCGTCGTCATCATCATCATCATCATCATCATCATCATCATCATCATCATCATCATCATCATCATCATCATTCCGAAAACTTATAATAGCGCCCCTTCAAAAAATCTACTCAGAGGCGCTCCCAGCCCAGCCACGACTGAAAAGATAGGTCTTAAGCAACTGCATGGTAGAAAGCAAGCAAACTACTCCGAGTTAGTAAGCGTAGGCCTACGTAGTGCAAGCGGTAGCCCATTCCATGTGGACGCGCCAACAACCGAGAACATGGGCGCCCGCAGGATTTTTTGCAGGGGGGGTCAGTCAACTCGGTCGTGGCCAGAGGAGTTAAGATACAAAATAATGCCAATAAACCAAGCAACTCACACGACTATACATTATCTCAATGTAACGTAATATAATATTTATGAGCCTTTTATAACAAAACGAAAAGTCTTGAAACAGTTTTCAACTTTGATATAGGCTGTGGCATATATTATTCATGTATATTAGGCCTATTAATAGACTAACAGTACCATGCAGGGACGTCATTTGTTTATTTCCAGGGTGCAGAAAATTTCAGGGGCAAAACTTCGTCAGCTTGTAATTTTGTATTTAGTCTACATGAGCAAGAACCTGTAGACTTTGATTGATCAAATATTATGTTTTCTTCTTGTTCTTATATATTTCTTACCATAATGTTTGATTCAGTTAGTATAGGCTATGGTAATTATTTTAAATGCTATAGTATTTGAGATACAATTTTAAACACTAGCAAAGTATTTTGTACTTGCATTTATAGCACAATATATATATATATATACTGTTACAGCAGGCCTAACAAAAGAGCATTCCTTGTAATTTTTCTGCAAAATTTATGATGGCAGTTTTAAAAACAAGACTATATAGTCTCAAAGCTCAACTTGACCAGATCTAGAAGATCTTGTAAAGTTGTAATGAGACATTATATGCCTTTAAAAATTAATTCTGTCATCTGCAGGCATAAATCAGGCTTTTCAGCTTGCTAAATAATCTTATTGCAGAGGTTACTTCTGATTGAATTGTCTACAGTTGGCCTATTTTAAGCTGGCAAACATTTATAAATTACTCGGATTTAATTTTTATTATGTTAAAAAGTTATGCAGATTCAATGGGCACATCCATAATTTACCTTATTCATTCATTCATTCATTATTGGAATTTATATAGCGCCTCTTCAAGAAACTACTCAGAGGCGCTCCAAGCCCAGCCACGACTTATGGACAGAGGGCAAATCTTCCATTTCTGTTATGAGAACCTGACCATTAAGGTCTGCTCGATATTGCTTTGACAAAGCTAAAGCTTTTCCTGCCAAATCACCTGCAGGCGTGCTTAGACATTTCCAGAAGAAATCAAACCTTTCAGCCAGAGTTTTACCAGGTAAATAAAGTATAAAAAAACTAAAACTTTGACTGCAGTAGAGCAAGATTTATGAACAGTGAATGAGCTTAGCTCCACAAGCTTAGGGTCACTGTATTTTTTATGATAACATCAACACTATACATAATAGGCTACCGTATAATGTCGTGACAGCTTTATCCACAAGCTGAATCACCAATAATTATTCAAAGGAGGCTGGACAGCCCTGTAAATGCATAGCCTTCCACAATTAAGTCCACAGCTGAAATTTGATATACTGTAAACTCTTGTGTCCTATGAGAATGTGTGCGGGAGAGCAGTTTGATGAGAGACATCTTCCTTGTGCATTCTTAGAAAGGAGAGCATATGGGTACAAGATGCCAGGCTGCATTAGACTGGCAGATTGACCATTGACCTGCATCACAGGAAGACAATTAGGGTGCCATCAATCTTACAAGTAGGGTTTGACGGCAACCTCTACAAGTCTACGGCTAGCTATAGTCGGCATATCCGATTACCGTACCCTGATGACCTGAGTGGTTGAAAGACTGTTCCTCTGACGTCTGACTCTATGCAGGCCTATTATGCAATAATATACATAATTATGACTGAGTAACGGGATAAAGTAGTACCCAATAATTATGTAGAGATAACCACAAGATATACTCCAAAAGTTGGTGAAGTAAAAGAACACAATGACTGTTGGGCAAGCACTAACATTTAACGACTAACATTTAACCACTAACATTTAACCACTAACATTTGCCCAGAAAGTGCTATTGCTAATATTTTGTCATGCTTTTCAGGGGGGGGGGGGTCACGCGACCCCCCTTGACCTATGCTGCGGGCGCCCATGACCGAGAAGGCTCGGCGCTGTCTGGCAGCAGAGCGTGTTCAAGGGACCAGCGCATGCAGCTCCCCATTGGTCGAAGAGCGTAAAGCTCGACGGGAGGCATCAACATCATAACTATCATCCAACTTGGTAGGGGCTGGGTGTAGGCCCAGAAGCCAAAATTTGTCTGTGACAGCCACAGTTTCTGCATATATATTCACCTAAAACCTTCCAGCCGAACAGAGTGCCACCATGATCACCCAGCACCACGGGTGGGGTCGGTAGGGGCTGGGTGTACCGTGTAGGCCGAAAAGCCAACATTTCCAGGATAGTAACAGTTTTGCATCTGTATATATTCACCTCAAACCTTCCAGAAGGCCAAAGCATCTTAAAACTGAGTCAAAAAGGTCTAGGCTACACAAGTACAATGTGGATCAAATTTCAGAACATTAAATGATTAAAGCATGCCAAAATTGTGTTGTATTTATATGAGTGCACTCAGTGGTCTTGTATCCAGGCAGTAAGCACTTCAGGATAGTAGACTACAACAGTGCTGTAACATGTTCTGTGGATAAACATTATCATATATGCTTGAACCCTATTCAGCAGCAAGAAAATCAATTAAATGGCTTCAGAAACTTGTAGTGCACTAGTCTTGCTGAAGAATGCTGTGCACATGGCAGAGATTCTTGATCAGAAAAACCATGGCAGATGAATGGGTTGTTTTGCAGAATTGTTCATTGGGCTCAGCTGTGCTGTTCTTGATTTCATATAATTTAAGAAAGACTCATAAATCCACCATATTTTATCATGACTTTGTTTTTCACTTGAGAAATACTTGGCAAATCAATAAATACGAATGACTAGATAAACTTTTTAAAATCTCACATGTTTCACTTATTATGTGTGACGTCAGAAATTTTTAGCGACTGACCACGAACAGGTTAAAGAAGTCTGCAGAATATTTCAGAACTCTATCCGGAATTTATGCGCTTTTTAAACTAAAATATATTATCATTTGGCAGGAAATCACAAACAGAACTTCAACCTGTCTCTACCAATACATCAATAACATGCATGCAGCATAACAAGAGTTGTTATGCAACGAGCTAGAAATGTGGATGCATTAATCAGCTTCAAAATTCATATTCATGGTCTAGGTAAAGGCCACTACTTTATGGATGAACTGGGAAAGAACTTTTTAATTCAGATGCAGGTGTCATTGCACCAGTTGGTGTTGCTGCTGCTGCTGCTGCTGCAAGTGCTTTCCTAAAAACAAAAGTTGATAAAGACATTTAAATCATAAGTGAACAATTAAAACCCATCACAACATTATTCCTCAATCAATACAATACGATACAATAATATTTAGACGTTGCCGTCTTCCAAAGCTCGGACGCGCACACACAACCATACAGTAGACTGAGTAGTATACCGAGCTACAGTACTGTGAGCAAGTGTGCATGAAGGACTTGCTCAAAGTTCCTATTAATCCTATACAAAGTTCTTATACCTAGAACTGAGAATTTGAGAGGCTGAACTTTGCCTCTGGTGTGCACTGCAAGAGGCACTTTATAGATCACTACAGGTAGAAAACAATACACTATCCACATTACAAGCAGAGCACTCTAACCCATAAGCTACATACCGTAGTCTTTGTTATGTATGCAGCTATCCATAAGGTTCTTCATAAGTTCTTACAGCATCTACTAAAAGAAGATGAATTTATGGCCTAGCAATTGTAATGCATCTGAGAGTATCCAAAATGTTGTAATGTTACCTGTACTCGATTAGCGTTGCGTTTATGCCCTCTACAAAACGCCCTTCCATGAAATATTTTTCGTATATGTCCCGATCAATTTTTTCTGTCACATTGGCTGAGATCAGGCTGATCACCTCAGATCCTGCCTCCACAAAACTCTGTCCCAGAAAACCAAAAACACATGACTCATCTGACAGCATTGTAATAATTATAGTACCTAATTATGCAAAGTGTTCATTGTATTACAATACTACAGGTTTAAAGTGGTCTGAACTCTGCTACAAACGGTGATATGGTTCCTCCAATGGTCCAGGCTTTAGAAACTATGCAGCAACTAAGCTTCTCTGTGTTTGGTCCAAGTTTCTGGAAAAGGTTGCCACATTGTCTGCCATCTCATATTGTTCATTTGTTCATATCTTATTATCAGCATTATATTTTAAACAGAAGTTAGACAAGCTGTATGATACGGAACTTTCATTCAGCCTACCACGTTGTCACCTTTTGAAGCTATTAATATCAAAGAGCAATTATCAAGATTCCAGGCTGGTCTGAATTTCTTGGCAAATTCTTCAGCTGCTTCTCTGTAGTCAGAGCTGAAATCATAAAGAAAATCACATAATGATTATTTGGTTGGCACCACTAAATGTTTATTTTTACATCAAATAATAAATATTTCCAAAGTGCTACACTAAGACTAAGCTCAGAGCATCAACTTAATAACTTATTCAAAAGTGCTGGAAAACTAATCTTAAATAAAGCCTTCCATGATGCTTGTACATACTAGATGCAACATCAAAGTAGGTTGTAATGTATTATTTTGCAAGCAGTAAATGCACTTACATGTGTGGCCCAATTTTCTTCATGATTGCCACTGTAACTATAATTCTGATTTGAGCACCGCAATCTTTATTGCACAGGCATGTATCATGATCAGTAGTACTGACTTTCTTCATTTCTGGCTGCTCAATGAAATACTTTCCTAAAACATTTTGAAATGTATAAAGAGTGGAGCTGTTGAATTGTTGATTCATAGCTGCTAATATAATATGCAAATCACATTTTCAACATAACTTTGTTGCTGCTGCAGGCTCTTGTCAACTAGGTAACCTAATGTTAATAAGATAAAAATTTATTTAGAAAATATTTAGTGCTTCGGATAGACTGTCGATACTGTATCATCTTTTTTAGCCTATGTTTAGAAGAGGTCATGTGGTTATTTTCAAGTCATTGATTGGTCTTTAATTTTGTTGTCAATCTCTAAGAAATCTGCACTCTGGTGTTTAATTTTCTTTCACTCATCCAATTTTGTTTTCAGATTTGCTGATATAAATTACAAAAGAACTATAAGCTAATCACAGGACACATTAACTAAAATGCCAGATGAATCCAGTTTGTGTGCATCATAACAGGAAGTGATGTGGAAGTCAACATGATTGTGTGCTACAAGCAACGGTAAGCATGCTCACTTTGTTCGGGAGTTAATATTTTATTATAATCACAGAGTCCTGATGTTTCCGTTGTTTGGCACTGGCTGGAATTTACCCAAGGGTTTGGATACATTTGAGAGCGATCTGGACTCCACTCTCCAATACGTTTAGGAGGAAGCTGAGAATTGACTTGTGCAACCAGGGAAATAATGACAAATGTCAATGAACACAGAATGAAGAACATCCTAAAACATACAGACACAAGGTAAGGTATGGTAGTAAACATTTTTTTTTAATCACTCAAATGCAGTGTAGAAAACTAAACTTGCAGAACTCTTCACATAATCATGATGTCTGTGCAATCAAAGCTGCAATCAATTGTCTTGATAGGTTACAAAACTGTCTTTATGCAGTCCAATATTATCTTGGTAAACAGACATTGTCTTGATATGATGTACTTGTTTTGATATGGTGCAATTGCCTTGAAACTTGATTATGGTTCAATAGTCTTGCTATGGCCCAATCATCTTGATCAGCTGCAATTGCCCTGTTAGGATGGAACTGTATTGATGTAGTTCGATTATCTTGAAGAGAAGCATTTATCTTGATATTGTACGTTCAATCGCCTTGATAAATTATGGTTAAATTATCGTAATAGGCCTATGGTTAAATTATCTTGATAAGGTGCGATTCCCTTGATAAAAGATGCATTTGTCTTGATAGATAGAGTCAATTAAATTGATACAGTTCATTATCATTATAAGATACAATTGTCTTGTTGGGGTGCAATATTATTGTCTAGATATGGCATGATTGGCTTGATAGGATTTGAGTTTCTTGATAAGGTGGAATTTTCTACATAGGCCTACAGGTCAATTTGTCTTGGTAAGGTGCAATTGCCTTGATGGGGTTCAATTAATTATCTTGAATGGTTCAATTCAGATTTAAGCTTATACCACTTTAATGGTGTAACGTAATAGTTAAAGGTTAATCAATCAAATTATAACAACTTTAGTCTAAATTAATCACTTAATTTATTTTAGTCCTCTGTCAATTGTAGGTAGCCTAAGTTAACCCATCTAACGTTAAAGAAATGCAAATACTTTACGTCGTTTACGATATCACAGGTCTCCTCTATGTCCCTAGTAGCCTACGGCAGCCAGCAACAGAGTGCCGGTTTATTCAGCGTCAGCAACCGGCGCTTGGTCACGGCGGTAGGCGGTTGCTGACGCAATAACCAATAAAATATCGCCACATCTCTGTATCCAAGCTAGGCTCTTATCCCAGAAGCGTCCTACACTGCTACCTGCAACGTTATTAGGCCTACTAGGCCTATTATGTATGGCCTAGGCAGCCTACCTCAGATGACAGCATAGAATGCTACTATAACCGTATGAAAAATTTTAAAATTACACAATGGGAGGGGGCATTTATTGAAGTCTTAAACCTTGTATTTGTGAGGAATTATATTGAGCTGACGGCTTAAGAAATCTGAATATTTTTAAACAATCAGAGGGGCTTTTGAAGTCTTAAGCCACAACAATCAACACTGAAATGATGGAGCAATTTTATTCAAAATGACAGCCTAAATTGCTATAATTTCTGATGCACAGATTTAGGCAATGGCTAACTGTTTATGTGTAGGTTCTGTGAAAAGCCTCCCTAATGGAGAAGGCGGTGTGCATAGGCATATGCATTATTTTGTTGTACTTACCAGCGAACAAATTGACACAATCCTGCATGGTGATTTTGAAAACGAAAACAATTAGGCTAGACTGTTGAAATTATTTAACGTACAGCACTTTATTCGTGAATTTTACTTGTTTAAAATTATTAGTAATCCTCTTTAGGTCTACAGTCGAATAATATTATGCTGTAGGCTATAGTGTACATGGTCTTGAGATGAACTGATATCAGTATTTCTCCTCTCACATATGAAAGCACACACTCTCAATATGATTTACCTATTATACTTTGTATACAATGCTATGCATGGTATCTAAGTGCTCATGAATTTTTGAATGTAATGCGTTGATTGTATATGCGAAGTCATCAATTGCCTCCTACAGTACTAGCTATTCAGATGCACTCTCAAGTCCCGAGGAAATAAGTAAGACTTCAGGCAGCGAAGTGCTGAAGGTGCTACCCACAATGAGATCTTACTACCAGGCCTATAAGAAGCATCAAAAGTTGTTGTAAACATGATGACATAATATATCTGAAAACCACATTTAGGAGCAATAAAACTTAAGCAACAAATAAAATGACAACATCATGAAAGAACTTTAACTAAATAATTATTGTTATTTACTTGCATAAACTAATAGAAGCAAAACAACAGTTCCCTTAGAAGCAAAATTATCTTCAAATCAATGCGGGCGGCACAATAAAAAGGTCCACTTGAAAAATGCAATATCTCTGCAGCCAAATTATATATTTATACGACAGTTTCATGATTTACAGGGGAAAGATTTCTCAATCGTCTTTGAAATGTTCACTTGAACTTTTCACTTTCCCAGAATTTACACCGGGTGAAGGCAGACTCAATGCTTCTTCAGTCCCCTTCGCAGGCTACAGTAGGACATTGACGAAAACATTCAGAAATCAGGGGATCAGATAGGCGTGCACGCCGTGCAAATAGTAAAGAATCTAGTTAATAACGTGGCTCTTATGTAAATACAATTTACAATATTTGATGTCATATAATATTAACAAAATCTGTAATATGCCTGGTTCTTATTTAATGTGACTATTTAGGCCTAGTGCAATGGGGTTAAACTATTCGGTTGTAGGACATTATCCCCCCTGGACATTATCCCCCCCGGACACTATCCCCCCCGGACATTATCCCCCCCGGACATTATCCCCCCCGAAGTAGGACATTATCCCCCCAGTCTATTACCCAAAAATGATTGACGCTAATAAGTCTACGAAGTTCAAATCACGTTAACAAACCTTTGTGGGCCTACTGACTGTATACGATTCCTATTCGTTCATTCATCTAATGACGACACTAACCCTAACACTAACCCTAACCGACCCTCACGACGCTTACACTGACCCTAACCGACCCTCACGACACTTACACTGACCCTAACCGACCCTCACGACACTTACACTGACCCTAACCGACCCTCACGACACTTACACTGACCCTAACCGACCCTCACACTGACCCTAACCGACCCTCACGACACTTACACTGACCCTAACCGACCCTCACACTGACCCTAACCGACCCTCACGACACTTACACTGACCCTAACCGACCCTCACACTGACCCTAACCGACCCTCACACTGACCATAACCGACCCTCACGACGCTTACCCTGACCCTAACCGACCCTCACGACGCTTACCCTGATTTGTACATGAAGGGGGGATAATGTCCGGGGGGATAATGTCCTACGAAAAACCGGGGGGGAAATGTCCGGGGGGGATAATGTCCGGGGGGGATAGTGTCCGGGGGGGATAGTGTCCAGGGGGGATAATGTCCGTTTACCAAACTATTCACTCTTTGTCGACGAGGCAACTTAGGTTCCGACCTCTTCAATGACCAATAATTATAAGTTGCGCTGCAGTACGTAGGGTCAGTTCCAGACTGCCAATCAGGTCAGTGGTAATCCATTGTATTGTATTGTATTGTATTGTATTTAAACATTTATAAAGCGCCTCTAGTAGGGTGAACCGTTCAGAGGCGCTCCCAGTGCGCAAGGCCCCTCGAGAAGAAACAAGTTTTGAGAAGAGACAAAGCAGAGGAGAGACTACCAGAGAGAAGTGTAGAGCGAACAGAAGGAGAAAGGGCATTCCAAAGAGAAGGACCAATTGAGACAAATGATCGAGACTGAGCCATAGCAGTTCTAGACCGAGGAACCAAGAGGTCAAATCTGGTGGATGAGCGAAGTGGACGGTGGGAGGAAGCCGAGTGAGGACAAAGTAAAATATTAGTCAGATATTTTGGGGCAAGACCCCGTTGAGCCTTAATGATCAGAGTGAGGATCTTAAATTGTGTGCGAGCACAGAGAGGAAGCCAGTGAAGTTCATGAAACATAAAGGCAGAAATGTGAGAGTACTTGGGAAGGCGGGCAATCAATCTAGCAGCTGAGTTGAGAACCGACTGAATCGGTGAAAGACGAACTTTAGGAAGACCAACGAGGAGAGCATTGCAATAGTCAATTCGTGAACATATAAAAGCATGAATTAAGGTAGTGAATATGGAGGAGGAGACAGAGCGACGAATGACTCTGAGACGTCTTAAATGAAAATAAGACGAGCGTGTAACATTGGAAATATGCTCAGTAAAGGTAAGTGAGCTATCAAGTACAACACCCAGATCCCGCACACTTGAAGAGAAGGAAAACAGCGGGAATTTTTCAGAGAGCAGAATGAAATTAAGCTTCTGGAGCTGCTGGGGAGTACCTAGCCAGATGAATTGAGTCTTTGAAGTATTGAGTGAAAGGCGATTAGAAGACATCCATGAGTGGAGATGATTAGTAAGGGATTCAATAAGCGCGACTAACAGCAGCTGGGAAGATGAGGGACCATGGACAAAAGCCTGAACATCATCAGCAAATAGATGGCCAGCAGCACTACAAATCCGAAAAAGAGAAGAGATGTCAGCCGTGTAAAGAATAAATAAGAGAGGTCCAAGAACTGAACCTTGAGGAACACCCAGATTAACATGAACCCATTGGGTTCGAGAGTCACCAGATATAATCATTTGAGTTCTTTCAGAAAGGTACGACTGGAACCAAGATAGGGGAACATCCTTAACACCATTTACATCATAGCGGACGACGCAATAGTAAAGGCGGGAAACTATGAAAGAGTGGACAATGGTAGAGGCGGCACCAAAAGTTACAGAGCGGGAATACTAGGGGCCCTAGGTCCGCAGTGTCGATTATGTGAAAGAAGGGACATAGGGCAGAACTTTGGGGCAAACCAAATGGAGTAGTACTAGTAGGCCTAGTCCAAGATTACATGGAATGCTCACAAGCCAATGTATATTGAACGGTCCTGGTGGTAGGCAGTAAGTCAACTAAGGAACTTTTACGAGAGTTCAAAAGAAGTGACAGTCGTGCTCACACGTAAGTGTATGTCATGGAAAACAGTGCTTACATTGAATAGTGCCTAAAGGGTGACATGTGCAGCGTCTAACTGAAAACCAGAAACCAGCATGACAAATGGAACACGTAATAGATTAATGTGACTTGATGCACCCGACTGACTGCATTGAACAGCATCGTAGGCTTACAATTGAAAATTGTAACACACAGCAGGGGCGGATTCAGGGGGGGGGGCTTATCCGGCCATGCCCCCCCCATTTAGAATTTCCATGTATCGTGCCCCCCCATTTGGATTGAACATGCCGTGGAACAATGTATATATTGTACAATTTGCCCCCCCCCCCTACTAAGAAATGCCCATGCATTGCGGCCCCCCATTTGGAAATGGCATGATGACTAAAAAAAGGTCAACTTTTTTGGCGGATACGACAAAAAAATTCCCAGACCCGGAGGGACAAATTTTTTTCCCAGACCCAAGACCAACCAAGAATTTTTGGCCCCCCCCCCCCGTCCAAAGTTTCTGTATCCGCCCTTGACACACAGCGAGATAATTTATGGTGGTGCATAGTACTACATACATGTACATTGTCAAAAAGTTGCTAGATAGGCCTAGGCCTAATATTACGTTTAACATGATTAAGGAAAAAGCAGTTTGACGTCTTTCAGAAAGAAGAGACTTTACAAAATGTTAAGCCTATACCCAATATTTACAAAAACCTTATTTAGCCTCGAAAACGTTAACAATTTTAATATTTGTGTGGGTCTGGTAAAGTTGCAAACATGTCTGATCAGCCAATAACATAGTTAGGCTACTTCGCTGTTTCAAGGAAATGTCAAACGCTTGCGAAATTAGAAACCAAGAGAGATTATTATCATCAGTAAATTTATCTCTGCCTCCTCGTCTCTCGCTTTCGTCTCGCTCTCGTCTCTCGCTCTCCTGTCCTCTCCTGTCCTGTCCTCCCCTCCCCCTCTCTCTCTGTCGCTCTCTGACTCCGTCTCTGTCAATGTCTCTCTCTGTGATATCGGACTCAGAACTTCACTTGACATAATTATCTGGACAACTCTCTATGACTTGAAGCAGTGCTCGCTTAGCTTTAGATTAGCACTTCAGAGATTTTGATTAAAGATTACGATTGCAGTAAAAATCATTTGAAAAATTCACTAATAGGCTACCTGAATTTTTTTCTTGAATCGAAAGCATAACGCAGCGACTAATACGACGATAATAACGAAGAACACGGCAGAGCAGCAATCAGCCATAACGATGTAGAATCTTTCATAAGTTTAAGATATAGATGTAGGCTATACCTAAGGTCTAGAGGAACCTTACTTACGGATCTTTCAAGTGTTTGGGGAACACTTACTTACTCACAGAGGGTGAGGGTCTTGAGGCTTAAACTAGTATGAAAACGAGTCAGTTGTTATAAACTCTTATAATTATTACCGGTACTCAAGACACATCTTCTCTTATAATGTATCTCCAGTTACGTTTCCTTCGATAATATTCAAGATATTAGTTCATTAGTAAGAACTTCTAACATTGGTGTCAGACACCGTTCGTATCCTTACAATTACCGAATCTAGTTATTCCTTACTTAGATAATAAAGATGTTATGAAGAGTGAGAACCTAGATGTTACCTGATTGATGTTACGTTACCTGTTACTGCTTAGGCGGCAATAGGTCTCCTAGACTCCTACTGCTCAGACCTCTCACTTCTTAGTCCTCCGCTTCCCACTGCTTACTTATTCTCCATTGAGTGTTGGATTATATGGGAGAGTGAAATGTATGATCTTAGTAACTCAACCAATCGTATCTTAGTCTGTTACCCGCATAGGCGTAGGAGACGGGGGTCCAGAGGGGGCAAATGCCCCCCCCCCCCATTTTCGGGCAAGTCTGGTTTTTCGGGCAAGCATCCCGGGAAAAGTAAAAAAATGTATTAAGAAATTTCGGAATTTCGACCGGACTAAAAAAAAAAAAAGGTCGTCAGATTTTTTCGGGCGGAAAAGTAAGGGAATTTTCGGGCAATTTCGACCCGGACGACTAAAAAAAAAAAGTTACGGGAATTTTCGGCCGGACAGAAAAAAAGTCTTCAGATTTTTCGGGCAAAAGTTAAACTTTTCCCCCCCCCCCCACTCCTGAAATGTTCCCTACGCCTATGGTTACCCGTGACTGCTGAAGAGGTGTGGTCACTTCTAGTTGTGGCCAATAATATATGAACTGATGTGTTCTCTGACTCTGGGTGATTGGCATCTATATGTCTTACTGTGTGTACATATACTGATGATGAGAATAGGACTTATCTCTAACCTGTATCCTTATATACCTGTGTATAATATATATATATATACAGGGTGGCTCCAAAAAAATGTACCACCGGATAAAATGCGATAACTTCGCAACCAATTCTCCGAAAATTTTCCACTTTGTAGAAATTGTAGGGGAATGAATTTCCAACAATCCCTGAAAGTTTCACTTGAAAAGTTTCATGTTTTCAAAAGTTACAGCTGTTTAAACTTTCAATTTGGTTTTTTCGAATTTCCGGAGAATCATGTTACAATACATGCGATTTCATTGCGAGTTTTTGGCAAATTACAACTCACAAAATGATGATGATGTCATACAACCTTACTAAGAGCTGTAAAGAAGCTGTTTATGATGTAAGCTCTTAGTATTTGGTAATATTTTGTATATTAAGCTCTCAGTTTGTGAATCCGTTACTGAACGTCATGGGCAAAGTTTCTGCAGATGATAAAATGGGAACTCGAACGTTGCGTGAACAGAGACTGGAACATCGCGCGGTCATAGCAAAAGACCCAGTGAAAAGTGGAGCCTGAGCACTGTGAAGGCTATCTGCAAACGTATTTATGTAACGAAGGCCAAGTGTCGGAGGAGAGGCAGGTAGTGGTCATTTGATCTGACGGAAAAATCGCGATTTTCACGAAATTCGCTTGGTAATCGAAAGGGTCAAGTTTGCAAAGCACATCATGGTTTCAGCATCAGCTCTGCTGGCGTGTGTTACGGCTGCAAGAAAAGACTGCATTTTAATCCCATTCAGTAGGCTAAATGTCAAACTCATCGCTGAACTCTCTTACCGAGATCCATTGAAGACCCAGGTATGCTCTAACATCTGGTTTTAATTTCCAGTAGGACGGTGCGCCTGCTTGCTCGCACGGCAAGGCTGATTGCGATTACGCTACCTTATTGTTGCCATCAGCTGCAGTAAATTTATTGGCAAAGGTGACTAACAACCTCGCCAGACCTTAGTCCTCTTGCTTATCACGTCTGGGGAGCTATGCTGGAACGCTGCAAGACATTTCATCCCAAGTTGGAGAACATTGTCTAGTTGAAGGGAGTTTTGTTGCTAATGTGGGATCAGCTGCCGAAGGACCCGATCAACAAGGTCATACTTAGCTTCAGAAAAAGAATTCGAACTCGTGTTAAAGCAGGGAGTGGACACTCCCATCATACCTTACAATAAACTGCAAAATGAAATTCTGAGGTCGTAGTAAAATGTGATATCATTTGACATGGAAATCAACAAATGACGTTAATGTTTCCGCGGAAATTCGAAAAAACGGAATTTAAAGTTTAAACAGCTGTAACTTTTGCAAACATGAAACATTTCAAGTGAAACTTTCAGGGATTGTTGGAAATTCATTCCCCTACAAATTGGGAAATTTTCGAAGAAAAATTTCAATCGGTTGCGAAGTTATCGCAGTTTATCCGGTGGTAGGCCTACATTTTTTTGTTGAGCCACCCTGTATACAGGGTGGTCCAAAATAAACTGCACAATGATAAATTGATAGTACTTTATTCAGACCAATTCAAATATAACCGTGAAAATTCACAAAAACACAGCAATTATTTTTACTGTAACATTACATGGATGGATTTCGTTACATAAAATGTTCAATGTGTCCTCCTTGCTGCTCGACCACGCTTTGAAGCCAACGACGCCATTGATCAATTGCGCGGTCAATGAAACGCAATCGCTGTTCAACTGCTGTCCAACTTTGCGCCTGTACTGGTTAAGTCCGAGATCTTTCTTTACAATACGTTTAACAGTTGAACGTGAAATGCCGGTTTCACGTGCGATCTCCCGTGGGCTCTTATGGCTTAGCGGTTTGTCTTCCTGGCTACAGATAAGGCACTTACCAACTTGATATTTGCATCTGTTCGAGCTGATTTCGGACGTCCGCAACCCGGCTTCCTAGCTGTGGTACCTTCGGTATCAATTTTTTTAATGAGGATAGTACGACGTTTCCATGTCTTATTTGGAAATTCTTTCATCATACGCAAGAAAAATGGCATTAAACATTGAATTGTTATACATTATATCAAGAAAACTGTCACTGTGCAGTTTATTTTGGACCACCCTGTATATATAATTAATATTCTGTACTACGATAAATCTTTAAAAAATCAATCAATAATATTAAACATTTTTGAACAGGTTAAATAAATCGGTACTTAAATGTTCCGATTACAATTTGCAATCACAATCACATCTCAAATCAATTACAATTGAACTAAGAAAACTTTTGTAGGCCTAGGAAATATAGAAACTTAACTAGTAGGCCTAAAGACCAACTTTCCATGTATGAAACAGCTTACACAAGGATTCACATTGTAATTCTTGTAAGTGAACATTTATATAGCGCCGCTCACAGATTCAGTAGCACTCCCAACCCCACTTAGCACTGCCGCTAACGAATAATAGCCTATAGTCTTCAGGCGTTTCCTAAAAGAGGGAGAGAGAGACTGAGAAGCTCAAGGCATAGTTTGTGTGGAAGACAGTTCCAGGATGGGCCAACATAGGCAGAGCTTCTGGATTGGGCAGTAGCACCACGCATGCGAGGAACAACAAGGAGGCCACTAGCTGCTGGACGAAGGGCAGCTCGAGCGACCAGGGAGAGAGGAGACCTGGATACAGAAAGCACGGAGGTAGGAGGGAGCTACCCCAAGAAGAGGATTGCGCATAAGTGTCAGAATCTTGAACTCACATGTCAGTGCCGTCGTTGATGCTGTCGTTGATGCCGTCGTTGATGCCGTCGTTGATGCTGTCGTTGATGCTGTCGTTGATGCTGTCGTTGATGCTGTCGTTGATGCTGTCGTTGATGCTGTCGTCGGTAAAGTCGTCAGTGCTACTGCTAGTGCATTCCTAAAACAGAGGTGGAAAAATTTCTCTGAAATGAATGAATGAACCATAATTATGACTGACGTGCTAGCTATTGCTTTATATAGCACATGTATTAGTGCGGCACAGGTTTAATGAATTAACTATGTACCAAATTTAAGTGCGGACGTCCGCACTGCTCAAACACCACCCCTTGTCCTCATTTCGATCAGTGGCCGCGCCAGAGGGGCTAGGAGGGGCTTAGCCTCCCTAAATGTGGCTCAACCTCTCCCAAGGCAAAAAGCGGTAAATCTATTAGGCCTACCAATGCATACTTCGTAAAAAGTAGGGTAAAATGGGGTAATTTCAGCACCTTAAGCAGTTTTTCGAATACGTATATGTGATGTCATTACATTTATAAGATCCACTGAGGTTCCTATAGTTTGCTGCAACCCTAAGCAATGAAATGGCGCCTTTAAACTGTGAATCGGCTATCGCAAATTCGTGTTATAAAATGATAAGTGAGGGCGTTCAGATGCCGAAATTACCCATATGGGAGGGTAATTTCGGCAAGGTATGTGGGTAATTTCGGCACGGGTGACGAAATTAGCCAACCAGAAGATAACCATATGTTTAAAGCAAGCTAAATGAAACAGATGGATCGAAATTGTGGCTACATACGTGTTTACTTGCATTCATTTATGAATGTATTTGCACTTGCTATAACGCCCCTTCAGGCTCTCTGTACTCAGGGCCGCTCCCGACTGCATCGCGGACACTGCGTCGGAGTTTCGCGCCGAAACGCTCAGGAAATTGCGAGTGAAGGACTTGCCCAAGGTCCTTACGCGGCGTCTTGTGGTGGATTCGAACCTGCAATCCTCCGGCTGCAAGGCAACGAACATACCCACTACGCCACCGCGCCCCACATGTCATAACACAAATTTGCGGCAGCCGATTCACAGTTTGAAGGCGCTTTTTCATGGCATAAGGTTGTAGCAAACTATTAGAACCTCAGTGGATCTTATACATGTAATAACATCACATAATATTAATAATATTATAATTAATATATTCAAATACTGTAGCCTACACTCGGACGCTGTTATCTTCTTCTTCTTTCTTCTTTATTCTCTTCCGTCAGTCGAGTGACGACGATTAGGCTCCTACATGACTTCTCCAAATTTCTCTATTTCTGATCGAGGTCTTTTGCTCTTGACATGTCAATATTCATCTTTCAAGTCTTCCTTCCTCTTCCTTGACGCTGTTATACGCGCTGCCTTTAATCCAAATACTTGTTGTACCAGCTGCTATGGTTCCTATGGGTGCTCTAAGGCAATGAACTCTGGCGTGATTCTCACTCTGGGAAATATTATCATTGGTGCTATGTAGCCTACATGTATGTACAGAAGCCACTGGTTGAGACGCAACAAACGGTGATTACTGTCTTCCCTTGTCTGTGCCTGTTTTAAAACCGCCGACGTTTTGTTTTCCACGTTGACTAATCACTTCCTCTGGCTTGTGAGAAAAATTTAATAGTGACAGTGGATTCATCTACGTTGAAGATCCTAAACTGCATAGGCCTAGCAACTGCTCTCTTTGAACGCCCATCAACTATAGTACCGACTTTACTGAAAACCTAATCTCATCGTTCGACCACTGAGCACATCGTCCCCGTTTAGAGCTTGGCACAGTTCTCTGACTCAAATCATCATCCATTTTGCCTGAATAAACCCTTGTGCGTTTACTTACACAACGGCTACTAACACAACTAAGCAAAATAATTAACCCGTTAACTATTGAAATAAGGCATAATGGTAATTTCGGCACCATCCCTGGGCAAATTTCGGCACTGCCGGAATTAGACAAGATTTCAGTGCCGAAATTTGCCTCATATGTAGGCATCACTCTGTAAGTAGGTAAAATAAATAATCTGTAGCTATACATCGTATTATCGTTCAGCATGATGCACCCTGGTGACCATACTTGTAGAAAAGTCAATACATTTAATTATGTGACCGACACCAAATTTTCAACAGAGCTTTCTCTGAATTGAAAAATAATTGCGAAAATGCATCAAAACAAAAATGACTTAACAAAAGTGCTTTTAATGCGATTTATAATTGGTTTTTGAACTTTTATAACATTGTAATGTTGAGATCTATGACGTCAAACCATAGAGGACTCTTAGTGCAAGATAGTTTCTCGGCTACAGGGGGGTGCCGAAATTAGCCCCATGCCGAAATTACCCCACTTTACCCTAAACCAGGAAGTGACCGATGGCAATGAAATCAACTATAATTATTATCATAGCCTACACAGTGTCAAACATCACGCCGGTGTCACAAAATAGAGTATCCCCCGTATTAATCGTATACAGGCTATCCCCCCAAATGAAGAGAAGTCGAAAAAGTAACTTCCGCGTGCATTTCTTTTTGCAAATTAATTTCCATCTGCTTTGTTTTGAAACCTCGAGGACACCTCGGGCTTTAGGTATGTTTCTTCCTACTGGATAATTCTTTTAGCTTTGGTTTGAGAGAACTTAAAACATTTGAAACACATAAAAACACTCAGAGTCACTAAATGAATTCGAGTTGTCTTTCTCTGAACATTGCTTAGGACAATTAGAGCCACTTTAAATTTCTATTACAGCTTAAAATTTTCAATTATCCGCATTTTTCAACAAAGGGGATAGAATGGTTTATCCCCCCCCCCCGGATAGTCTACACAAGCTAAGACTTAATTCTATCCGGGGGGATAGATTAATAAATTATTTCATCTTCCCAGATAGCTTTAGGGGGGATAAAATATCCCGTGACAGCGGCCCGTAATGAGGCTATATTCTCCATGCGGGGTCCACCAGCCTGCTGAGCGGCTAGACCCGTAGGACAATATAACTCAATTGGGGAATGGAGTTCCTCATTAGCAGTAGCACTTAGTCTAGCTGATACAGAAAACCTTTTGGCTTCATTAAACAATCAAACGACAAGATCATTACTGATCACACACCATCACCTTCCTCAAGCTCCTCTATCCATCACACCTCGGGCTTTTTATTCGAAACTAAAGACACTACTTTAAAGAACTCTTATCCTGTCTCATCTGATTCTCCACCTTCCAATTCCCGCCTCAGACGACAACCACCTTAGTAGCTGTTTCCACCCGTCTGATTCTACGGTAACTCGGCCCGGCCCACCATGGAATACTCTTACGGACAACCCTTTTGACTCAACGCAGCGCTCGTGAATAAGCGGATGCCCCGCTCTTGGCTTTCGAGTGGCGCTTCAGAAAATGTGAGATTAGTCTCCAAGTCTCCGAGGCGTACTTGCCCGTGCAGTGTAGAACCCAACCAACAGAACTCGATCATCCGGACTTGACAACAGTGATATCATGCCCTGAGTACCTTAAAGTCATGTTTGAAGCTTGCAGCTCATGCCTATTATTTTGGTAACTGATTTCAGAACTTTCTCGATTGATTTTCGAATGTGAATTTAGGTTTCTGCTGGCACAGAAGTATGAGGTCAAAATATGAGGTTGGGAAGTTAAGTTACCTGTAATCGTCCAGCGTTGCGTTTATGCCATCTACAAGACGTCCTTCCATGCAGAATTGATTTATTTTCAGGTCAATTTTGTCTGAAACATTGGCTGAGAGAAGGTTGATCACATCAGGTCCTGCGTCCAGGGCACACTGTGCCAGAAAACCCAAACCCAGCTCATCAGACAGCAGTTTAGTTATAGCTATTATACATTGGATAGCAATTTATAAATTTTTGCTTGTTTCTCCTTTGTGACTAGGAGATTGAGATTCTGAAATACTTTTTTAGAACATTCAATAGGAATTCAGTGCTGAGTGAACTTGAAGTAGCTGTAACACTTTCAAGAACATTCGAGAAATATAAATCGTAGTCGTCTTCAAAAGAAAGCCAGAGAGAGACAGAGACAGACAGAGACAGACAGAGAGAAAGAGAAAAAAGAGAGAAAGAGATAAAGAGAGAAAGCGAGAGAGAGGGAGAGAAAGAGAGAAAGAAAGAAAAAAAGAAAGAGAGAGAAAGAGAGAGAAAGAGAGAGAGGAGAGAGAGGCAGACAGAGAAACTGACAGACACGGACGGACAGACAAAGACAGAGAGTGACAGAGACAGACAGACAGACATAGTCAGAGAGAGAGAGAAGAGAGAGAAAGAGACAGCGACAGACAGAGAGCGTGCAAGTCGCAGATCAGAGGAAGCGTCCCCCAAGATTTCTCCACGCTTTTTCAACCAGTCAAGATGGACTCTGCTTCTGCTACAACATTGCCGGTGTTTTTGAGGCACCCATTGCCTCGAAAACACCGGCCATGTCGACTGCAGCCCGAACTAGTGGCGTCTCTTGACAGTCCATCTATAGAAGCCTTGAAGTCGTGCTGCTCCATAATTGAATCAAGTAGGCCTATCTGTCTCCTCCTCTGGCTCACTCGGTGCTCCTCAAACAGGATTAGGTCACAACAGCGTCAAAACCTTGCTAGACGCCTTGATGTTTGACGACATAGGGAAAAGTGCAACATTGTCCCGGTTTTTGACAAGAAGGAAACTTGGATATTAAAAACGTCCTTTTTATGCAAAAGACAGACCAAAGTGTAGTTTGTAACTCATAAAGAAGTCGCAACGAAAGAGAAGTGTCAATTTATAGCCTATGGAATATTATAATTATTACGCCTACATCTTTAGGCTAGTGAGTTTAGTCAATATATTTAACAAATTTTCAAGACGTAACGAGAAAGTTTTCAAAGTACAATTTCAGTGGCGGCACGAGATCTATATTGATTTTGGATGGTCGCGTAAGGGTCGTAATGGAACTAGACAACTCATGTCTGCACTGAAATAGTGGAGCAATTTCTTTAACAAGACAACTTAAAATTGCTGCCATTGTAATGTTAAATATTTAAAAAATCTAATGGTGAGAGGCACATACCCTTCCCAAAACCCTTTTCCCGATGGTTTAGTCCCAGAAAACTTAGATCTTGCAATGGACTATTATAGATCGCTCACAGAGCGCTGATTGAGAGAGTGTTCTCAATATGAAAGTGCTGCACTCAGTGGGCTGACGACTAAAGCAGGATGTAGATTTCTACATTGAAGCCTGTGCTCAGCATAAAATTTAACTGTGATAATATTATGTTCGAAAAGCGTTCACAGGACAAAGCAAAAACTCTCTTCCGATAAATATCATTAGGCTAAATTTGAAATTTGTTAAAATAGGCCTATGCAGTATACTGTAAGCACCAATAGCCTACTAAAGCCTAGTAACTGTTTAGGCCTACTGGAGTATCCTATAGGACTATAGGCCCTCGTACAGTCTACGCCTATAGGCTTAATCCTGGTGTAATGCAATTATTATTATTATTGGCAGTTTCCAAAAAAAGGGTCCCGGATTTTGATGGCCAGAAAATGGTCACCCTAATGTAGGCCTACTCTACGATTATCCCTTACGCCTCGCCCCTCCTGTGGTCATTAATTCCGTCCTCGGACTCATTGCTTCTCTTTTCCGGAAAAAGATAATTGCAACCTTATCTCTAGAGTACTGTTCAAAACATTGTTTTAACTAGCAATCGCTACAACAAACACAGCGCAATTAATATCAATTCAAACCCAATATTTATTTATGTTGCTTATATAAACTGAACTCATAAAAAATGAGTAAAATTAGTTATTTGTAACATGCTGCGTCCTGCCAGCCTGAAGTGCTGATTAAACAAAAATTGAATTGAATTGAAAAGGCACAATGCTTTCAGCTCAGCCTCACCTACTGTTTGAAAAATACCTGGTACTTGTTTTTTAATTCACCCCCAATCATGCTTTCCATGTCCGTTCTATGTGCTGATTATGTGTAGCCTACCTGTCAGAATGACTGCACTAACCCTAAAACTAACCCTAACCGACCCTCACGACGCCTAACCTGAGCCCTAACCGACCCTCACGCGATAAATCCCGTGAACGTAGAACCTGGGGGTGAATTAAAAAACAAGAACCAAATACCTTTACTTAAAAGGTCTGATCCGAAAATCTCATCCTTTAAGCCTAAGGGGCAGTTTTGACTATTGGAGCTTTCTTTTTTGTACAGACACTGGTCATTTTAGCTTTTATCCTTGGCTGCCCATCTCCCCTTCCCTTAGGCCTATAGTGACTGATCGACATGACCGTGCCACTCATTGAAGTACCGATATCTAGCATATTAATCAAACTCATGTGCATTCATCCAAGTCATATTTAAGCATCTAATTTTATAGGTAAATAAGGTTTAAAAAATACTTATATAGGCTATCGTTTGATTTCGTATTTTCTTGAAACCTACCGTGTTGTCAAGTTTTGAAGCTACTAAGATCACTGAACAGTCAGAAAGATTCCAGGCTGTCCTGAATTTCTCTGCAAATTCTTTACTTGCCGCTCTGTAGTCTGTACTGAATCACAAAGAAATTACATAATGAAATTCGATTGGTGCTAAAGGATTTGTTTCAGCATCACATACACCTGGTAACATTTATTATTTATGTATTATATTTCTAATCTGAGGTAAGCATATCCCTTCAGGAGATACTGCAATAATATAATATATTCATACATGCCATCTGTTAGCTGTCGTCGGAATCTGTTGGTTGGCTGCATCTATGCGCGTGTGACCGCAAATGGTGACTCTTCCAGCTTACTGTGCCTTTTATTTTGCTAGCTGATGTAACTATTCATCATGGTGTCATTAACCATCACAGGCCAGAGGAGAAAGCGCCTCGGAGTAAATATCCGGCAGAGGCGCTATATAAATTCTCAAAATAAATGAATGCATACAATATAATTATATACCATACAGTGTATAATGCAGTAGTATAATCTTATCCATTTTATTCAATTAGATTGCTGCGAAAGGATTTGTTCAATTCAAATTGTTTATTCCAAGAGATCAATGAAAGAAAATTAACAAATCAATAAACTGGCAAAATAAGCGTGCACAATGTACATCAAGAGCCAAATAACATCAGATATAAGGAAAATGATCCATGTGAAAGGGTAACCCAGCAAGGGAGTTATCGCGCTAGCCTAGGTACCCAACTACCCATAAACAGGATTAGCATCAAGATGGCGGAGAGGTGGACCTGGCAATTTTACTGTGGACAGAATGGAAAGAAATATCATTTAATAGTCAGTGACTATAGTGGATTCTAAACGCAATGTAGGATATGGGACATTAGTTCACAATAAGAAACCTTTTAAAGCAGCTTTTGAAAATGCAGATAGATTGTAGAGAAATTATGTGAGTTGGGAGATCCCAATATTTGATTGAAAATTGTTTAATTGTTAGGTGCGCATTTATCACTACGTACGGTAAAAGTTGGCATGCCTGGTGGCATGATTATGAATTTTAGAGCCAATAGTAAAATAGTTTTGAAAAGGGTTGGGCAGTAAATTATGGTGATAGCGATACATAAAGAGGCATATTTGAAATTTATTGATGTTCAATAGAGAAATCAACATATGAAGTAAGTATAGAGGAGCAGTGCTGGACTATACATTACTATACATTGGAAATCTCAAGTTTCTTTTTCTTTTTCTTTTATAACTGACTAGCAGTACCCATATGATTGCATGGCGATAATAGTTAAGCTATAATCTGTTTACATTGTCTGATCTGCCATTTCACCAACGACTGATATTGGGGTACCTCTGTGATCCTTTGCTTTATACACATTTTTGTAAGTAGTATATAAACTTACATGTGTGGCCCAATTTTCTTCATGACTACCACTGTAACTATAATTTGAATGTTAGCCCCACAATCTTTATTGCAAAGGCATCCATCAGTAGTACTGTCTTTCTCCATTTCTGGCTGGTCAATGAAATACTGTCCTAAAACATTTTGAAATACATAATTAGTAGAGTGGTTACCATGTGCAAATAAAGCAGAGAACATTTTTGTGACTAAGTTTTCTTCCACATACATGCTTTGTTGGTGGGTTGTAAATCATAAATTTCAACAACAACATAATTATTCTGTGTTCTTGGTCACTGTGTCGCTTCCTTTATCTATCACCCACTTCAACAGAATGGGGCTAGGCCGTCCTATGGCTTCATTTCCTTCAGTTCTTCTGTCAAGCACTGTCCATAGGAGCAAGTTCCCAAAGATCACGTCTAATTCAATCCTTTCCATCATATTTAGGTGTTATGTTTCCTTGCACCAAGTGCAGCACCACATCACTTCTTAGTTGATATTGGCCGGTCTTCTCCAATTTTAAGATTTTCAACACTCTGTTTTTAATGTGTTAATTGAGCTTTCCTTTCAAACCTCTACTCTGTATTTAATTTGAGTCCTGTCTCCCCATGCTCTTCCTCTGATCTCAGACTGACATTTGTATTCGCCTTTTATCAGTAAGTACTTCGAAATACTAAATATCTTACATAGTAATCAAAAACCCTTTGGCGTGAAACTCCAATACAGTGTCCGTGCTGCAGTCAGGAGTGCCTCTGAGGAGAGAGCTTGAAGGAGCACTATAACAAGTGCGCATACAAACAAAATACATTTAAATATTTATGCATATGCATGATAAAAAATTTCATCCTTAGGATGATATATAATTTTGAACTTAGGATATAATGTGTATTTTCAAACTTTGACTATCTTGATCAATTCAATGAATATTTACATAATATTACTATTTCAGCAAAACAAAATGCGGATAGCAATTGGTCAAATAAGAATAAATATTCTTATCTTATTTCAAACACGCTAAAACTTATGTGTTTCTATTTCGATCTTAAACACTTTCCAGATTATTTTGTATTTGCAATATGGCTATTAATCCATAATTATACCCTAACAATGAATTTCTGATTTGGCAAGAGCATGTTAATATATTATCTATAATAATTATAATATAGTTTTATTCTTAGGACACTTATTTAGCTTATTAATTTCTCATGAAATTCAAGATTGTGTTCATTGATCTCCTATCTGTGATAGCCTTGATAGTCTCACAACGGTAGCATTAAAAAGTGATGAAAGATCAAAAATCACACGTCTATGGCAAGACAGTCCTGTTATGATGTTCAACATTACTTTCAGTACATGTATGAATCTGATTGTTGTTCATTTGCCTACTTCTGCACAATGACCATCACTCTTTGTGATGGCTATTGGCCCTCTCCAAATAATTATATGTACATGTAGGCCTATCTGTTGGCAGACTTTCACAGATTTCTAACCTTGATAGTCTAATGACGAGCGCGTACCAAAAGTTACTGAGAAAACCACTGCAGGTTGTTGTTAAAGTAGGGTGACCATTTTTTGGCCATCAAAAACCGGGACGTTTTTTCGGAAAAACTAATAATCTACACTGTGTCCGGATAAAAAGGGACCCATTTGGTAAATTTGAAAATAAATAGTAAATTATACCTATGCACAGTTCTTAGGTATACAGTACAACCCTTAATTTTCCATTACGTTTTCTGTAGGTCTGCTCTCCGGATTTTTCCCACACTTTACTCATTTACAAAAATTGTTCGACAGTCACGGATAGTGGCAGGTCATTTGTCCTGCTCATTTTACGCTTGACCTGTCTTATGACCTGAAGTTCTTCATAACTTTTTAGATCGACATTTAATTCCTTCAACCTGCTGATAAACTCTCATTAATCATTATTACCCTAATGCGACCTACTGAAATCGATATCTGGCGACTGAAATATTGCAGCTTATTCTGAAAACTTTCTCGTTAGACTTTGATAATTCTTGTAAACTGTTAACTAAACTCACTACGGTACTAAATATGTAATATACTAATAGCTAAATACCATATGAATCGACATCTTCTCTTTCGCTTTGACTTCTTTTTGGTTACATTCAACTATACTTTGTTCTGTCATTTACACAGAACTGACGCTTTCAATATCCAAGTTTACAATTTATTTTCCTTCTTGTCAAAAACCGGGACAATTTTGCCCTTTTGCCAAAGTTGTCGGGACACGGGGACGCACCATAAAAAACCGGGACATGTCCCGGAAAACCGGGACGTATGGTCACCCTATGTTAAAGTGTCAACGAAGGCAGTAACAGTACGAAACTACTGAGATATGCAATCTGTGGCACATGTATTCATTTATTTAATCTGAGTGACAAACCAGAATCAATGTCAATAGAAATGATAATCATGTCATGAAGTTCACATAAATTTAGACTGACAGTCAGTCACCAGATGAAGAGAATTTACATATTCAGTTTCTCTATGAAGCTTTGTTTGTTGCGACTTCCATACTGCTTAACTGTTTCTACATCTAGTTGTATCTCTGCGGCTCTGCCGTCATTGAAAATTCGTCAATGTTGTCCATCTTTACCAAATGTGAACTCTGGAGTTTAACTACCTTTCATTCACCCATTCTGTTAACAGCTTTAGAGCTAAAAATGCAAAAGAACCATGAAACTAAACGGAGAACACATTAACTAGATGAATCCAGTTTGTGTGCCTGGTAACAGGTGCATGCTGAAAGAGTTGAAGATACTTACTTTGTTCTTGAGTTAATATATCATTATAATCACAGAGTCCTGATGTTTCCGCTGTTCTGCATTCGACGGCATTTTCCCAAGGGTTTGGATACATGTGAAAGCGATCTGGACTCCACTCTCCAATACGTTTAGGAGCAAGTTGAGAATTGACTTGTACAGCAAAACAAATCACAACTGCTAACGAAC
Source organism: Lumbricus rubellus (assembly GCA_945859605.1). Taxonomy (NCBI): domain Eukaryota; kingdom Metazoa; phylum Annelida; class Clitellata; order Crassiclitellata; family Lumbricidae; genus Lumbricus; species Lumbricus rubellus. The sequence goes on from OX243819.1 coordinate 8,841,468, forward strand.
ACAGAATGAAGTACATCCTGAAACATACAGACACAAGGTAAGGTATGGCATTAAGCATTTATATATTTCTATAATCATTAGATTCTTTTAAATAATTCAGAGTGAGTAGAAAATTATTCTGTGCGTCTCTTCACAAATGTCCGAGTAATGTAATAAAATCTACTTCAGACCTCAATTGTCTTGAGATAACGCAATTGTCTTGATACTGTACAATTGTCCAGATTATAGGGTAGTGAGCAGAAATTGTCTTGATAATGTTTGATTGTCTTGATGCAAAACAGTTGTGTTGACGTATTTTAGATACTTGATAGGGTGAAATTGTTTTGTTACAGTGCATTGTTTTAGCAATACAGTAGAATTCCATATTACTACATTATTGTTATTATTATTATTGCTATTACTAGGCATATTACTAATATGCCTACAATTACTATTAATCACTACTACTACTACCACTACCACGACCATCATTTATGTAGAAATTGTCAACATACACAGAGTGGGGTTGCCACGGAGTGGTTTGGGGTGCTTTGAACCACACAACTCTGAAAATATGACCCACACAACTTGCTAAAAACCATTGAGTTTTCACTCAGGTATCGGAAGGGCCCGGGGAGGGGTGGAAAAAGCATGCCTTGATAACAATTTCTTTTCATGATCACACCATTTTCCACTGAATGCGGCATAGGCCTACTGTAGGCCTACAATGAATTTTACTTTCTCTCAGATCTTAAGTTATTGACTGCACTTGTGAAGTTGTGACAGCGCTAAGTTAATAATTAGGCTTGTCGAAGCCTTAAAAACTTTATCATCAACTGATTCAACTGCCATTGTTTCCCTTAATTATTTGTATCCTAGCGACCTAGCCTATGCACCAACTCAAGGATCAATTCCCGTTTATAGCGCTTAATTTTCGAGCCAGTGATCAGCAATTATAGCCTATGAAAAAGTAGGACTTGCATGTCGTCTGACAATTGAACTTGTCTAAGTAGCCTACCAGTCTAGAAAGAGCCGAACTGAAAACACGTGCGTAGGCCTAGGCTATTTGTAGGCTAGTAGCTTACAGCTTTTGAATTATCTGGAGCTTCTTAGAAACGGCATCAACTCTTCCGAAGGATGAGTTTTAGCGAAGTTCTGCACCCAGTCACAGACACAATAAAATTAATGACATCTTCAACCTGCATGCATAGACCTATAGGTCTGAGCTTAATATATGATTGTATGAACTTTGCTGGTGCTGAGTCCATAGGCTTTGGTTGGCCTATAGGTTTACCGTTAGACCTACTGGAAAGGAATAAATCAAGAAGAAAGTTCATTGACTTCTATTTGCAATTGCGGCAAATATAGGCAACTTGTTTTGTAATGATTTCACTGCAACTATTTTCTTAACGTTTAATTTCACTGAGCTGATCATCTGATGCGACATTCATTACATATGCCAGGCCTATTATGTATACTAGCAACATGGACAGCGTAAATTGTGACTCACATAAAATAATTATCGACTGACTGCGGGCATCCTGAAACGGCAAAATAAAAAGTTGGCAGCCGCTAATAAAATAGTTGCAGTAAAATCATTAGGGCCTACAAATAGTTTGAGATATAGCAGCAATATGCATACATGAAGGCCTATAATTAGGCCTATTACTACATAGGCCTATAAACTTAGCTCATGCCTGGCCCATAAGCCTGGCTAATCAGTGAAGTTCTGCACCCGGAATTGTTTAACTTTAGGTCTAAAAGCTGCAGAGATAATCCGACAGCATCAAGATAAGCTCACACAGTAGGCCTAATTATAATATATATATATAGGCCTATATATATATATATATATACAGGGTGGCCCAAAAAAGTGATAACACCTCGTAGCAAAGGGTCATTTAATATAATTGAATCAATATAACGTGTTGTAATTTACTGTCGTATGCCAAGTAGTAGGCCTAATTACGCTATTCATAAAACATGTTCAGTGTGTCCCCCTTGCTTCTCAACAACTTTTTTGCAAGCGAGAAACACCAACTGATACCATGATACCGCAGCTGAAAAGTTCACGTTCTCGTATGTCTCCTTTCTGGTACTTAAATTATTGTCTTTTCTTTGATTCAACTGAATAAATACGACCATGTTGAAAATTAACTGGCGTGGCAAAGGTGAATATCTTGGTGTGTGTAAACCAGATGGTTCGTACACTTCTGTCATTAGGAAACCGTTCAAGTAGCTGCTGACTGCGTTGCAAAAGTTTTAAATTGCAATTTTCGTTGAGTGTCTGCCCGATCACACGCTTGTTCGTTTTCAGCTGTAAATGTTGCCTTACAATACGTTACACCGAAGTCCGTGATGTACCCGACTACCCGTGTCTCTTTGAATTTCTCACGGATTTTTGTGACTGTGAGCTAGGATCATCTTCTTGACTGCAGATCAGCTCACTCACCCGCTCAATGTTCTGTCGTGTTCTAGATTACAGTGGTTCCCAAAGTGGTGGTCCGCGGACCGGTGCCGGTCCGCGGAGGTATGATCGCCGGTCCGCGGAGAAGAGTTAAAAATAAAAAAATAAGCTGTAGGCTAATTATTAGTTTATTTGTTTGAAATTGTGAAATTATTCGAATTCTTGTCCAAAATTGATTCAAATTTTTGTCTTAATATTTAAAAATGTGAAATAAATCAACGCTCCTTATTTTAACTTGCCAGATGGCGAATTCAAAAATGTAAATTTATTCTAAATTTACTACATTGACGACTTCAGTCAGCTTATTTGTGTTGATCATCGCCATTAAGGCCTAAGTTAGCGGTCCGCGAGCTTCACCAAATATTATTGCCGGCCCGCGGCATGCTGAAGTTTGGGAACCACTGTTCTAGAAGACTTTGGCCGACCACTTCCGTGTTTACGTTCTGTTGTACCGACATTATCAATTTATTTAATAACCCTATAGGCTTTGTGTGGAAACTCATTTTTCATTTGCCTTGCACTCCAATGTTTCTCAATTCGCAAATTTTTAGTCAGAATACGGTCTTTTGTTGTGATTTTTGTCATTCTGGTTCAAATATCTTCAAAACACGCAGAAGTTGACGCTTGGCAAATAAAAAATAAAAATGTCGTAATAATGATGTCATATGACTAAACAGTTAAGTAAGTAAATAAGTTAACTTTTTCAGCTATTAGGGATATAGTCTAAAAAGATTTGAACTAATTATAGGAATACATTAACGGCGCCCCTGCTAATACATGTATGTTCAGATGCAGGCTGAAAATCTCTTGGAAGGCTTGAGTTAAACATGACTGCTACAATGGCGTAGCTAGCTTTTTGTGGACTCGTGTGCAGGGGTTCCGCTTGGGCCCCCTGTTTGGTCTTCTGTGGCTGGTATCTTTTCGTTCTTGCAATCAGGATCACAAAGCTAATCGATGGCAACACATATAATACAACTCACTCAGAGAAAAAACATGAATGCTGCAGCTGCACTATAATGATAGGCTTACAGATAAATTAAAGTGCTATTGGCCTAACTGCAATGATTTCCAAGTAGAATTTAAAATCTATCATGTTGCAGACTTTCCACTTATTATTAGCTGCCTGTACTTAAAACAATGTCATGGCATCATAGAGTTTTGTTTGTAGCGTTTTTTTAGCAAAAATTTCAACAATCTATCAATTCCGGTCCATGATTTAGGCTACTATTTGCACACCAAAAACGATACAATCATCAATTTTTCATAGTGGGCCCTACCTAGAAATAACTTAGCCTAACAATATTCTTAACAAGTGCAAAAATTGGGGCAATACGTGATTCTCTAGAGCCCTGATCCACACTTGCTCGATTTTGGTGTCTCCCTGATTTTGGGGTGAGAGCTGAGAAAATTTGAGAGCAGTGCAAGAATTGTTGAAAATTCACTGGGGGATCAGACTGTGATCCACGTGGAGTTGGGTTGGGAAACGGTGAAACGACTTAACTACATTAATTTTATGTGACCCTAAGAAAGACTAGCGAGGGTTGAACGACCTCAAACTCCGGTTAATTCTCACTCTGAGGGAGATGTCAGTTTAGTGCCGTTACCCGGTACTATAATTATCCAGCATATGACCGGAATATAGGTCTACGAGCATGCCTGTGACAAGTATGAAGTTTCTGCGGAGCACCATTTAGGGTACTTGTCGGTTAATTCACCGCCACAGGTTTACCAATTAGGGCTAATTGCAATACAAGAACGTGCCAGATAGACGGATACGATCACACCTATCCTAAACGATAGCATAGGCCCCGCCTTTGACCTTTGCATAGGAAAGCTTGTGGACGAAAATCAAATGCGGATATAGCCTATGTTTCTTTTACTGTTCTCAAATTAAAACTCAATTACATGGGCGTAACTTTCCTCTGAAAAGTGGTGGTGACTATTCATCTGCTCACAACTTCTCACTTTCATTTTCTCCTTCGGTTTCCTCTACCCCTTCCACGTACGGTGTCACGACATCTCGTCTAACGACAACTCGTCTAACAACAAGTGGTCTCCGGACAATTCGTCTAACGACAACTGGTCTACTGACAACTTATCCAGCGCTTGAGAAATTGGAAGCTGGATGATAGTTTTTATAGGTGAAGTGGAGGTTGGATTGATGAAAAAACGCAAGAGAAATTGAATCTGGATGATGGTTCTCTTACATGTGAAATAGAAGCTGGATTGACGAAAATAACGCATGATAAATAAATGCTGGATGAAGGTCTTTCTAGATCTGAAATGGAAGCAGGATTGATAGGAAAACCGCTTAAGTAATGGAAGCTGGATGAGGATATTTTTATATATGAAATAGAAGCTGGATTGACTAAAATAACAGGCGAGAAATAGAAGCTGGACGAAGGTATTTTTAGATTTGACGTAGAAATGGGTGCATGTTGGAATACATGAATGAAAATCATCAATCCAGCTTCCATTTAAGCAAAAAAACATTTTCATAAATCCAGCTTCTCTTTCATCAATACTATTCGACGTATTCGTCAGTAGACCAGTTGTCGTTAGACCAATTGTCCGGAGACGAGTTGTCGTTAGACGAGTTGTCGGTACCGGTAGACCAGTTGTCGTGGAACCCCCTTCCACATATAGGCCTACGAATTTATTATAAACTCCGGTGAGAACTCTCCCTCCCTTCCTTATCCAATCTAGCTCACGCTTTACCACTTTCGTCTCTCTCGCTGATGCACTCCACGATCTCTCCACTCACCGAAAATTAAATAAACGTTTAAAAATCTCTTTTGCAAATTTTATCTATCAAATATACAAAATTCACAGCTGAAACGATGATTTTGGTCAATAGGCATACACAGTGCAAACATTGCAAATTCCATCAAGTAAGAAATCATGCACTTTATAACTACTGAGCAAAGTCTGCATTTTTGAAGAAAAAGTTGAACATTTACTTATATAGGCTATGGTTGGCAACATGCACAGCAAACGAGTTAGCCTAAGAGTTTTCCTTATAGCCTACAAACATTCAGCCTGATAACTCTGTCAATTCAACCAGTTTTAGAAGCATAATTATGAGCCACAAGATCTCGTAATTATTAATTTTTTGATAATTTTTCAAATTGCACATTTAACCATAATTCTTAAATGCCTGGGTGAATGGTATAATTACACACTCAACGGACGCGGGTTGAATGCCGGTAGCACCATAATTTTAACTCTAGGTTCAGGGGCGGATCCAAAGGGCAATCCGGCCATGCCTCCCCATTTAAAACTGCCATGGGACGTGGCCCCCCCATTTGGTCTGAAATTAGCAATAGGGCCTACGAATATGGGTTAATGGCATATTGGCCCCCGCTATTCTGAAAATCGTACGGGACGTGGCCCCCCATTCGGTTTTCAAGAGGGGGACTAAAAAAAGTCATCAACTTTTTCGGTGGATGAAAAGTACTTTTTTCCTCAGCCAAACCAAAGACCGATGACTAAAAAAAGGTCATGAACTTTTTCGGCGGATGAAAAGTAGCCTTTTTTCTCCTCAGCCGAGGAGTATAGACCGATTTTTTTGGGACCAAGAACGAAATTTCTAAAAAAATCACATGTCCCGTCCCAAGATCTAAGATTTTGGCCCCCCCCCCCTTGGAACAGTTCTGGATCCGCCACGTACTGTCTAGGTTAACAGTAATTATCTAACGTTAAATAACAGCAAATAGGTAGGCTAATAGTTATGCTTACTTTACGCTGTCGCCGGTCTTCTGTTGATGCCTCTTGTACGGCAGTCAGCGGCAGACTGCCCAATCTCCGATAAGTTGATCAGTATCAGCAACCCTCGCTTGGTCACTGTACGTGGGAGGCGAGGCGTGTTAACAGTGTTAGCTAACTTACATGTAGCTATAATATTATAATACCTGCAGTTTCTCAATCACGAATCATGGACATCTGGGCCGGTAGTCTTGTCCATAGTGTATGTCGTACTCCAAGCGCAAATATGGTATAATCCCGATTAACGACTTAAAATGGTAGTCATGGATGACGCTTAAACCTGTACTCTCCCGATAACGATATTCCGATTCCCGGCCAGGTATAGGCCTAACTCACTACTCCATAAAATGGCGTCTGTTTGTGACTCGAAACTGGCTGCATTCGACGACACTTTGCACGTCAAAACGTGTTTAAAACGTTTGCAATGAACTCGTATCCTTCGTCGACGGCGAACCTAAAATTGGCTTTTAGTTTCGCCGTCACAAAATATTAAAATTTGGCTAAATACCCTAGGAAATTGCATTCAAAGCGCCGCTGCGTGGTATGAATCCCAATTTGTGGGTCGCTTACCTAACGTTACTAGCGGCCCGTCTAACGTAGCGGCCTTTCTATCTGTTGTAATTAGTTTGTTCTAGCGACAGCTTGCATATTAAACTCCACAATAAATCAAGCGCTTGCCACGTTAAACTGGACAGTTCGAGAAACCAACAAGAAATAGCTCCTTTAAGAATTTGAATTCGACGACCACTAGCTGAAACCGGTTACGGTTTCATCAGATTCTATTCCAACATCACCATTCTATTCGAAATCTTTGTCACTTTCTCGCTATGTAATTTTATTCCTATACATTTGCAACTAACTTTGACTCACACAATTATTATTTTCTCTTGTCAAGTCTCATAATTTTCTATTTAGGCTATATTAAATATGAATCGTTTTGCTTTGCGGCCGCCTATTTACTTCTTGTCAGAGACTACGCATATAAATATAGTAGGCTATGCGCATGCGCGATAACCTATATTCTATAACCACCGCTTTAATTAGATGAATTGATAATCCAAGGTCTACGCTCGCTTGTGACTACCATACAAGCGTAAAACCTGTTCAGTGAATAACAAATCGATCGAAATTAACCTTCTAAGCGTCGCGCAAAGTGCGCCATGGACAAGACTACCGGCCCTGGTTGTAAAATAGATTACCCAATTGTGACGAGCGCGATCGAAACCCGTCGGATGTCGCTACACAGATACAGAGATATAGGCGAGTAAAGGCAAGTTATGCCAAAAATTCGAAAAATGGTTTTATGGCGTATTATTATTTTAAAATATGTCTACTTTCAATATCTGCAATTAAAAATTTCGATTTCAAATGCTAAGGTTTGAAAAAATGACTTTTACCGCATGTGGTGTCAAAATTTGCTTTGAATCAATCGCTCAATGAGCTATTTTCAAAGTTAAAATTCGCTACGAACGACAGAGCTATTATACGCCAAATGGACTATTTCTTGTAGTCGTGTCTACCACATAATAAATTTTACCTCCAATATGGTACTGAATGGTCCATAAAATCTGTTTTACCAGTTTAAATAAGCAGGTTTTGGTCAAAGTTTTAAGCATTCATTATTGCTTGCTTGACAACAATGGTGATTATTATTCAAGCCACGCCTCCGACCCAGTTTTCTTAGAGTTTAATTGGCTTACGAGACTGACCTTCGATACTGCGCATGCGCGCCTACCCGTAAATGTTCTGTTGCTCCTTTTCTTACTCATGCCTACGGCTAGCGTTAGCTTTGGAAAGAATTCGTAAAAATATTATTTTACATCGTTAAATAAGAAATAGCGAAAGTCTTGTAAACTGCTCAAATTGTGATAAGGGCAACCTGGTTGATTGTTCGTTAGGGGGTAGGCTAGTTCACGCTGGCTTGGAGAATGAGAGGTAGGCCTACCGAGATTGAGATCAACGGTGCGGTCAATTGGGCCTACTTTGGTAAACATGACTAAACTGGCAATCCACCCACCCACAGTCCACCCATCAGTGGCCACCCATCATAAATATAGATCTGTAGGAAGTTTGATTAATATTGACTCTTGGTAACTACCGTAACTTGATGCAAATTAAATCGGCTCTGATCTATCCTACCTACAGTGTTTGCGCGTTCGAGCGATGTGTGTACGAGATAATAAATAGGAACAATATTATTGTCTATGTGTGTATACAGGCCTAATTAAAATTCCTTATAAGAATTGAAAAGACTTGCATGAGTTGTCAGACTACGTTCAAATTGTTATCGGACGCAATTGTCTCGATCGTTTTATTCATGTTTCTCTGTAGACTAGGCTGTTATATAGGGCTACTCGTAAGACGCTGCATTGGATGCAAATATTTACCTTTCCTAATTAGATTATAAATGGACAAAGGTCCACATCCTGTAGTGCCTGGTTGATTGTGTGTTTGAAATATTACACTCATAGGGTCCGATATGCCGCTCCTGGCTGTTTACTCTTGGAAGCGTTTAATTGTTCCTGGGCTATTTGAATTCATTGACTCATTCATTCGTCTTTTACAATTCAGCAGTTGCCTGTAAATCAATGTGGAATGTAATTGCTCGAATTTGATGCCGTTTGCTGTATTCGATACATAATATACCCATTTATTGACCAGCAAAATTGCAGAATATTCAATTAATGGTTACTAAGGACTTTTATGACACAAATGTGCTGAAACTTTGAGCTCGATTTTCTCCCTTGTTGTGATTCTACAAGTTACAGAATCGAACGAATATAATTTCAGTTATTTTCAGTCAGAAAAAAGATATTTTCATTCTGTAAAAAGTATTTTGAAGCAGAATAACTGTAGAATTTAACTGAATAAAAAAGTTAAAATCGATAAGTGATGGGTTTTGAACGCTCCCGTCACAATTACATTCGAACTGCATCTGATTCAAGTCTCACCCATTCTACAGTCTAATTCGTGCATATCAATCAGACAGACAGACAGACAGACAGATAGACAGACAGACAGACAGACACAGAGAGAGACAGAAAGACAGACAAATAGACAGACAGAGACAGAGACAGACACAGAGAGACATAGACAGAAACAGACAGACAGAGACAGACAGACAGAGACAGACAGTAAGAGACAGACAGACACAGTGAGAGACAGACAGACACAGAGAGAGACAGAAAGACAGACAAATAGACAGACAGAGACAGAGACAGACACAGAGAGACATAGACAGAAACAGACAGACAGAGACAGACAGACAGAGACAGACAGTAAGAGACAGACAGACGCTGAGAGAGATAGACAGGCAGACAGACAGACAGACGGACAGACAGACAGACAGAGAAAGACAGAGAAAGACAGAGAGACAGAGACAGACAGAGACAGACAGACAGACAGACAGTAAGAGACAGACAGAGACATCTAGGAACAGAGGCAGTCAGAGACAGTGACAGAGACAGACTCATGTGCCTGTCGGCCGTCGATGTTTTTTATTAAACGCTTTTGGTAAGCTGGGTTACATGACTTTTCTTTTGGCGCTGTCAAAATCTCAAGATTGCGATAACGATTGCACAAGTCTTTAGTTTGTCATAAATTCATAATATCTCTTGGCTAGTGCGCTAACAGGTCTATATTGGGTCAAAAATACCGGCGACACAGTGATGTGTAGGCCCTATAGAGCATAGGCCATAGAGGGGCCATAGGGCCCGGCCTATATTAGATGTCACTGATTAATAGGCCTATAGGCTGTTTGGATGTAAGCCTAGTGCCTGCTGCGCATTTTCGCCTCTTAGTTTAGACTAGTCTGGTGTAAGAGTAGACACCATTAGGCTAAGACTGGAGTTCTCTTCGACCGAGGTTGGACAGAAAGGGCTAGGCATATAGGTCTACTGAGTAGGCAACCTTAAAGGGCTCTATTTCAAATGGCTGTAATCAAGAAATAAATTGACATAGGACTAACTAAGTTACAGCGTTAGATCTATCAATTACCCTGATTATTACGATAATATTTGCTGTAGGCCTACTCTCCTGCAAACAGCGAAAATTGCTGGCTGTGCAGGACATGCCGTGGTTAAGGCCGTTAAATTTAACCACGCCGAGACCACATTAAATTTTATATAAACATTGTAGCGTGGTACTTTTTTGGCCAATGAACTTGCAATAGCAGCTGATAAAATATTTTCAAGTGTTTTCCTATATTTAGACCTCACGGCGATTGGCCTATAGCCTAATTATAGATGCATGGTTCGTTTTCTAATAGCACGATAGTAATTAACCTCTGACCTATTATGTTGTTAGACGTGAATTTGACCGATTTTTACAGGCATAGACTACATGTACGTCGACGACTGAAACATCGAAAGTTTTGTTCTTTTGTTGTTGAGTTGTGCGTTCGACTTGACTGTAGTGTAGTGTCTAACGAAGGAGCTATATCAGCACAAATTATCCAAATAAGAGTAGGTAGGCCTAACTTCACAGCTAGGCTAGATAACGCCACAGGTAGGCCTATGTTCAAGCTATAATGAGACTCAAATGAGTGTAGGCCTACACAACCGTCCACTGCATGGGTTTCAGGAAGAAACGGCAAGTGTGAGGACCGGTTGTCTGCCCTCATATGCCGAGGCTAAGAAAATGTAGTGGGCCACATACCCATAACACGAGGAACTGCTTTTCCCTGCGTCTTCATATGTTATAGGCCTAAATAGGTGCAGTGGCGCAATAGGTCCAGAGCCACAATTAAGGCATGCAGGTTTGCAGAGGACTTCCAGTACCTGGTAAGGTGAATGAACTTTTGTGGAGGTACAGGGCAAAAGTTCCAGAAGCTGAAGATTTTGCATTTTATTCTTTTGAGTGCCAATGGGTGGGCCTGTAAAATGATTTCTCTCGTTGGGCATTGAATCAAGAACCAATGGAAGAAATGATAGATCGAGTATGTGGTGATCCTTCCAAAGCTTTAACGGATTTCTTTCCACAACCAGCGTCCTTGGGATGGAGGGGCATCACCTCATTATCATCATGTCACAGATCTAATTGGGGTGTTTTAACTGATGATGAAATGATGATTCATCAAAAACATTCAAGATCTTAGTGGTGCATATGAGTTGTTGAACACATTTTGTCACTGTAAGTTTTACCGTCAAACACGTTACAATGCTTTTTGCCAATGGAAATCAGTTCACTTGTGTATTTACAGCATAATGAAGTGTAGCCTACAATAGTCCAGTATGGACAGCTGGTAACCAAGAGGTCAGAGGGTAAAATCCCGGGCTTATTGTAGTTCTTACTTACAGGTTTTAACTATTCACAGTTATTTCTTTTATCTATATTTGGTCAGTTGCTGCGTATCATCTCTATTGGTTTTTCAACACTTATGCTCAAGTGTAATAATTGTTCAAGAGAAGACCAGGAATGTGATGGGATTTTTACCTAGCATGATATAAATATTATTGCTCTTTCTGATTTATATACTATTATAAAGTGTGATTTTATGCATAGTTTATTATGAAGAAGTTAGTTGTTTTGATATAGGCCTAGGCCTACTTTCAAAAATAGCTAGCTAGTTAGGCCTAGTTTCTCCTTGAATCGTTGATGAACAGAGCTGAGATGCTGCCATATTGCAGGCGATGATGGAACATGGAAGAGACGAGTCTGAGGAGATGGAAGACATGGACAATGAATCCATAGATTATCCCATAGAACAGCATCAGCAGAAGTTGCACTTGGTTCAGCAGATGACCACGTTAGTTTTTTCATACACTGTGCTTACTCTATCTTCCATTTTCTAACCATTCTTTGGTCTATACCTTTACTGTAGCATACTACTTGAATGATAATAATGCTACTAAGATGATTTTTTATAATTATATGCTACTGTACATAATCTGAAAGTAAAAAGCAACAACCTGGACCTGTCCAGAGATAGATGACTCAGTCTCGGTAGGTCTTTTAAAAACACCACTCTTCAATGTCATCTGTCCATTCTCCATGTGAAAGAATCTCTTAAGAGTCTTAACTGACTGAAAATGTCTGTAATTTTTCAATTTAATTTTACTAAATTACATGGACAACAGTATTCTTTAACAGGAGTCCAGGCCACAGTCAAGACCACAGGGTTACATCAACTAACATGCCATTTACTATGAATTTCCATGACTTCAAAGCGAGAGAAAATGACGAAGCTCTTCCTGACTTCCAGCGTATTGCGGTCTGCGGAGAGGAGACGAGTGGAGTAAGACAGCGGAAAAACTTTTTTATCAGATTAAGAATTTTTGTATTATGCCTGATTTTGCTAATCTTTTAGACATTTCTGTATGCATTCACTAGCAATTAAGATGTCCTCTCATGATAAATGGTTGTTTTAGTTCTTGGATAGAGTCTCGAAGATGTTCGATTGATGACATCAATGACTTTGTTCGGTCACTGCTCTTATCGCCTTCTCTGGTCTCTATCGACCAGATTTTGCCTTCGTTTGCTATACTGACTTGCAAATTGCAATAGTTCTTTTTAAAATGGTACTCTGCACCTAGCTTTTAAGTAGAACTTTGTATCTTAGAACTCATGACTGCAACAATTTTCTATGACCAGACTCCAGAGAAGTATTGCCTACACAACTATTAATTGATGATTTAAAGTGAACATAAAAAATATGCATTGAGCTGAATTAATTGCAAAATACACTGTCTCAAATATCGGTGAACATTTGTAGGTACCGCTGAAAGACTTGCGCATGGCATCTGAGTCACTGATCAGTGCTCTTACTATTCGTCAGAAATACATGACCAGCTCTCTTCAGAACTTTCCGGAGACTACAGCCCAATTTTTGCACAGTGTTAAACAGTCTACTTCATCCGTGTTTCCAGGAGATAGTAGCATCAGGCAAGCGGATCATATCTGTGTCAATGGTATATAACAGCCAAACTTTGTATTTTCTTCAAAATGCTTCTCCGGTAGGGAATAATCATCTTTAAACTTTAACTTTCATTGGAGACAGCTTGTAATTATGTTTTCTGAATTATGTCAAATTAATTAATATTTTTAAGTAATATGTACTTTAATGAAGTCTATCCACTTGACAAAATTAATGTTAAATGATTAAAGATTACCAGATAAAGATCATTCATTCGTTCAGGGGCTGAGCTGGAAAAATCATTTTGAATATTATCATGATGTGAATTACTTAATTATTTTCTTTAGCATCTTTTCCATACATTTCATTTTATGTTTATTTTTGCAGGTGACTTACTTTGCTACAATCTATTGTTCTAATCAAAGCTTGTCTTATCCTCTTCTCTTCTGTCTCTTTTGTATGGACAACTTCTCTGACAGAAAGCAGAGCTCATGGATAAGCTGATGCCCTGCACTTAATTCTAAAGTAGTGCTTTGTAAATTTGAAATTTCTTATTGTGATTTATGAACATGAGTGCATATGAGCCACTCAAGCAGTTTGACTGAGCAGGGCCGGATTAACCAGTATGCCATGTCTGCCATGGCGTCGGGCCCCCCGTCGTCAGGGGCTCCCCGTCCGTGACCAGCAAGAATTTTTCCAGTCCACATTCCCATTTATTAAACTTCACTCCAAGGACAGTGATGTGTAATTTCATGTCAATTACATTTTCATGAAGGCAGTCAATGACCCCTATAATTAGGCTAGTAGGAAAATAAAATTGCATAAAGTTGCATTTGAAGTCTGGGATCAATTTCACGCTGAAACCTTTTGGCAGTCATCAATCGGTTAGTGCTTTCATTAAGATGGGTCTATAGGAATGCTGCATGCAAAGAAGTTCAGAATGTGCTCCGAGTTTTAACGGTTTTCGATGTGCTGGATGCTAACACGTTTATAGAATAATTGTTACTCGCATCGGAAAAAAACATAATTATTTCGGTGGTTTAGAAGCTGCAGTATTTATTCTCTATTGAAATGTTTCAGTTCGTTTTGCTGTGCTGTGCAATTTAGCAGGTTGCACCAAGGTCATGGTAGTTATTCATCAGGTCGAATAAATTAATGTACGGAAGATATCAAAATTTCAAAGAATATATTTGACAGGTCCTAAGGCAGGTCAAACCAAGAGCAAAGGATCTCATCAGAAATAGACAAGTCTGGAGAAGTCATGTGAAAGCCTCATCGTCGTCGCATGACTGACGGAAGAGAGAAAGAAGAAGAAGAAGGCAGGTCAAGAGCAAAATATGCAGGGCAAGTCATGTGACCTATATGGTATATCGCCGCCAAAACGCAGAGACTAGCCTATTTAGACCTATAGACTAAATCACCAGCTTCTCTTGCCATGGTACAGAACACTGAAGCTCTTCAAACTACATGCATTCCCATGGTATATCCATTGCTCTCCGTCAAACTGGCATTGTTCAAGAATAATCTGTGGAGAACAATGACAAGAAAAATGCCTAACTGCAGTGGAACTTCTCAGTGTTGATAGTGATTCATTACACCGTTTCATTCAATGACATTATATTAACCAGCTTGCACACTGCCAAGAGTAGGCCTAGCGTTGACCATTATGGTTGATCGGTATTTCGTAGAATTTAAACCGTTAGACTGAACAATGTCTACTACATCGACGTCTACATAATGGTGTCGCTTAGCTTGGTTTTCATTAAGCTACACATTATTAAGTCTGAGTATAAGGCCTATAAAAAATTATGGTCAATTTCAGGCATGGACGTATATAGTTTGGTTTTCGTTCTTGGGATGGGGGCTAAAGTTGGGGCAAAGACTTAGTCCAGATCAAGCGGCGCCGACAATTTATTTTTTCCCACCCCAAAAGTTTATGGCCTTTCTTAGTCATTCGATTAAGCCTTCTTGGTGGGGGGAACCTGGGAAAAGATACCATTTTTTCATGGTGAAAAACTGACTCTGGGCCTTCTTGGGGGGGGGTCAGCCCCCAACCCCCTGATAAACTCCGCCCATGATTATTAACATGTGAGAGGAACATAGTGACAGAAGGTCAATATGGATTAAGGGCCCCCCGGAGAATATATGGCGGCGGGCCCCCCGAGAGCTTAATCCGGCCCTGTGACTGAGTATAATGAGTTTAAAAATTATTAATTTATGACGACTGTGTTGTAGACCAATGTCCAGAATCCTGCATTCTTCCTGACACCATAACCAGGACATCATTATTTTGAAGAAGTACTGACATATTAAGGCACATTTGTTATATTTAAATGCACTTTGACAATGCAACATCTGTCCTTCTGGGGGTTTAGGATGTTGTTAACACTGTTATTTGATCTGCTAAGTTACTAGGTTTGCCCTTAGGTTGATGCTTTATCATTCTGCTTTAGATGATTTCGTTGAGCGACCTACTAAGAAGGTCAACCCATTTCACATCGACAAATATCCACAAGCTGCTGGCTTTCAAATGAAAGTAGTTGCTGGAGTCTACCATGTTTTCCAAGACGACGATCACCAGCAGTTGATGCCTTGGCTTCCATTTCATCAAGATCAGTTTCTCATTGATTACGAGCTTCTCGTTGCCTTGATGTCAAACAGCCATCTGTGAGCTGATCATTCAAGATCATGATTGTAATGGTTTAAACTCAAACATTTAATGTAAAGTATTATTGGTTTAATGTAAAGTATTATTAGTTTGACTCCAGTTTATTTTCTTGCTCGGGATGTGTTCTTGTTCCTTAGTCCTCCTCTCGCTCCCTATATCCGTCCATTCTTCTAGCGCCATTACATCCCTCCCCATCTTAATTATTTCCCTCCCCCATCTTGGTTACGACTAATCAATGTACAGAAGTTTGTCCAAACATCCCATTACACATTTTTCATGGGGTGAAATCTATCAGCCATGGTGGACCCCTTTTGTCACGGTTTGATCGTCTCCACAATGTCCCTTGTCCAGATACTTCAGCTGAAGGTCCAAGACCCATGTGGAGAGGCCCCCTCCAACTGATCGCTGTAAGACTGGATGTTGAACGACCGTGGCAGGATCAACGGATGCATCTTGCAAAACCTCCAGTTCGATGTCAACAGGCTGGTCGTGGACGACTACTGTGTTGATAGGATTGTTGTTGACGACTTCTGTGTTGATAGGGTTGTTGTTGACGACTTCTGTGTTGATAGGATTGTTGTCGACGACTTCTGTGTTGATAGGGTTGTTGTTGACGACTTCTGTGTTGATAGGATTGTTGTCGACGACTTCTGTGTTGATAGGGTTGTTGTTGACGACTTCTGTGTTGATAGGATTGTTGTCGACGACTTCTGTGTTGATAGGGTTGTTGTTGACGACTTCTGTGTTGATAGGATTGTTGTCGACGACTTCTGTGTTGATAGGATTGTTGTTGATGACTTCTGTGTTGATAGGGTTGTTGTTGACGACTTCTGTGTTGATAGGGTTGTTGTTGATGACTTCTGTGTTGATAGGGTTGTTGTTGATGACTTCTGTGTTGATAGGGTTGTTGTTGACGACTTCTGTGTTGATAGGGTTGTTGTTGACGACTTCTGTATTAACGGGTTTGAAGAACGAAGAGTTTTGAGTTGCTTGTCGCTTGAAGAACGAAGAGTTTTGAGTTGCTTGTCGCTTGAAGAACGAAGAGTTGGGAGTTACTTGTCGCTCTCTCTTCTTCACGGTAAGCGTTGAACCTTTTCGGGTGACGACCTCATAAGGCAGTGGTTCAACGGGAAGGTTGCTCTTAGAGTATGTCTTTGGTGACTTTAGCAGCACTGAATCACCGACAGTCAAGGATGAGGACTGGACATGAGATCCACGATCTGCATGTGCTTTCATTGCATCTTTCTGACGAGCATCACGGCAGCGAAGGTTGTCGTCCTCTTCTTCCCTCACCAGCTGTGGCAGTTTCACAGCCATAGGATGACCAAACAACAATGTGGCCGGTGCAGCCCCAGTCGTGGAGTTTGGGGTAGCTCGGTAGTTGCGAAGGAATCCATATAATTCCTGCTTCCAGTTCCTGCCTTCCACGGTGGCTGTCTTGATCATCTCTTTCGCAGTCCTCATGAATCCCTCAGTAGTTCTCGGCCAATAAGGTGGAATCTTGAGATGTCTAAAACCTAGGTTTGAACTGAACATCTCAAATTCCCTGCCATTGAAGGGTGACTCATTGTTCGATTTGAGTGTCTTCGGTACACCATATTCCGAGAAGACCTTGTCAATTTTTGGAATGACTGTTGTGGCAGTGAGAGATGATATTATATCGACCACAGGAAATCGGGAATATTCATCATAAATGACCATCAAGTAGAGGTCTTGAACAGTGGCAAAGTCAATGCTGACGTGTTGCCATGGACGCGTTGGCAGTTCCGACGTCATCAACGGTTCATGATTGTCCATTGGCACAGCGGCAGCACAAGGTCTACATGACCGCATCT
Organism: Lumbricus rubellus; assembly: GCA_945859605.1. Classification (NCBI taxonomy): domain Eukaryota; kingdom Metazoa; phylum Annelida; class Clitellata; order Crassiclitellata; family Lumbricidae; genus Lumbricus; species Lumbricus rubellus. Next base: position 8,859,035 of record OX243819.1, read on the forward strand.
GTGATTCAACCATTCTATCAATGCCTGGAAACCATATTTTTTCTTTCAACAGGGCCTTTATTTTGGATATCCCCTGGTGTCCTTCATGAGCCAACCGCACTGAACGCTCCTGGATGCACTGAGGTATTACCAGGCGATTGTGACGGAGAATAACTTTGTTGTAGACATCATAGGTAAGGTCAGACTTAATCCTGGCAAAGGCATCATAGACAATGGGATCAAAACCGTCCTCCTGCACTGAGTGGACCCACCGACCAGACTGTATGGCAGACTTAACAGCCTGCAAGGTGACGTCACGTTTTGTTGCGGACTGTACTTCCTCCAACGTCATGGCCCTTGGAATAGCGTGACTTGTAACAGAGTTTACATATTCTTCCGCCACTTTATCCTCGTGCGACACTAACTTTGTGCCCTGTCGAGGGTGCCTTGACAGATAGTCCACATTGATGAGGTGCAGCTGACAGGATGTCTCCCAGCTGAGAAGTGAGCCACTGCTTCCTGCAACAACGTAGAAGTCAGTGTAAGCGTGATTGACGTCGTGCTCAGCAAGCAGAGTAAGTTTGCCCAGAACAGGGAGTGGAGTTGATCCATGATAGGTCATGATTCTGGTGGAGGTTGGACTGAGCCTGTGCTTGGGCTTAAGCGTGTAAAAATCTTTCTCATCGAGAATGTTGATGTTCCAGCATGACAACAAAGACAGGTGCATCACGACGGCATGTCGGTGCACTGATGGCATACACAAACTCTGTTTCTGATTCGGAGCTAGGGTTGTCTGCAGCGACCCAATTAAGTCTTGGTCTGCGATCTCCATGCTGCACCTCTGCGCGCAGCGATGGCCCTGAACTGTGGCACACTGATGAGAAATGTCCGAGTCTTCCGCACCCCCTGCAAGATTGGCCAAGAGCTGGACAGCGTTGACGGCCTCCTGCATGCGGCCAAGCTTTCCCGCAGTTTCTACAGGTGGTGTATACTGTCGGCTCATCATGGGTTTCTGGACGTACGGAATTTTTCGTGACAATCCGGTGATTTGCCCTTATCTGACAGACGGATTCGGTTGCAGGCTCACCGGTCATCGCAGAAGATTGAGCTTCGGCAAGCTCAGCTGCACGTTCTATCTCAAACAGCTTGTCCAGGGTGAGCGCAGGATCCGTCAATGCCTTCCGACGAAGACGATTGGACCGGCAGCCTTGGATAACCTGGCTTTTCAATTCGCGGTTCACGTCGTTGAAATCGCATGTGACGGCCAACTGACGAAGACGGGTCAGGTAAGAAGCAATGTCCTCAAGGTGGCTCTGCTTGGCCTGACGAAATTGAAATACTGCGAACTCCACGTTCTCTTTAGGGGCAAAGAAGGCCGTCAGCGCGTTTATGGCTGTGTCTGTCGTGGACTCGTTCTCAGTAGGGTTTGGTACTGGTAAAGTGTCAAAAATGTCACTTACGCGCTCACCGGCATAATGCAAAAGCAGAGCTTTCCGTCGCACATCGTCCGTAATGTTGATAGCGATGACAAGATTTCGGAAGCGCCCGACCCACTTCCTCCAACGCACCGCAATGTCACCCGCTTCAGGCGACGGGTCGAAGGTTGGAAACGGAGGCAGACTTTCGGCCATGTCACGTGTAGAATTCCAGATAAACGATAGTTTAGCGTCGTAAATTATTTGCACGCAAGTTCCAAATTATCCTCGTCGCCAATGTAATGGTTTAAACTCAAACATTTAATGTAAAGTATTATTGGTTTAATGTAAAGTATTATTAGTTTGACTCCAGTTTATTTTCTTGCTCGGGATGTGTTCTTGTTCCTTAGTCCTCCTCTCGCTCCCTATATCCGTCCATTCTTCTAGCGCCATTACAATGATCTCGCATTATTGTTATGAAGTGCTACTTAACCCCTTATCATCCAAGGGTATAGGATGTTCCATACCATTTACTACACATTGGTCGGTAAAGGGTTAAAGCAAAGGGCAGACAATTAATTGGTGAAGTATAATGCTTATTAATAATTGGTAAAATCTGTGATGCCAATGTCTAATGCACAAGGGAGTAACCAACTGTGTACCAACAGTACCAGGTAAGATGGAGCTTAGTAGCAGCTGTTTCTATTATAGTCTTTTCGCCAAAATATCCTTCAAGAAATATGTGGTACGTTATGTACCGTACTTTAAAAAAATTCTGATGTCTTTTTAAAGTCTTTTCTTAATAATAATAATAATAGTGATAATAATTAGATATCACAAACTTTAAAGATTATTTGTTCCTTACCAACATTGTGCAAAATTTGTTTAGAAAATCATTCTGCAAACGTCGTCTCAAGTATCTGTCATCAAAATATGAGCTGCATGTATTTCTTAATGAACTGCGAGAGGCTGCCAGTCAGAAGGATGTCGCTCATAGAGATTTCTACAATGTCTGGAAGGTGCTTATTGTTACGAACATTTCAAAAATTATATACAATATGCATTTACCTTACAAGTGTTGCACATGATTTTGATGATGCTTTCAATGCTTTGATAAAGTGACAGTTAAAGGTTGGTAAGTAAATTAATTGTTGTTCAAGATTATTCCTCTTATTTTGTGCTACCAATGCTTGGTGAATTAATTATCGATATAATAATAAATTAATTAATGAAGAGATTCTTGACTATAATCTCAATCGAAACCTTATTAAACACTGTGCCCGCCTCTGGAATTACCTGCTTTCTGAATTCCACTCTTTTTCCGTTCCTCCTCCATCCTTGCTGGTCACCCACGATCACCTTCCTCAGGCTCCTCTATCCGTCACTCATCGGGTTTTCCATTCGAAACTAAAGTCTCACTGCTTTAGGCACTCTTACCCCGACTCACCTGATCTTTCGTCTTCCAACTGTCGACCTAAACACCGCCCATCTTAAGTTACTCTGTCACCTCTGATCCTTTGGTAACCGGACTACAACCTTTTTCAGACTACTCTTATTGGACAATCCCTCTAGCTAGACACAACGCTCGCGAATAAGCTGGTGCCCTGCGCTTGGCTTTTGAGTGGCACTTAAAAAATTTGGATATTACGATCATGAGCAATTGGGGCGGGGAATGGTTGACACAGTAAAACATGCTGCTGTCATTTGATTATGATGATATCTTTTTGTCTTGATTATGATGATATCTTTTTGTGTATCAGGTAGATACTCATGTCCATGTAGCATCGGCAATGAATCAAAAGCGTCTTCTTCGCTTCATTAAGAACAAGATGAAGTATAATCCTGAAGATATCGTCTGTCTTGATAGTGAAAGCAAGGAGATGTCCCTCGAGCAGGTTAGGCAGTACAGTTCAGGGGCGGATCCAGGGGGGCCAATCCGGCCATGGCCCCTCCCCATTGAAAACTGCCATGGGACGTGGCCACCCCCATTTGGTCCGAAATTAGCAATACGAATAATCGAATATGGGTATAATGGATATTGCCCCCCCCTATTCGGAAAATCGTATGGGACGTGGCCCCCCGCTCGGTTTTCAAGTTGAGGACTAAAAAAAAAGGTCATCAACTTTTTTTGGCGGATGAAATGGTATGATTTTCTCGAAAATTTTGGCCCCCCCCCCTTGAAACAGTTCTGGATCCGCCACTGGTACAGTTACTGATTAAATTTGATTCAAACTTTCAGTTAAAATTTCACTCTAAAGCAAAACTGGTGTTTAACATTGGCTGGTGACAAGCTGTTCACTTAATATAAGATATTCTTCTAGTTATTTGAACTCAAGCTCGAATTCTTCCTTTGGCAAACTGTGTATTCCAACTTAACAAACAGCGTCACATGGTTTCCACTTTATAATAATTTGAAATTGATTGTCTCTTCAGGTTTTCAAAAGTCTCAACATCACTCCATACAAATTGAATGTGGACATTCTGGATATGCATGCCGTGAGTTTTATCTGCATATTTGCATTGCCTTGTACACATCAGACTGCTCTACTTTAACATCGAATTTGAATTAAAATAATCTCAACTTTTTATCATTCTCCTGAAAGTATTCTTCTTTTCCATTTTATTCATTTTTCATCACTATCATTCTAAGCACTATTGGAAGTCGCGAAGAGTTTGATAATTGAACACCGGTGAAGTAGTGTCTCTTGCCGCAGTGATATCATCTATGATATTTATGATATGACTTTAACAGCAAGAGGTACTTAAGATGACTGGAAGCAAAATGCTTTTAAAGTGTTAGAAGTACATGGGAAATGATTAGTTTGATTGGAAATGTGATTTGTGTTGTATTTGATAACGTACAATGCAGCTGTGTTTGTGTTTAATAAATCCATCTGTCCAATGTTCAGATGTGCACAAAAAATGACCACGAAACAGAAAATTGATTGCTTACATCAATTCTGCGTGAAGGAATTGCCAGAGATTCTTACACAGTTTATGTGTGTGGCCACTTAAACAGCTCCTTAATAAGAGTCTAACGATGGTGCCTGAGTTTCACGATAAGGGCCGAGCTCTGTATCCATTCTTCTTATCATACTTCGCAGTACAATGCAGCTGTGTTTGTGTTTAATAAATCCATCTGTCCAATGTTCAGATGTGCACAAAAAATGACCACGAAACAGAAAATTGATTGCTTACATTAAATAACTGTATTCTTTTTGTGGATGTTAGTTTTTCATTTAGAAATAAAACTATAAAAGGCAAAGATTTTGAAAAATGGGCACCACCTTCAACCATCAGCATGCTTGTTTAACAAAAAACAACAAAGTACTTGTCTGCTCCACACCAATTACAATATTTGCATCATTGAATTATTATTCATTATTTACTAGCAACCTCCCTGATATGTAGGATGTGCTGTTAAGACATTGTTACATCTGGTTAAAATTGCAATTATAGTTAAGTTTTTCATTTGCATTTCTCATAGGATCGAAATACTTTCCATCGTTTTGATAAGTTCAACTCGAAATACAATCCGGTTGGTGAAAGTCGCCTGCGGGAGATTTTCATTAAGACGGATAATTACATGGGCGGGCGGTACTTTGCCGAAATGATCAAGGTATGTGCTTAACGTCGATGCTGTTGTATTTGTGCTGTTTTGTGAGCCTGAGAGTGGTGTCATGTGTTGACAGAACCTGTGTGACATTGAATGAGTAACTGCCTGAGGTTCAATTGAATAACTGTATTCTTTTTGTGGATGTTAGTTTTTCATTTAGAAATAAAACTATAAAAGGCAAAGATTTTGAAAAATGGGCACCACCTTCAACCATCAGCATGCTTGTCTTTGTTCTTTGGTGAATCACATCTATGGTAATGTCACTAATGTGATATAAGTTGAGGCGCACTTGGTGAGCTTGGTCGCTCATTTCCTTCTAGTGGCTCTTAAGTTAGCAATGGACAAGTCGCTAGACACAGGCAATTTACCATTTACGTCCAAAGTTTTGCAAGTACCAAATTATACTGGTTTTTTTTTGACAGAGGCATTTGTTTGCGGACAACTTGCCCTTGAGGGTAGTTACATGGCATTGAAACCGCAACTACATTATCAGTGACCATGTGTATAGACCATTGTGAGGTTGGGTAACTGCTCATTTATGGCATTCCCCAAATTTATACACTTTATTTATGCATATATTGGTTTTTATGTAGACACACATGTGTATGTATGTTCAATGATGTTCATAATGAGCACGTGTTACAGTGCTCCTTCAAGATTTGAGGTGCAATCCGACTACAGCACAGACACCAAAACAGTTTCACGTTGAAACGCATGAGCAACAGCAAGTGAAGGACATGTATATTAGGGTGGAGTGAATCCGAGTGAAAAACAATTTTTTCTCGAATTTCAAAATCCGTTAGTGATCAAAAGTTGCGTATGGTATCACAGAATTGCTACAAAAAATTTGAAATTTTTATGTTGACGTCTTCTGCCCTCTACCGGACGATTTAAGGACAAAATGGCTGCCAATTACTTCAGATGACTAAAAGTAAAGCATTTTATGTGACAGAAACACGGTTTTGGGCTCTAAATTAAGATTATAGGGTTCAAGGAATGCAATGGAATCAAAGATATATATGTAGCACTTCAAAAAATCAAAATGGCGGACAAAATGGCGGCCAGAATCTTAAAATGGCAATTGATGAAGTCATGTATGCAATGGAATCATGATTTCAGGGTCTGAGTCAACATTTTCGAGGTCAACAAATATGATGAAGCCAATGTCATTCAGGTAGCACTGCACGAAAACCAAAATGGCGGACAAAATGGCGTCCATATCCTGGAATTGGCTATTAGTGGAGTTCTGTATGTAATTATTTAGTATTGAAATCACGCTTTGTTTCATATGTTGGCATTATCTTTCTAGCTTCAAGTCTTGCGCGAACTAATCCATCTCTTGCATGCTGTCCAACAACCAGCAATGATGACTCTGTAACTGTCTTGACAGACCTCTCGACTGCTTGAGTATGGCATGGAAACTTTGGAAAGCGAAGTAAATCAATCGCGGAGTCGTCGGCATTGTGGATCAACTGTTCCAGGTCGTCATCATTTATGTCCTTCGTTAGAGGTGGCTCTGTCACTTCACATGACTGCCAGTCAATTAATTCTGTATAGTCGGCTGCATGAAAGTTCAAACTTGGGGGGTGAAATATGCGAATTCCTCTCTGAGGCTTCTTACTCGATGGCGCCTTCATTAGCCTATTCTTCTGATTCCTAATTCTCGAATTGATTTCCTCTCATCCGTGATCATTGAAAGAAGTACATTTTCAGGATGAGCAAAGAAGGCGTTTCTCTGAATAACTGGATCAACTATTGACTTTAAATAATCAGGCAAGTATCGTGATTTGTTAGCAAGCATCCACAGATGCTTCGCACCATCTTTGCAGGAGGGTTTGGACTTTACTGCAAACCAAACAGGGGCGTAAACTTTCAAAACGAACTCAGTAATTGTCGAGAGACAGTTGCTTGGCTCTTTCGTGGCAACGTATAGGCGTAGTATTCTGTTAGCCAGAGTCAACCAACGAGACATTACTAGTTTTCCAGGACTTCGATGCAACAGTGCCTCATCGCATATACCACTAGATACAGCTTGAGACATGTCGTACAAGTATCTCTGGTCTGTACTGAGATCCTGCAGAACAGAGTCAGGTAGCACTTGTAAATCGCATTCAATTTGCTGGAATTTAACCATTGGCATGTTCTCACATCGTTGAACTTGTGTTCCAAGTTCGCCTGAAAAGCTTCGTGGTCCGGTAGTACTGCCATCAAGTTGCTCGAAGAGGTGACGTAGCGGTAGCTCGTTGGTATGTAATAGGCATATGAACCAGTGGAGTGGACGCTTAAGATGTACTTCTAACAATCTGATAATACCACCCTTATGTCCTGTGTTGACAGCCGTTCCATCGCATCCCATGACAGCCAATAATTCCATGCTTATCTTTCTTTCTTCGAAGAAATCCAGTATGGCCTGCTTTATACACTCATCACTGCCACGCACTGGAGCAATATGTCCCAAATAGTTCGAGTCGGGTTCTTCAATCAATACTATGTGTTCTTCAATAACAGTCCTGCGATGTAACTTACCTCCAATATTTTCCTGCAGTAGAGTCTTGTCTTTTCTGCCGTCGAAGTATAGACCGCGAAGATCCGAAGAATGGCTTGCGGATTCCTGAAGCAAATCTTCACGCAGTCTTTTTCTTTCTCTGCAAAGATGGTGCGAAGCATCTGTGGATGCTTGCTAACAAATCACGATACTTGCCTGATTATTTAAAGTCAATAGTTGATCCAGTTATTCAGAGAAACGCCTTCTTTGCTCATCCTGAAAATGTACTTCTTTCAATGATCACGGATGAGAGGAAATCAATTCGAGAATTAGGAATCAGAAGAATAATGAAGGCGCGATCGAGTAAGAAGCCTCAGAGAGGAATTCGCATATTTCACCCCCCAAGTTTGAACTTTCATGCAGCCGACTATACAGAATTAATTGACTGGCAGTCATGTGAAGTGACAGAGCCACCTCTAACGAAGGACATAAATGATGACGACCTGGAACAGTTGATCCACAATGCCGACGACTCCGCGATTGATTTACTTCGCTTTCCAAAGTTTCCATGCCATACTCAAGCAGTCGAGAGGTCTGTCAAGACAGTTACAGAGTCATCATTGCTGGTTGTTGGACAGCATGCAAGAAATGGATTAGTTCGCGCAAGACTTGAAGCTAGAAAGATAATGCCAACATATGAAACAAAGCGTGATTTCAATACTAAATAATTACATACAGAACTCCACTAATAGCCAATTCCAGGATATGGACGCCATTTTGTCCGCCATTTTGGTTTTCGTGCAGTGCTACCTGAATGACATTGGCTTCATCATATTTGTTGACCTCGAAAATGTTGACTCAGACCCTGAAATCATGATTCCATTGCATACATGACTTCATCAATTGCCATTTTAAGATTCTGGCCGCCATTTTGTCCGCCATTTTGATTTTTTGAAGTGCTACATATATATCTTTGATTCCATTGCATTCCTTGAACCCTATAATCTTAATTTAGAGCCCAAAACCGTGTTTCTATCACATAAAATGCTTTACTTTTAGTCATCTGAAGTAATTGGCAGCCATTTTGTCCTTAAATCGTCCGGTAGAGGGCAGAAGACGTCAACATAAAAATTTCAAATTTTTTGTAGCAATTCTGTGATACCATACGCAACTTTTGATCGCTAACGGAATTTCAAATTCGGGAAAAAAAATTTTCACTCCACCCTAATGTATATGTAGAATAGGTGCACGCAAATAAATAGTGCCGGTAAGAACTGTTTCCTGTTTAGGAAGTGATGGGTGACCTGGAGGAGAGCAAGTATCAGAATGCGGAGTACAGGCTGTCGATTTATGGTCGCTCGAAATCTGAGTGGGATAAGTTGGCGAAGTGGGCGGTTACACACAACGTCTACTCTGACAATGTACGCTGGCTCATCCAAGTTCCTCGACTTTAGTAAGTATCATCTGCACTTTGGAGTTTTACGGTTTTATTTGGACACTGCACACAACTCACTTTAATTTAATCTAAATACTTTTTGAGCGCTGTTTTAATTGTAACTGTAACTAGAAATTACACAGTGCCGCTTATTGACCTTGTAGGACAGGACAAGTGAAATTCCATCCAAGAAACTCAGGTCACTTGCATATAAAACTGCAAAGCAATTGTTTTACTAAGAATAATAGATAATAGTGCAAGATTATTTAATTAATTATTTTTATTGTGTCTATTATTTTGATTGTTTGCTGTTTCAGTGATGTCTACAAATCGAATAGATTGGTCAGCAATTTCCAAGAGCTGCTGGACAATCTGTTTGCACCTCTGTTTGAAGTGACCAATGACCCACTCAGCCATCCAGAAGTCCATGCTTTCCTCCAGTATGTGAGTGCACTCTGTTTTCTTCTCCCTCACATAATAGATAGACTACAAACATGTAAATATGAAGCTCAGAAATTTCTCAGCATAGCCTAAAAGTCACGTGAAAGACACCAACTTACAAGCCAGTGCTATTTCATACCACAGTAATGTTGTTGGTTCGTTTCATGCAGTTCAGAGTCAAAGGTGCAGACCTTGTCAGTTCGCTCAGCCTCCTTTCTTTACAAACTTTTAAACGTTTTCCAAATTATTTTGACTAACCCATCCTGCTTCTACGCCTGTAACAGTTTTACTTGAGACAACTGTAAATTGAGTGTAAAGTGATGCTATTGTTATTACATGGCAATATAAAAGCTTCTAGATTATATGAAATTGGATTAGATGCAGACATAGGCGCAACCACCCTATGGGACCCACGGGACACGTCCCCCAACTTTTGAGTGATCCCTAACTTTATTATTATGGTCCCCCCCCCCAACTTTTAGGACGCGATTCATTATGGTCCCCCCAACTTTTAGGACGTGATTGCACCTATGGATGCAGATTAGATGTAGATTAGCTGCTGAAATAGGCATCAAAAAGGGTAAAAGCAATGTAAAGGAGAGAGTTGGACAATTGAAGAATGTCAACATTGAAATATGAACCTGTCAAAAAGGCAGAAAATTAAAGAATGAATTCAATTGTGAAAGTAATGTGACTATTTATTTATGTTGTTTATGTTGAGCATTAATTTATACTTGCTTGCAAGTTCTGCTTTGCTGTATTGAATAATTGTGTACAACAATGATCTAGGTGATTGGATTGGATTCAGTGGATGACGAATCAAAGACGGAGACTGTCGTGTTCGATAAGAATGTTCCTCTTCCTGAGGATTGGAAGTCAGACGAAAACCCACCTTACGCCTATTACCTGTACTACATGTTTGCAAACCTCACTGTTCTGAACCATTTTAGGAGGTATGCCTTTTATATTAGAAAAGTTTTAAAGAACAATTCTATATATGCTTTATCTGTTATGTAGAAGTGTAAGCCCAAAAGTTTCAAATTGTTTACTTCAATTACCCCAGGTATACTCTTTCAAGTCTCGTGAGGTAGCACTTTAAATGAGCACTTTGAATATTGATACACTCTTGGTGAACTAAACTTATTTTTGCTGATCCAACCTTTGTGGTGCTTTTCATACCAAGGTTTCACAATGTTTTGTCTAGATTTCTTCAGTTGCTCATGTTATTTTTTGGCAACTTGTTCAATGAAACAAATAATTATATCAATGATATAATTATTTGTGATTATTTGTGATATAATATCATTTTCATATAAACAAGGACGTAAACTTCATTTCAGGGAGCGTGGCTTCAATACGTTTGTCTTACGCCCTCACTGTGGGGAAGCTGGACCAATTCACCATCTCATTTCTGGATTTATGGTCAGTGAGAACATCTCGCATGGACTTCTCTTGCGCAAGGTATGGTTCTTATGGTATGTGGTTAGTTGTTCATGATTACTATCTTGAGAGTTCTACCACATGCAAAAAGATAGCTTATGGGTATCAAATCATTCGCAGATGATCAGGTGAAAAAATTCTATTGACAGGTAAGGTCAAAATTGGTTCAGGTCATGATCCAAGGGTCAGACTGGAAGGCAATCAGACAGCTTCAGTGGATGGTGCCTAGTGATGAAAAGTCAGAAAGGGTGGAGGAAAATTAGGACAAAAGAGGAGTGGGCTGACCTGAGTGGTTTAATAGTGAATAACTAAGATAGGAGTGCTGGGAACTTGATTGTGTTGTAAGTGAAGTGATGGGAGTTCCAGTAGCTTAAGCCAATGTTGAATGATTTTAGGATAGAAGTGAAGTGATGGTGTTTGGGTTTCAGTGTCGTTATGAATGAGAGCATTCTGAACAGCAAAAAACCTTAGGGTGTACTTTTTAATGGCCCACCCTGTATATGTAACAATTCACATTGCATAATTTCACGGGCTGGCTACCTGAATTTCACATGTTATTTGCTTTTATTAGAGTCCTGTGTTGCAATACCTCTACTATTTGAGTCGCGTGGGAATTGCAATGTCACCTTTGAGCAACAATTCGCTGTTTCTCGACTATCACCGCAACCCATTGAAGGAATTCTTTGCTCGTGGACTGCTCGTGTCGCTCTCCACTGATGCCCCGCTTCAGTTTCACTACACAAAGGTCAGGATTATTATTATAATGGTTTTGTAAGAGAAGCTCTTTATTTTGATAAGTGCTTGTAAAATGCTAATTTGTGCTATTAACAGTGAATAAAATAAATAGGCATGAATTACAGCAGACGGTCATTGAGAATAAAAAATTATGTAAGGTTGAATCCTGTTTTTTTGATTTGCAAGAAATGTAACTAATTGATTGATTTTAATTTTTGCATATTATAAGTGTTGTTTTTTGTGTAAATGCCAAGAAACTTAAGGCACTTGTGCTATGATGCCTTCGCCTTCCAATTCTCGACCCAGATGACACCCACCATAGTAGCTGGTCCAGCCCTCTGATCCTCTGGCAACCGGTCTCAGACCTCCTTTGGACTACTCTTAGGGACAACCTTTTTGGCTCAGACTCAGTGCAATGCTTGTGAATAAGCTAGTGCCCTGCACTTGGCTTTCAAGTGGCACTTTAGAAGTTTGTAGATTACGATTACGAATGCCTGTGCTATTTGAATTGTGTGGGAATTGCAATGCCACCATTGAGCAATAATTTGATGTTTCCCAACTTTCACTGCAACCTTCTGAAGGAATTCTTTACTCGAATACTGACTATAATGAAGCAGAGAAGTAGTGACGATATTCTTTAAGAAATTCCTATGTGTAGTCCAAATAAATGGCTGTGAGTATTCTTTACAGGAACCATTGATGGAAGAGTACAGCATAGCGGCACAGGTGTGGAAACTGAGTGCTGTTGAAATGTGTGAGTTAGCCATGAACAGTGTCCTGATGAGTGGATTTTCTCACGAGGTAAAGTATTTGCTGAATCAAATGAAGGTAGTCGTACATCATTCTCAGATGTTTGTTTGGCATGAAGAATTAAGGACAAATATTTAACTTTCTGTACTTTGTCATATTTGCTTAAGCATGAATGAGTGATTTAAAACTGATTTGTAATGCAGACAAAAGGGGTTCAGATAATTTATTTAGTCATCAGCAATAATATTAATATTAATTAACTACTTCTGTATCACCTTCACTGGGCAAGTTATTGCACACAAAATCAAGCTGTAGTGAGATCCGTATTCAGATGATCCATTGCCAGACTATAGTGGATAAGAGTTCAAAACAGGTTCTTTTGGTTGAAAGCATACGCAGCATAAATGACTAAGAACAAAGAGTATACAGAGAAGGAGTTCTACGATCTATTTCCAAGAAGTGAATTTTAAAGCTTTTTCTAAACAGAGCAGCTCTTTATACTTCAGATTCAATTATTGATTCATGTGTTAATAATTATTTATCTTGTTAGTGTAACATAGACAGAGATATTATTTTTTTGTTAGTTTAATTTAAAGTTTAAGCAATGGCAGAGTTGAAGGTGCTTGCTTTTCCAACTTTTTAGACTAAACAATTCTGGCTTGGTTCAAACTACAGAAATGAAGGGACTGCAGGCAATGACATGGAACAAACAAATGTACCAGACATTCGAGTTGCTTTTCGCTATGAGACATTTCTCGACGAACTTTCTATTCTCTTCCATGCAGCCAGAGATATATATTTCATTTGACATTTAATTCATGACACTAATATATAATTAATGCGTTTTGGATCGATGTCTCTTACTTTAATTTTATTTTACTGATCAATTATTGATAAATTTCACTAACAATTACTGTAAATAAAAGGTATTTTAAGGTGAATTACATTTCATTATGCTGTTTAGTTTGGACCAGTGTGGCTCATGAGCGACAGCGTCGTTCATTCTCTGTTGCTGGTCCTACCACCTGGAATGGTCTTCCTGTTACATTGCGCTTAATTCCCAGAGGTCACTCCACTCTGTTCCTTAAGAACCTAAAAACTTTTATTTAGCCGTGGTTGGGCCGGGAGCGCTTCTGAGTAGCCTACCTTGAAAAGACGCTATATAAATTTCCGAAATAAATAAAAATAAATAAAAGTTCTCTTTTTGTGGAAAAGACTGCGTTTTCCCCGGAAAAAAGCATCGTACAACACGGTTCTATTGGAATCCAAGGTTTTGGTAAATTTTCAAAACAATCGGTCCTTAACTTTCCGAGAACACTGGCAACAAGCTCTTGTGAAGTTTCATTTTTATTTATATAGATTTTTTTAGTTTGACGTCTATGAATAACATCAAACTTTCTATTTTGATTGAATTATAACAATTTTATATGCTCTTTAAATTAAATTTTTAGCATTTTGGCCTTCTAATGTTCTTCAACTAAGAAACAGTGGCCCTCGTGCCCTCCAACTTAGAAAAAGTGGCCCTTAGGTAAAAAAATTTGGGAACCACTGGTCTAATCAAAGATCAAGAATAAATTAGAATCTCAAATATTCACTAGATGGCAGGAAAGAACTTTACGAATCCCGCTTCTATTGTTAATCCGCATTGATAGAATCACTCGCCATTTTGTACGGATGGAAAAGAAAGTCCGATTTTCGTTTAACACAATTTGTTTGTACGATTAGTGGTCAGTTCTTAATTTATAAAGATCATTTACTTACTTACATACCGAGAAGTTATGATTGTGCCCAAGGACAATGGATTGTGCCTATTGGAGGTGCAAGCAAAAGTTTGTGTGTTTATTCGTTTTGTTATATTAAAAAAGAGGCAAATGACTAGGTGTACCAGTACATTAACAACATTGACAGTATGTCTGACGAAACTGCACTATCGGGGACCGCTATTAATAGATCTTACGTAATACTTTCAATTTGTTTGAAAGAGTGACGACACTAACCCTAATTCTAACCCTAACCGACCCTCACGACGCCTAACCTGAGCCTAACCGACCCTCACGACGTCTAACCTGAGCCCTAACCGACCCTCACGACGCCTAACCTGAACTCTAACCGACCCTCATGACACCTTAATCTATTAATAGCGGTCCCCGATTGTGCAGTTTCGCCGTATGTCTACTCAGGTATATGCATGTAGCTAAGTATCTGTACACGTGTTTTTATACAACATTCATGGGATAAATTTTGTCTAGTCTTTATAGGAGTTGATGAAATTGTGAGTTTTTTCCAGAATCTTATACAATGAATCCATTGAACTGGAAGAGAAATTATTCTGACTTAAATATGTTATGAGGAATAATTAAATGTTTTTATGTTTGAAACAATATATTACTGAGATGTTGCTTTATTTTAATTAATAGGTGCCTGAAGTTCTTTTTACCAAGAGCATGATGAAAATCAACATTATATTGGAACCTATGACTTTTTTGAGAACACCTAGCGCTCGATGATATTCGTCAAGTCCAAATATTCACCAGGAACTTTAACCACTGCATCATCGAATAACTTCAATTATCATCAGATAATTTCCTCTTCAGTTGATATAGCTCTTGATTAACAAGGCAAAGGAGTCTTATTCTACAAAAGTTGGATGACTTGAATATTTCATTGCCAAAGATAATTGTTTTCTGCAAGACTAATTTCTTTAAAAAATTCAAAAAAGAATTAGTATTGAAACTTGAAAGATGTGAAAAGTTTCACCTACATTGACCTGCCAAAGAGAATGCTTCTACAAATTTGTGATGTTTTCAAATGGAAATGACACATGCTGAAGAAAAGACAAGCCTGCAATTCAAATTATGTGAAGAAAAAAGTGCATACTCTGGTGATTCATGACAGTCAATTTTGGTGAGGAAGCATAAATTAAGACAGAAGTCTCAGGACACAGGTGAAAATTCCAGTAATTCCTATGAGGAAACATGCTGCAGTTTAACCACGCAGCTGCCAGTTATATGGGAAATCATATAGCGAAATACATGGGTTGACAATGGAAACCTATATTGGAGAAACACCATATGCATGCTGCAGCAATGTCCGAGATAATTTGCTCTAAATATTCATAAAATTGCAAGTATGCCAACCAATGCAGGAAAGATACCCTATAAGTGTCAATTTTGTCATAAATCATTTGCTCGAGGTAGTATTCTGAAAAAACACTTGAGAATTCATTTTAGGGAAAAGCCATACAAATGTCAGTTATGTCAGACATCATTTACTCAAGGTGGGTCTCTGAAAATGCACATGAGAATACATACTGGGGAGAAACCATACAAATGTCAGTTATGTCAGACATCATTTACTCAAGGTGGGTCTCTGAAAATGCACATGAGAATACATACTGGGGAGAAACCATACAAATGTCAGTTATGTCAGAAATCACTTACTAAAAGTCATGATCTGAAAGTGCACATGAGAATCCATACTGGGGAGAAACCATACAAGTGTGAGTTATGTCAGAAATCGTTTACTCAAGGTGGGGCTCTGAAATTGCACATGATAACCCATACTAGAGAGAAACCATTTAAATGTAAGTTATGTCAGAAATCATTTACTAAAGGTGGTGCTCTCAAAGTGCACATGAGAATCCATACTGGGGAGAAGCCATACAAATGTCAGTTATGTCAGAAATCATTTTCTGAAGATGGTAGTCTGAAAATGCACATGAGAATCCATACTGGGGAGAAACCATACCAATGTCAGTTATGCCAGCGGTCGTTTACTAAAAGTGGCGATTTGAAAGTGCACATGAGAATCCATACTGGGGAGAAAGCACACAAGTGTGAGTTATGTCAGAAATCATTTACTAAAGGTGGTGCTCTCAAAGTGCACATGAGAATCCATACTGGGGAGAAACCATACCAATGTCAGTTATGCCAGCGGTCGTTTACTAGAAGTGGCGATTTGAAAGTGCACATGAGAATCCATACTGGGGAAAAAGCACACAAGTGCGAGTTATGTCAGAAATCATTTGCTAAAAGTGGTAAACTGAAAATGCACATGAGAATCCATACCGGGGAGAAGCCATACAAATGTCAGTTATGTCAGACATCATTTACTCAAGGTGGGTCTCTGAAAATGCACATGAGAATACATACTGGGGAGAAACCATACAAATGTCAGTTATGTCAGAAATCACTTACTAAAAGTCATGATCTGAAAGTGCACATGAGAATCCATACTGGGGAGAAACCATACAAGTGTGAGTTATGTCAGAAACCGTTTACTCAAGGTGGGGCTCTGAAAGTGCACATGATAACCCATACTAGAGAGAAACCATTTAAATGTAAGTTATGTCAGAAATCATTTACTAAAGGTGGTGCTCTCAAAGTGCACATGAGAATCCATACTGGGGAGAAGCCATACAAATGTCAGTTATGTCAGAAATCATTTTCTGAAGATGATAGTCTGAAAATGCACATGAGAATCCATACTGGGGAGAAACCATACAAATGTCAGTTATGTCAGAAATCACTTACTAAAAGTCATGATCTGAAAGTGCACATGAGAATCCATACTGGGGAGAAACCATACAAGTGTGAGTTATGTCAGAAATCGTTTACTCAAGGTGGGGCTCTGAAAGTGCACATGATAACCCATACTCGAGAGAAACCATTTAAATGTAAGTTATGTCAGAAATCATTTACTAAAGGTGGTGCTCTCAAAGTGCACATGAGAATCCATACTGGGGAGAAACCATACCAATGTCAGTTATGTCAGAAATCATTTACTCAAAGTCATGATCTGAAAGTGCACATGAGAATCCATACTGGGGAGAAACCATACAAGTGTGAGTTATGTCCGACATCATTTGCTCGAGGTGGTCACTTAACAGCACATTTGAGAATCCATACTGGGGAGAAACCATATAGATGCAAGTTATGTCAGAGGTCGTTTACTAAAAGTGGCGGTATGAAAGTGCACATGAGAACCCATACTGGGGAGAAACCACACAGGTGTAAGTTATGTCAGAATTCATTTGCTGAAAGTGGTAAACTTAAATTGCACATGAGAATCCATACTGGAGAGAAACCATACCATTGTCAGTTATGTCAAAAATCATTTACTCAAGGTTTTGACCTGAAATTGCATATGAGGATCCATACTGGGGAGAAACCATACAAATGTGAGTTATGTGAGAAATCATTTACTCGAAGTAGTTATCTTAAAACGCACATGATAATCCATACAGGTAATAAAACATATGATTGTCAGTTATGTCAGAAATCATTTACTACACGTTATCTCCAAAGAAAACATTTTAAAACCTGTACTGGGGAGAAACCATGCAAATATAAGTTATGTCATAAGTCATTTACTGAAGTTGGTGAATTGAAAACGGACATGAGAGCTCGTGCTAGCGAAAAACCGTTCACTTGTGAGATTTGTAAAAGAGGATTCATCCAACTTGAATATCTAGACAAGCACAGAGGATCTCATGTCAATGAGAGACAACACACATGCGATAAGCCTTATCGTAAAAGCAGTTCTTCAACAAAGCAACAAGGAATACATCTTCAGGGTATCGAAATAATAAAAGGTGAATCTATTGGTGACCTATCTGTTCAATTCATAGCATTAGGCCTCAGTTGCAGAGATGTTATGGATAAATCAAATGATCGGCTGTCGTGGAACGTGCATTCGGATTCCAATGAAGCAAAATGTCTCCTTGTAAACAGTAACAACAAAATCAAAATACCCGAGGATTCAAAACCGTACTTGGAAAGACAATTTGGATGTGGTATATGCAGTGAAATGCTTGAAATTGAGAAGGAATTTCTTGAGCATTGTTCTAGCCATCGCTTTTCCCTACCTGACGACTTATTTCGTCACCTGTGCTGATTTGTAATTCTCAGCGCATGTGATTGAATGAAGGTTGATTGTCATGTCAAATCGCCATCGGTTGGCTACACGAACGGATGAACACTGCCCAAAGTCCCTAGCGGCGTTCAGCAGGTGTGTGCCTACGAGGCCTGTCCATTGCGAGACGTTATCGAGCCACGAAATTATTGATTGACAATAAGCGGGTTTATAAATGCATTGTAAGTAACACATTTCGTTTTGGACCTAAGATACCTGCTGACATATTTTTGTTGGACAACATTTGACCTCCAAACTTGTTTAGCATTAGGCATGTTAACTGGTGGGCCAAATGCCTCTTTTCGGTGTCTCAAGACTATTTTTTTTCTCTTGGTCTAACTTACTGGATTGGTGTGCACTGTGAGAGGTGCTTTATAAATTTATGAATACAATATAATTTACAGACTTTGTGCAAGGTAATACATGGTTCTACCTTTAAGGATTAGATAATTTAGCCTGCATTATGTCAAAATATTGAAAATTGTATTTTCTTAGTGATGTGCACTGCGATGATTGACTTTCTGATGACTTTGTTGTTTTATGATTTTAATTCGTGACTTTAGTGCAGTTGTCAGAGAATATAAATAATCTCTATTTCGTACATTGCTGATGCTCCTATGCCTTTGTAGGAAAGTTCTTGCTTCACTAAAACTGTGCACTTTTTAATTAACATTAATTTTTATAATTTAAATTGAAATTTGTGTGACAAATTCTGATAATTACTTGGCCAATAAATACACGAGACTCTTAGAGAAATATAGGCCCTACATGACACGTTTACTGTCAATACCGCGCACACAATATCGCGATGTTCACTACCGCGAGCGATCGTTACCGCGAACATTGCTTTCAAACTTTGCAAGGTTCGTGGTGCAGCGGTGGCTACCCTTCTGAACAACATTTAAAACGAGGCCGTCTATATTACGTTTAGCAGTGGCTATAGAAGCTGGACGAAACTAAAGCATGAGAAATGGAAGCTGGATGAGGGTATTTTTATATATGAAACTAGCTGAACCCGGCCACGCGTTGCTGTGGCTGAAAAGAGGCCCCCTCCCCCTCCCCTCCTCCTCCCCCTCCCCCTCCCCCTCCCCCTCCCCTCCCCCTCCCCCTCCCCTCCCCCTCCCCCTCCCCCTCCGCTCCCTCCCCACCGTCTTCGTCCCGCTCCCTCCGCTCCTTTCCGCCGTCACGCCGTCAAGGCCGCTTTGGGGAAGGCCGCGAATCGCTTATGACGTCACAGGACGCGACATCATTCATGTTCATTCATATTTCGTCTGCTGTGTTTAGAGACAGCGTTTAGCCGTGAGGGACGTGTTCAACTTGCAAATGGCGGACGAACGGATTGCAAAGTTCACTTTTTGTGGAAAAGGTTGGGTTTTTTCGGGAAAAAAGCATAAGTTATCACTGTTCTATCGGAATGGAAGGTGTTGTAAAAGTTTCATAACAATCGGTGTGTCACTTTGGGCGTGATCATGTTCCGAACTATTGGAAAGTTTCATTTTTATTTATATAGATAGTAACTGGACTGACGAAAATAAAGCATGAGAAATTGAAGCTGGATGGGGTATTATGAAACAAATCTACCATTACATAGAAGTTCATTTTGAGAATACAAAACGGACTATTGTAACGTCACGTCGACTCGATCATATACAAATCTAGGCCCTACTATTATGGAAGTTCATTTTCAGAATAGAAACAAGGCCTATTGTGACGTCGCTTAGATTATGGTACAGTCTACAGATCTACTAGGCCTATAATAGAAATTCATTTTGAGAACATAAAACTAGGTCCATTGTGATGTCATTTCGATTATGATGCAGACCTAAAATACTAGAAGTTCCTTTTGAGAATAAAAGCCTATTGTGACGTCACTTCGATTATGACGAAGATTTGCTATTATAAAAGTTCTTTTAGAATAGATTATATGAACCAGGCCTATTTTGACCCCTCATACTTTGGGACCTAGGCTATAATACTCTTTTCCTTACTTTAATTACTCCTTTCTTACTTAAGGCCTACTCCTCCTACTTTCCTCCCTTCTTACTTTCCTCCTCTTAGCCTATATACGTTAGGCCCGCAGTGGTGGCCAACCTGCGGCACGCGTGCCACTTGTGGCACGCCGGCCCATGATGAGTGGCACGGAGGACCATGGAATTTTTGAAAAATATTTATGCTAGTTCTGCTAGTTTAAAATGTTATCTCCTAGGCGAATCTTAGGTGCCTCTGCATCTCCGGAGTTGCAGTGACCAGAGGTTAGGTCAATTAGCCTGACAGCTGCAGACGGACGCTGCACAGGAGCTCCAAGCCGACTGGGGCCGATGGTCAAAGTCCACTTTCTCCACAGCATATTTATGCCATTCGGAGATAAGAATTTGGGTCCCCCCCCCACTGTAGGGTTGCAGGATCAGACAAAGAAAGAGACTACTTGATCTTCTCAAATAGGCTTAAGTTATTGGCTACCGTATGTCTTTAGCATTGCTACTTGCATCAACACAGAGCTCTAGTTCCTCAAGAAAGCATGAAGATAGCATTGTCTTGCAGGAGTTTGGTGTAAATTTGGAAGAACAGCATTTTAGAAGAAAAATAAGATTACTTTTAGTCTGGGAAAGTCATCCAAATTCTGTTTGTCTGCTGTGTACTGTAACAGTTGTGGTATATAAATAATAAATGTTGAATGTCACTTCAGCGAGTTACATGGGGACTCAGTAATGAAAAATACCGACCTGGGTCAGCTATCAGGACTAATTTTAATAGCCAGATAAAGCACCTTTTAGGCAGAAGAGTAACTGTTTTTGTCAGAAAAAGAGATCAATTGAAATTGATGATCAAATTTTATACGAGTTAAGTCTGATATCAGTAGTATAATAAAAACTTATTCTGATAGCGAGTAAAGGCAGTGTCGAAATTTTTGAAGGTTCGGGTGACATATGCAGCTATAGGTTGCCAAAAATCGAAGCAATAATAAGGATTAATGTTGCCCTTGAACGCAACATGACCATGAGGCTCAGTAGGCTACTTGGAGCAAGAAAGATTCATGATTGTTGTAGCTAGCCATGAACTAACACTGTGCTTACACCGGATTTGTATAGTTAGGCCTACTTTATGTAGGTACATATTTCATATTGGAGCAGGTCACAGCGCTTCTTTGGTATATTATGTGGTGGCACGCGAACGGCACGCATGATTTTTTGTGGCACACTATGTACAAAAGGTTGGCCACCACTGCGTTAGGGTCTACTCCCTTCTTCATTTAGCTTACTCCTCTTACTTTAGGGCCCACTCCATTATTACTTTACTCTTTTCCTACTTTACTCATGAATTTTCTCCAGGACTCTAAACACTAGAACTTTTGACAGAGGCGTATTTGGTTAGGCCTACGAATTCAAAGTCACCCGAAGCAGTAATGAAGTAGAAGTAACGCGCTACTGTACTTAAGTAAGAGTTTGAATACTTTCACATGTAACGAAGTATCAGAAAAAGTAAATACTTTTACTTTCAACGAAGTAAAATTTTACACATGTTTGAGTACTTTTACTTCGTTACAATTTAGGCTATGTGACATTCGTTACAATATTCGTTACTTCAAAGCGCTAATTAACATTTAAAACAGCTGGTTAAAATTTGTATGTCTAAAAATAGATTTTCGATGGGTGTAGCACGCTGGATGCACTGCCATTTCTGCTGCAGAACGACTCGATCTTCAGCTGTGCATTGTGCTAACAATGAATAAGAAGCGTGCGCTGTAGACTCAACGATAACCATTTCGAGAATTTAATGTTTTTGATGGTTAATAGCCTAATCGATTGAGTTATAGAAAGACTCGGTACTTTTACTTTTTACTTAAAAAGTATTATTGGAAAAGGATGCTTTTTACTTTTACTTAAGTATTATTTGTGAGGAGTACTTTTACTGTTACTTAAGTAGGCCTAATTAAAATTACTTTTACTTTTACTTAAGTACATTTGCCCGGTACTTTCAACAACACTGTCTCGAAGAAATAGTTTTCGATTTTTAGCACCAATTCTGCATACTTTGAGACCACGACATTTGGAAATCCCGAAAGTTGTTCCCGACACGCTTATAACCCCACAGTAGGCCTAAAGTCTTATTTTCCCACGGCCCAACTTCCCTTCCTAGTCTGGCCCCTCAGTTATTTTTCTACCATTCTCATACTGGCACCATCGTTGTTCTGAACAATCCCTCCAGACCACACTAATTTTCAATGAACTGATATGGTAATATACATGATACATCACCATTGGCATAATATTTTTGTGACAACCTGATCTAGAGGCGAACCGCGTTCTGCACGAGCTTGTCAAAGTAGACTTTGAATTCAAATTTTTCTACACTGGCGCCAGTGGCGCAGACTCAGAGGACTGTTACAGTACAGGGGGGCCCAAAAAATAGCGTACAGCCAATCAATTGCAACATGATGACAGATATCCTTCATCACAAGGATTGTTGATTTTTTTAAAATTATAATACTGTCTTAGTGGAAGCAATGATTGGATGGCATGCATTGATCATTGCAGGTTAATTTGCAGTAGATCTAACACAGATTACAAGTTTTACGATTCAATTAGAGCACCTGAGATGTCATTTTATGCCATTAAATTGTGATATATTCTATTGATATGCTGTGATATGCCATCCTACGTCATGTCACGCACGGTAACGTTTGTTTTATTCTCGGGCCAAGGTCAGCATCACAAGGATAGAAGCTCAAGGATGTCGGTCCAGATAATCTGGAGGACCAAACCTCGCCATGAAACCTGGCGGCGCTGAGGGTCTTTTATTCCCCCGTATCTGATCTTGATTTAAATCAAATTATTGCGTAGGTCTTAGAAAATGTATCGACGCGTGATTCTGTCTGGCAAATGGTTGCACGCCCTATTCAGTGGCAGCGCCAGGGTATCCACTGTCTGCTCCTCATCTCGGTCAACTGAATGAATTAAGTTATCCTCCTTATCAGGAATCCTCCTTCCTCATTACAAGCTGGCGGCAATTTCCCCGAATTAAGCGCCAGACTGTCCGACTATGGAGTTCAATGGGTACACTCAATCAGCTTCCATCCCTTCATCCACCCCCACCCCCCGTCTCACTCAACCACACCACCGTCCTTCCTCCTCTTCCAGCATATCAGTCTTACATTGACGGTGATGTGTTTAAGTCGGTGGTCATTTCGTCAATCATGCCTCCTCCTCCTCCTCCTCCTCCTCCTCCTCCTCCTCCTCCTCCTCCTCCTCCTCCTCCATCATCGTCTTGCACGATGCAGTCAGTTCTTGTTGTCCAGTGCTGACCTGCCGCCGCCGCCGAAGTCCGTTTGATGCCGAACAAGAGAAGAAACCTTGACAGGAACCATGATGGATGTCGGTGAAATAGTTATTGGACTGTGTCGTCGTCGTCGTTACTGATGCGATGGATGCGGAGGCTGGTCCTGCAGCAGCAGCAGCAGCAGCAGAAGATGCGGCGCTATAAGCCTATAACCGTCCGACAGTCAGTCCTATTTATAGCATCACCACCACCACCACCACCACCGCCACCACCACCACCACCATCACCATCATCATACATTCTGAAGCGATGTCGTCGCATCGATATTTACTTAAGCAGAAAACTGCAACTGGTTTCTAAGCGGCACGCATGCTGCAGAAGACTCGGTGCGGCCGATGACATCTGGCGTCAGTTGTCAATCTTATAAAACTTCGTTCATCTGTCGATATTGGTCGGCAGAATAAAATAACATGCTGAACGCTTTTTCTTTCATCGAGTGCATCGAGAAGCGAGAGACATCAATAACGACGACTCGTATACTGTAGCCTATACTGTATACGAATAGAGACTGAAGATGGGATGGGACTGAAGTCGGCTTTTCATCCGAATCATCTGACTTCCTTCGAGCTGTAGATCTTCTAATCTGTGACATAAAGTATTCAACCGAACTGTACAGTGTAGACCTACCTGCAGCACTAGAGGTCGCTAGCATACGATAATATGCCGTCGTGGTTATATAAAACAACTTGGAACTGAGTAGAAACGTTGAACTTATTATCCTGTTGACCATTACAATAACTATTATCAGTGCAAAACATGATGCGATCAAGACCAAATTGAAATTGAGAAACTTTAACTTTTGAATAGTACTCAAAAACAATGACCATCTGAAGAAGAGAAACACTTTTGATTTATAATATAGTTTAGCAATACACTGACTCCCTGCAACAGACCGATGGAGTCCGAGTCTCCCCGATCCAACCGAGTGTTGGACGTCTACGTTGATCAACTACAAATCACAGACTGGTTCTCGGAGGATCTACCTTCATCCTCAGTGTCCTCCTCCTCCTCGTCATCATCGGGCTCCTCTTTCTTGACGGAATATCTGGTTGGCGCTTATGCGTCCGATGGACAGAACTCAACTGCGGAGGATTCACTTTCGTCTTCTTCCGTGGGAGAGGAGGATGGGGCGATGGATGGACCCCCGGTGAGACATTACGAGGCTCTCCTCCTGCTCGTCTTTCCTCTTCTGACGGCCTTTGGAAACGTCCTCGTCTGCGTCAGTGTCTGCTCTGAGAGGTCGCTCCAGACGGTCACTAACTACTTCATCGTTTCACTCGCAGTCGCTGACATCATGGTCGCCATCCTTGTCATGCCGTTAGCCGTCTATGTAGAGGTAGGGTCTACCAAATGATAATACTGTATAATTGTGGGGCGCGGTGGTGTAGGGGCATGGTCGTGGCCCTGGAGTCGGGAGTTTGCGGGTTCGAATCCACCTCAAGCTGCCTTGTAGTGACCCTGAGCAAGTCCTTCACTCGCAGTTGCTCATGCGCTTCGGCGCGCAACTCCAATTCAGTGTCCGCGCTGTAGACGGGAGCGCCACAGTGTAGTAATCTTAAAGGGGCTCTATGACAAATATACTCATACATACATATATACATACATGCATGCATACATACATACGTACGTACGTACGTACACACATACATACATGCATACAAACATACATGCATACAATCATAGGCCTACATGCATACATACATAGGCCTACATACAATACATACATGCAGTCATGCACACATACATACAATACATACTTGTATGCATACATACATACATAAATACATACATACATACATACATACATACATACATACATACATACATACATACATACATATATACATACATACATACATACATACATACATACATACATACATACATACATACATACATACATACATACATACATACATACATACATACATACATACATACATACATACATACATACATACATGCATGTACATCCATTATCGTTCCAAAAGTGTCTTTCTAATGTCTCATAATGGCAATAATAATACATGAGATTGCTTGCCATAACTATGCAAATGTATACACGCATTTCTATGGCAACGCTTTTAAACTAATTTATTGGTTTATTTATAATTCACCACATAACAGTAGTGGTCGATATGAGTGGCGTATAATTATGCCATGACGCGCATACAGTGATTCACAATGAATTATAATATAGTCTGGTTCCCGCGACTTCGCTTGTGTGGGCGCTATAGATGTTTCGAGTTAGCGATTCTATAGTACCTGTAACAGCAATGCTATTTCTGCTATTTCTCTGCACTGGCTTTCAGATCTACTAGGAGGTGGGTCTACGTTCGATCGCTTTTGAAAATTGTATACCTGTAGTCTATGTGTTTTTAAAATGAATTTGAATAACACATGGGATGAGCATTTACTGGATTGTCTGTTCTTTTGGTATAACCTAAGGCTGTAATTATAATCTCATTAATCTGTCATTTATTATAAACTAATCAGTGTGCAGTGGCACTCCCAGCACTGAAATAATTGCCCAACAATACATCTTTCAAGCGCTCACGAAGCGTTTTAAGGGACACACACAGAGGAGGTTGATTCGCAGAGTGTGCAGAAATATGCAACTATGCAAACGAGGAACATCTAATTGGTATCAACAAAAGAAATCTACACAGATTAAAAATGGTTGGCCGCTCTTTTGTGGCTTGCTATTCGGGGCCACAGGCTAACAACAGCAAAGACATCTAAATGTAACATATCATGACATTCCGCCTAGGCCCTATAGTATTCTCACGCAGTTTCTGTGTTGAGAGCGCCTCTGCATGGACAAACGACGGTCAATTTGCGGAGGTATATATATATATATATATGGTATCTATATATTTGTGTATATATATATACACAAATATATAGATACCATAGGCGCAACCACCCTATGGGACCCACGGGACGCGTCCCCCCAACTTTTGAGTGGTCCCCTAACTTTATTATTATGGTCCCCCCAACTTTTAGGACGTGATTCATTATGGTCCTCCCAACTTTTAGGACCTGATTGCACCTATGATAGATACGATACTTTAGGTACGGTATTGCATCCATTGACCACTGCATGCATTTTTGTCATGCATTGAGCTTAAAATCCAATTCAACAATCAACATCTGCCATATCATATGCAGTTCACATAGTACACTATACATTCAACCAACCGACCTATATGTCTCTGTTCCATGCACATATGCACCGTATACACAAAAAGATATTGCACTCGTTCAATGAACACACTGACCCTATACTACAATGTAGGTTTGTCCCTCACCCTTTAACAGCGTTCATCTCATGGGACTTATAGCTCGGTGGTCGCTGATCCAAAGCTTTGGAATTTCTCGTCCAAATCAGTTCGCTCTTCTTTCAATTCTTTTGACGTCATTCAGCCTTTAATTTAATTTTTCGTCTCAACTTGACCAACCATTGTAGCACGAACTTTTATTTCTCTGGATTTCCCATCGAATTTTCAATGGAGTTTTCTGTTTATGATCGCGACTTCACTATAATAGAAGCGACGATTTTAGAGAATGGATAGAGACCTTGAAAAGGCTGTTTCAGTAGGTTTATATAAGTTACCATTGACACTTCAGAAGTTTCTAGAGCAGACATGTAGCCTATTGTATGATCTACAGGCCGACCGCTCTGTAACCCATCTATTCGTATGATAAAAATAATATTATGTGGGAGCGTGCTAGCACTCTTAGATCGATGTTTTATTGAAATGGAAAGAACCAGAACTGTGTGATATTCTTAAACGTGGTAAATATTCATATTTCTGAGAACCGCATGGCGATCGTAAAGGTGATGGATATTACTTCGATTGGTTTCCAGAGAGGACACCCTCTGTGGACCCCTCCGCCCCCACTGAATTACTCACTTGAGGTCCTTCGCATAAATATCCCCTCGATGATGGCGTTTAGCTGAATTCTACCGCACTGATGATGACGGTGATGATGATGATGATGATGATGATGATGATGATGATGATGATGATGATGACGGTGATGATGATGATGATGATGATGATGATGATGATGATGATGATGATGATGATGATGATGATGATGATGATGATGATGATGATGATGATGATGATGATGATGATGATGATGATGATGATGATGATGATGACGGTGGTGATGATGATGGAGATTGGTTCTTTAGTTAGATCAGAGTCCTAGTTGGGTCAAACTGTATTAAGGTTCAAGGTCTAGCGGATGGATGGATGGATTGGATGGATTGGATAGATGGATGGATGGATGCATGGATGGATGGATAGACGGACGGATGGGTGGGTGGATGGGTGGATGGATCATGGATGGATGGATAGTAGATACGTCCCCGCTTCTGCTGGAGTAGAACTGCCATGGATTCTGCTGTCACCGTGGAGCACAAAATAATCGTCTTCTCTGGTTTAGTTGAAAAGATTTGTCTATGTCGTTTTCGTCAAATAATTATATTACGATGAAATATCGTTGGTGCCTGTGTGTATGTGTGTGTGTGTGTGTGTGTGTGTGTGCGTGTGTGTACGCTTTGATATGTGTCTATATATCTAGGCCTACCTCATCGTAGAGAGCCGATTAAAGCACGCTCAATGCTGCAGAGAAAGGTCTTCAGAACAGCATAAATGTAATATGACTTGACGTTATTAAATTTTAGGCCAGTGCAGAAGACAGATGCATGGAGAAAGCTCTATTGAATATAAAATTTATGTGTAAGCTTACATGTGTAGCCTATAACTATAGCCTATACACCCTTTCCCTCAACACACACACACACACACACACACACACATATATATATATATATATATATATATATATATATATATATATATAGTTATATACCTATTATTAAGATATGTAATTATAGTATAAATATAATTATTATATACCTATAATATAATATAGGCCTAATATACATGCCTGTAATATATATAATATATGTTATATGATATAAACATATAATATTAGGTCTGTAAATACTAGGCCTATATATTAATAGGCCTGTTTGGCGCCCGCACTTGGTAGTTTTCGCCTGTTAAGCGAAAGCTTGCGTCTACCTATTATGTGTCGAAGACGAGAGAGAGAGAGAAGCCGTTAGCCTAATTAAGAGCATGACGTTGAGCCATCATTTCGATCGGATATTAGCCTATTAGGCTATATCATCTAAATAAGCAACCTTCACAGTTTATGGTCTAGCCTATGTATACTTAAAATAGGGTATGAATGAGCGTATACTATACGCCTATAGCCTACTGAAGATTGGCAACTAGAAATGAAATTCTTTTAACAAGCTTTGGAAATATCAGCGCAACATAGGCCTACATGTAGGCCTAGATTGTAGCCTATGTTGTAGCCTATATTAGCCTAGATTGTAGCCTATATTAGCCTAGATTGTAGCCTATATTGTAGCCTATATTAGCCTAGATTGTAGCCTATATTAGCCTAGATTGTAGCCTATATTGTAGGCCTACATGTAGGCCTAGATTGTAGCCTATATTAGCCTATATTAGCCTACGCTCGTGTGCTTGCAGTTGCAAGTATAGCCTATTCTTATGAGACTTAGTCTTTAGATGTTCTTATTAGAACTTTGTCGGCTTCTCCTACTGTAGCACAGAGATATCAGCTTAATGTGTTTTTCTCTTCGAAAAGGAAATCACACTCTGCCTGGACGACATCAAAGACTAAACCTAAGCAGATTGCGATGTTGTATTCTGGCGGCAAAGTCGTATCCAACAAAAGCTGTGATGTACAATTTTTGTATCATCTTGACGAAGATGAGGCCGTTCCAGAGTAACACAAGCTACACAATCATGATAGGCCTAATAAAATAATGAAATGATTCGGAATTTCGGAGAGCAATTTTTACTCCTAAGATAATTTGTCCTCAGTGATCATGTTTACATCTGGGCAAACATAGTAGCCTAACAATAATACATATAAATAATAATTATAATAATAATAGTAATAATAATAATAATTAGGCGATAACGTTGAGTCGAGCAATGAACTTGTCAGTGATAATAAAGATAATGCCCTTTATTCGTACCCATCGCTGGAAAATTGCTGGAATTTATGAACTTATGACGATTATTATTATATGTGATGACGACAATGATGAACCGCACAAACCTTGATTCATAATAATTATTATGGAGTTAGCTCACATTTCTTCATCCTGCGTTCCAGCTTTCTTCTCATCATTATCGGGTGCAATTATAAGCCGTAACTATGGCAACACGTGTCACCCACAGCGCGCATGCGCTGGCCTGCACTGATGACGTTTTCTCGTAATTGAGTATAACCCGCGGGCTATATAGAAGAATTTACTTGCTTTCTGCATCACGTGCGAACGGACGAAAACAAGGGACGATGGCACACGTTACATGCATCAAGAAACCGATCGAGAGATTTTGCAAACAAATTAAAGCAGTCAACTGACCGTATACAAGCCGCCCACGCCCATCATTACCCTTTAATCTGAACGACCATTGTTTTACAGATCAGCAGTTAGTCGTAATAGCAACAGGTCGGGATGACATCTTCGATGATATTGATAGGACTATCTCAGACATGTCACAGATATAATATTATATAGCATATATATATATATAAGATAACTTTAGACAGGCCCGCCGACAGAAATTCCGGGCCCCTGGGCAGAGCAGTCACGGGCCCTAAACTAACTATAGGCTTTCTGAGCAACTTTAAATAAAAACATATAGAAATAAAGGTGTGGGTCGAATGTACAATAATGTATATATATATATATATATATATATATAAAGAATTACACTTTTTAATACAGACCTATGGTAGGCGTAATCAAAAAATAATTTTCTTTATTTAATAATTTGTTTATAATATCCTGTAGTTGGCCAATTATTTTGGAAGATCATTATTCTGTTGCAAGAGTTGCAAGACAATTCAGTCAGACTGTGACAGATCGTTGAACTCTTTTAATTTGCTTGAACTTGCAGAAAGAGCTTTCAACTTCTTCAACAGTCACACGTTCTGATGGCAGAGAGCTAACATCAAAAGCATGCCGTTCTACAATTAATTTTCGATAATTTCAATTTTTTCATTAATTTTATTTATGATGCTATCTTTTGGATTTAGCCTACAATACTAACACCAGGTTTTTTTAAAATTTTCCATGAATTTTATCTATGGTGCTATCTTTTGGAATCACGATAGGCCTACTAACACCACAAAATTTAGGCTAAACTTCCTTTCACCGATTCGGTTATATTAGCCTAATCCTGCACGTTTAATATTCTAGACATAGAATCAACCGTGGTATAATATAGGAGTGATTAACCTACGGGCTCTGATTTGTCTTATTTGATATTCCGAATTGAAATAGGGTGTGACTATGCCTCCGATCTTTTCCTTTTCAAGCGTTCGTATTAGCTTTTTCTTTCCGTTTTTTGCGCTCAATACAAATCATTTTCTTTATCACTCTTCAAGAAAAGCAGAAGACTTGTTTGCTTAAGATAGCCTATAGGCCTATATTTTGAGCAGACTTTCCTGCAGCGTGCTTTAGTGCAAGATTCTGTTTTTCTTAGGCGCGTTATAAATGACAGCTTAATAATAATAGTTGGCCTAATAAAAAAATATTAAATATTAAATATATAATAATAATAAATATAAATATAAATAAATAATAATAATTATTATTTTCAGAGTAGCCCGGGCCCCCTAAAGGTCGCCGGGCCCCTGGGATTTTGCCCCCCCTGCCCCCCCTCTCGGCGGGCCTGACTTTAGATAGCATTAGTAGACGACTAGCAGTGCCAGATTAACTATGGCGCAACTGGCGCACTTGCGCCAGGCCTTCTTTCGGGGGTAAAAAAAACATTGAGAAATCCGATTATCCGATCGAATTTGTTTATATAAGTCACAGTCCGGCTTATTTAAAATGTTTAATTTCTAAAACAAGCATTGCATATAAAATTCGTGGCATTATAAAAACAGGCCTTCTACAGTAGTACTACTACTACTACTACTATAATGATGACGTACTAATTAATTGTGTACTGTAATGATGACGTGTGCCGTAATCAATTTATGCGCGGATCGACCCCATCACCAAATAAAATATACACTGTGTCCGGTTAAAAAGTAGCCCTCATAAAAAAGTATCATAACTCGGTCAAAACTTTGAGGATTTGTCTGAAATTTTAAAAACGTCAACAGTGACCGCATATTTACACGAGATTCCAATGTCGTTTGCAAATAGGCCTATTCGTGAGTTTGTCCAATTTATGAGCGTTCGCGTTGGAGCAGCAAAATTTTGAACTTTCAAACATGGAAAACCTGAAAGGAGGTGAAATTCAGCTATATATGGTGCTCAAAATGTCTTCCTTGTTCACAGACACACGACCGTAGGCGTATAAACGCTACTGTTTGATGGTCAGGTTGATGATCACCTGGTCAAACAGACGCGCCACGCGCCCTACGCAGTGGCGTAACTAGGAACTCGGGGGTCCCTATAGACAAAATATGAAGGTGGGGCCCTCTCCCTACGGTACTTATTGAAATGTATTATTACTTATTAATTTACTGAAATGCTGATGTACATGAACTAGACACAAGTACAAATTACAGTAAACTGTAAGTTCATATAACAAGGCTGAAATGACAATTATGACATGTGCGACTGAAGTTAAGTAGTCTGGCCTTAACGGCCTATGTAAGGTTTGGTTGAAGTCCTTTGCTATAGTGTGAAGTCATTCAGTCAAAACTCAGGACTCTTTTTTTCTTGCCTAAGTGTTTGAAAATTTGTCCACAAGTGTGTCCAGATCAAGCTTCCTGGCTGCTTCGTTTTCAATGCTGACCAGCGCCAAACTGTCAACACCATGCAAATGCGATGACGTCATTTCCGGGACCGGAAAGTTAACGCTAATTAAACATTTTTTGGATAATTTGATTGGATAGAGGGCCTACTTTAATTTTGTTGCATTGTTTGCGCCAGGCCTCTAGAAAGTTAATCCGGCACTGACGACTAGACATAGAGATAGGCTAACTAGCAGATAGTCTATAGGCCTGCTATTCTATAGTTTATTATCTTATAGCCTATATTCTGAATCTCAGTAGCCTGAGTGAATAGTCTAAGATGTGTAGCCTACTTGCGTGCCTTTGGGTCTATAGAGCCTAGCAAGACACCTAATATAGCACCTCCGCCCTATCTCACTTAAGCGGTAGGCTATAGCCTATCTGTAATTATTAATTAAGCGAACAGAGCTAATTAATAAAACTAGAGAAGAGTCGCCACTGACGAGCTCCCTCAGTCGCTCAGAACCCACCAGATTGATTCTCACTGACAGCAGATAGCTAGGCTACAGCCTAGTTCTTGGACTATGTAGCCTAGGCCTATAGATAGGACCTAGACGATTAGGACTAAAGGTATAAATAACTCCACGTGGGCCTACGCAAATTTTATTTATTAGGTCATACTCGAGGTCTGAACGAGCAAAGTGACGGAGTAGAGTCCGTCATAACATACAAACTATAAACTAATTGATCAGAAACAGCGCTATAAAAACTGGCGGCCATCTTGGCCACGTGCGCAGACTGAAGATAGGTCTATTTTATGCACGACGTTCGATTTGATTTTCTGCAGTAAAACTATTCAGAAAATCGATGAAACTGAATTTACGAGCTATAAAATTTCTTCCCGTGGAAAGGAATAAATCTACAAGATTCAGCAATCGAAGAAAAGCAGAATTAAACAAATATTGCAGGCTATATCTTGGAGACTTGGCCGAGCTCATGAGGAGAGTTGCTGCCAGCACATTGCATCTGTAGACTACCGGTAAATATTTATGAATCAACGCAGTAGGCTAAAAGTGGAGGCGTTGACTTCTCGCATTAAACAACCACTTCATCATTAACAGTTTATAGCCGTGCTGAATTGGTGGCGACTCTTCTCTAGTTTTATTAATCGCATTAATAAGTTACAATCTGTCCTTAATGCTGCAGCTCGTCTGATTGGTGGCATTCCAAAGTTTGGGCATATATCAAGTTTTATACGGGAGGAACTGCACTGGTTGCCTATGCAAAAACGTATTGAGTTTAAGATTCTAATGCTCATGCGTAATTGCCTAGCAGGCCAAGCTCCGATCTATCTTATGGAACTTTGTGTGCCTGTGCTATCCATTCCAGGCCGTAGATTCCTTCGCTCTGCAACGCATGGTGACCTGGTTGTTCCTAGGGCTCGATCTTCCACAGTGCTGCATAGAAGTTTTGCTATGGTCGGTCCGTCTTTCTGGAATAAGTTACCTATTAGTCTCCGTAATGAACTTCTTTGTCTTTCTTTGCCCCTTTTCCGCAAGCGTTTGAAAACCATTCTCTTTGATTATGGTTTGGTGTCAGGTCGGGAGCGCCTCTGAGGAGTTCTCTTGAAGTGGCGCTATATAAATGTTCGATTACAATTACAATTACAATTAACTCATTATTGGTCTTCACCAGCTTAAATACAGCAGACTAGGCCTATATCTGACCCGCTTTGAACTCTGCGCTTACAGCGTTGCGTTTCTTGCACTGCTCAATCGGCTTGGCCTATAGCTATTGTTTCAAGCGAAACACCTCTAGGCTACTCCTCACCTTTAAAATCTCATGTGAAAATATAAATGAGATATCGAGTTTAATATTAAATATCTAAATCCCACGAATTCACAATATATCAGCAAATGCATGGTGGATCATTAGATCTTAATGGCCGTCTTCTACTTATAGTCTTATAGGCTATTCCGGTATAGGCCTACATCAGCGGTTCCCAACCCGTGGCCCGCGGGCCAAAAGTGGCCCGCGAGTTCTCACAAAATGGCCCGCCAGGCCTCAACAATGACCCTAGTCTCTCAAAGAATTAACAAAAATATATGAAAAATTGATAATTTTGACAGGATAGAACATAATATAATCATTTTCTATTACAAATTATTTTATTTTGAAGTCTATAAACATCAAACATTCTACGTTGAATTAATTATAATTTTTTGGTATGCTTTTAGTTAAGTAAATTTTAGCATTGTGGCCCCTAACGTCCTTTAACAAAGAAAAAGTGGCCCTCGTGTTCTCCAACTTCGAAAAAGTGGCCCGACAGTCAAAAAAGGTTGGGAACCACTGGCCTACATCAATCTACGCATGATCCGATTTGGCAAATAGACCTAAGTCCCACCTCGCAATAATAATGTTGAATTGTTGAATATTTCTGTCAAATATATCATGATCTATTTTTAGGCTACGTTTTAGCGTCTCAGATAACATGTCAACGTGAAGTCGATAGGCCTCTTGAAAAAATATTTCCCATTATGAACTCGATCGTACGTATAAAGCACTTAGGACTGTTTCCCTTGGCCTACGACCACTTTCGGACTACTATTTAGGTCACCCCTTCTGACTTGACACAGCGCTCGTGAATAAGCTGGTGCCCTGCGCTTGACTTTTGAGTCGCGCTCTAGGAATGTGGAGGTTAAAAATCATCTTTTTGAGCAGAACTTTGGCAAAGGTCTGCCAAAGATCATAGGGCATGTAACAAGTGCACATACAAACATTCTTCTTTAGCGGCGAGTTACGTTGCAGCAACAACACCGTAGGCCTGTCATTGAATCGCATGCATTGCTTGTATATGCATTTGTTTGTGTATGCATTGATTGTGTATGCATTGTTTGTGTATGCATTGTTTGTATATGCATTGTTTGTAAATGCATTGTTTGTATATGCATTGTTTGTATATTCATTGTATAGCGACTGAAAATGATGATTCGTGAAAAACATCATGTCTTTGCAAAATAATGTAACATTATATACTGACTTTCACACAAAAGCTTTGCAAGGCATAGGCCTACCGATTACGTTTTATGTTGCTTTCTACGTTATCGGACCTATTCTGTTTGACCTTCTTGTCGCCTATGCATGCGCGCTGTCTTGGCCGCCAATTGTGGCGAAAATGTCGAAATCCTGACTGAAGACTCATCTTCAAAACTCATCTTCAGTCAGGATTTCGACATTTTCGCAGCTGCTTCAAATTAAATTTTAGTTTGAACTGATCAATCACTCTAGCATGCCAACTCAAAATGAGCTCAGTCTGTATATAGTTAAACGCTACTTATTTGATAATTCTGTTCTTTTATGAGGGTCCACACTTCAAAGATGAAACGATACAACGTCAACAGTTGCCCATTCTAAAACTCGACACCTTAAAGTTTCGCATCTAAAGTTTGATCGCAGAATTGACGAAGAGTATCGCTGCTTCTGAGGTGTAGACTTAAAACGACGTCATAATTTACGCATCTGCATCCGCGCTGAGTGGCGCTCTTGAGCAACCAAGCGGAAGAAGACAAAGATGCGGCGGCATTTATTTTTCTGTTGTTCTGTATACAGTCCAGTGACGCTGAGTTGAAGATTTATAGCTTGTTACGCTCGGCTGATCCTAGACAATGCATCGTAGCGGACAATGTTCTAAGATTACATCCGTTCGCTTTTATAGACGTGATGCC
Source organism: Lumbricus rubellus (assembly GCA_945859605.1). Lineage (NCBI taxonomy): Eukaryota > Metazoa > Annelida > Clitellata > Crassiclitellata > Lumbricidae > Lumbricus > Lumbricus rubellus. Next base: position 8,895,123 of record OX243819.1, read on the forward strand.
AACATGTAGCAACGGATCAGCAGCCGACTTGCAGCGATACGTTGATTAAAGCTGTTTGTTTTCAGGCAGATCTATATATAGAGCTGATATTATATCCGTCTAAATGTCGTTCTAGCCTATCTATCTGTCTGTCTATCTATCTATCTATCTATCTATCTATCTATCTATCTATCTATCTATCTATCTATCTATCTGTTTCTTTGTCTATCTATACGTATGACGTATGTCTGTCAGTTTGCTTTCAGGTATATAATAATTATATATTGACCTATCAATCCATCCATGCATTTATCGAGCCATCCATGCATCAATCCTTCTTTTCATTCATCAATCCGTTCATTCATCAATCCATCTGTCAATCTGTTCTTCTTTCTTTCAATCCTTGCTTTGATCCATCAGTTCGTCCGTTTATCCATCCTGTTTATAATAGATGAGGGCTAAACTAATTTTGAAGAAGCTAACGCTTCATTATTACCAGTTGCAATGAACATTGAAAGCAATATACACGGTGTCCCAATTGAAGTGAGCCCCTTTTTGTTTGGGCGATATACTTGTCAGTTCTAAATGAAACTCTATTAAATTTCAGAGACTGTAAGAGGGATAAATTATCAATGTTTCCTGAAAATTTCATCCAATTCGACGAACAGAGTCCGAAGTTATGCACGTTCAAATTTGGGCAAAGGAAATTTTATGTTTCCAACATGTAAAAGATAGGAAATTATTGTTTGCAACTGCACGCCTTACTTTCTAAATTAATAAATATGACGTCTTATTTTCGTAATTTCCATGTTAGGGGACAATAATAAAAATGATTTTAAGCAAAGATAATTTGAGTTTAATAAAAAAAATTAATAAAAAAAATTATGGTGCAAAAGGTTTTTAAAGGAATTTCATAACAGAAACTGGCTCATCGCAGCCTTACGAAACTCGCACACGTGACGTTGACCAGTGACCACTTCAAACAGCGAAATGCGGAAGAATAGAATCGTTTTGATCAAGGGATTGTTGACAATGCAATCAATGAATGGCGAAAGCGCCTTAGAGCATGCATTCGAGCTAATGGAGGACATTTTGAACATCAGCTTTAAAGAACAGCGCTAACATTAATTTCCTATCTTTTACATGTTGGCAACTTCAAATTTTGTTTGTTCAAATTTGAATGTGCATAACTTCGGACTAAGTTGATAGAATTTGATAAAATTTTCAGGAAACATTTATAATTTATCCCTCTTTCACGCTGTAAAATGTAATAGAGTTTCATTTAGAATAAACCGATATATCGCCAAAACAAAAAGGGGCTCACTTCAATTGGGACACCGTGTATATAATTACATACATACAGGGTGGCTCAAAAAAAATACCCCACCGGATAAAATGCAATATCTTCGCAACCCATTGATATTTTTCTACGAAAAATTCCCAATTTGTAGGGGAATGAATTTCCAACAATCCCTGAAAGTTTCACTTTAAAATTTTCATGTTTGCAAAAGTTACAGCTGTTTAAACTTTCAATTCCGTTTGTTCGAATTTCCGCGGAAAAATAAACGTCATTTGTTGATTTCCATGTCAAATAATATCACCTTTCACTACCACCTCAGAAATCCGTTTTACAGTTTGTCGTAAAGTAGGATGGTAGTGTACATTCCCTGCTTTAATACGAGCTCGAATTCTTTTTGTGAAACTCGGTATGGGCTTGTTGATCGACTCCTCCGGCAACTTATCCCACATTACCAGCAAGACTTCCTTCAGTTAGCCAATGTTCTCCAACTTGGGATGAAATGTCTTGCATCGTTCCAGCATAGCTTCCCAGTCGTAATAAACAAAAGGGTTAAGGTCTGTCGAGTTTGATGGTCATTCACCTGTGCCAATATATTTACCGCAGTTGATGGCAATAAGATAGCATCATCATAATCAACCCTGCCGTGCGAGCAAGCAGGCGGGCCGTCCTGCTGGAAAATAAGCCAAATGTTAGAACATGCCTTCAGTGTTCAATGAGTCTGGGTAGCAGAGTTCAACGGTAAGTTTGACATTTAGCCAACTGAATGGGATAAAGTGCAGTCTTTCCTTGCAGCCGTAACACACGCCAGCAGATTTGACGCCGAAACCATGATGTGCTTTGCAAACTTTACCTTTGCGACTACCAAGCGAATTTCGTGAACATCGCGCTTTTTTCCGTCAGACCAAACGACCACTGTCTTTCTCTGTCTCTCTTTCGACATCTGACTTTTGCTACATAATCACGTCTACAGATAGCCTTCAATGTGCTCAGGCTCCACTTTTCACTGGGTATTTTGCTATGATCTTGCAATACCCCAGCCTCTGATCACGCAACGCCCGAGTTCCCACTTTATCATCTGCAGAAACTTTGCCCATGACGTTCAGTACGGATTCACAAATTGAGACCTTAATATATAAAATATCACCTAATACTACCAGATTGCTTCATAAACAGCTTATTTACAGCTCTTAGTGAGGTCACAAGACATCATCATCACTTTATGTGTTGAAATTTGCAAAAAAATCTTAAAGAAATCACAGGTATTGGAAAGTGATTCTGCGAAAATTCGAAAAAATGAAAAACTGTTTTTGCACAGCTGTAACTTCTGAAGTAATGCAGATTCATTATTGAGATTTTCAGGGATTGTTGCAAATTCTCTCCTCTACAAATCCTGTTATTTTCATAGAATAAGCTCGATTGGTTGCGGAGATATTGCATTTTTGCTGGTGGGGTATTTTGTTTTGAGCCACCCTGTACATGTACATGATAATTTAGGACAGTATTGCATTAAAATAAAAATCCGTGATATGTCTGAACTACCGGTACCCAATCCTGTGCTTATCGGTGCTTTTGCTTTTCTGACTAACGCCTGTGTGTACTTGACCACTCATGGCGTGAACTCACTGACCAGAATGTAGATTGCTACACAGATATGTGATAAAAATGGCTTTCCGGTACGTTGCATTATTTTGTCGTGTGCACATACCAGCGCGTTTACTCCGACCTTACGTCTTCTGTATTCTTTGTCGGCATTAAATTGTCTCTTGATACTTTCATGCTCCTCTGCTGGCTTTCACCTCCGGCATGTCAGGGCCAGTTGTAGATCCGTCTTCCTTTCTATACCATGACATCCATAGTCCACGCATTTGTCTGTTCCTGATTTCATTATAGACCGCAATTCCCTTCTTATTGGCCTTCACAAGGTCCGTTTATCCTCTATTCAATCTGCTCTCAATGCTGCTGCTGCTCAATTGGTTTCTCGCCTTCCTAAATACCCCCGTATATCATCACTCATGGTCAACCAACTCACCGCCTTCCCCCCCCCCTCTCTCTCTCTCTCTCTCTCTCTCTCTCTGTTTCTCTGTTTCTCTGTTTCTCTGTTTCTCTCTCTTTCTCTCTCTCTCTCTTTCTCTCTCTCTCTCTTTCTCTCTCTCTCTCTCTCTCTCTCTCTCTCTTTCCCTCTTTCCCTCTTTCTCTCTTTCTCTGTCTGTCTGTCTGTCTGTATCTGTCTGTCTGTCTGTCTGTCTGTCTGTCTGTCTGTCTGTCTCTCTCTCTCTCTCTCTCTCTCTCTCTCTCTCTCTTCCCGCTTGCAATATAAAGTCCTTGCTTTGGCCCTCAAGTTCAAACTGGAGTTGGCGTCAAAAATATCTCGGGGGATCTAATTCGTTCTCCTCTTTTTGCATCTTCTCATCGGCCTCTCCTCCGTTCTCTGGACCGGGTTAATTTCTTTGATCCACCGCCGACGATCACCATTAAAGCACCATAAAACCATCAAGCTCTCTCCTCTGCAATCTTTGTAGAATGTTCTTTCATCCACTTTACGCGGGACTCTCCTATCTGGATCGTTGTCTACATATCTCTCCATTTTTTTCTTCATCTTGAGACCTATTTTTCTCGCATGTTTCTCGCACTGTAAGCGCTACCGAATGCCGTGAATGGCCACGGCTGTGAGTGGCGCTATAGAAATTCATAATTACACCACATCACATTACAAATTCAAGCTATGCAGTCTATCGGACCTTATATTGCACTCAAAATATAATTATAGCTCTAGGAATTATTTCTGTCGTCTTGAACATCTTCGATCAAATCATAAAGAAGAATTTCAGCTTCAGAATAATAGACTCAGAAGGATATCATTTGAACAAATAAAAACAGTTTGATGAAAGGCTTAAGCATTTAAAGGTATCTACGCTGCGGATTGATCTGTTTTTCGGACAATTTGATGTCTAAATAGAATCAGCTTCCATGAACACTCAACTATAGATGACATTCGCCTTGACAGCAATACATATAAAAAACAACTAAGTGTGCACTCAGGAGTCATATAATATCTGCAGCCATAATATCCGCTGGCAGTCAATTGATATCTCGTCTGATCGTGTTAAGAACTGAGCTCCATCATCATCATCATCATCATCATCATCATCATCATCATCATCATCATCATCATCATCATCATCATCATCAGCGGCGTCGGCGGCATTCTCCCTTCCCTGATGGACCACGAGCTCCATCATTGTTGCGTCCATAAGTGCCGCATAGAGACCTAGAAAATATAACAATTTAATTACAGTAACAATCGAAAATATGTCCACGTCTGAAGCCATTGGAACGTCGCAGTCCACTGGAACCTTAAAAAACCAATCTCGAATGTTTCCCTTCCATGCGATGGACCATGTTAAACTACATGTCGTTCATCTTTTTATTCACTGTAGCCTATACTGTAATATAGAGGCTATTTGTAACTGTAAGTAATATTCACCATTCAGGCTGATCCATGGATGTGACGGGGAAAGTGGCGTAGCAATAGGTCGTGCAGGCTTTTCAGTGAAAAGGGGTCCCCGGCTGTAGAGGGGCTTCCGATGGTCAGAGTTAATTTTAATTCGATTTTCAATTTTTAATTCAATTTTCTTTTTTGCCTGAAGAAATAGAAACGTTCTATAAAGACAAACGGGAGAAAATGATAACAAATTTAAAATGCAATTTTTTATCGATTTCTGGTGCGAAATATGCAAATAGAGTATAATCGCAAAAGAACCATGCGTTTTTACACTGCCTTTTTGCTTGAAATCGAGAGGATTCAAGCATTGAAGGGCCCACCGCTGAAGCCCTGCACAGGGAGCCCCAGAAAACCTTGCTAGGCCACCGGACAGCGGCAACTGCATGGGCTTATCCACAACTGCAGCAGAATGCATTCACGCAGTTATTTATTTTGCGTGGAATAACAGTTGACAGAAAGTATGCCTCATTTCTTGAACTCATTCTACAAATAAATATTTGGCTCAACTATATATGACGCATAGCACGCAATAGTCACAGTTTCAAGTCATAAATTATGTTGCCCAGTTTTGAAGCGTGACTTGTCAAAACAAACATCATGAGAACGATTTTCAGACATCAATCAACAAGAATAAACAATAATTCGACTTGAGACGAGTGGATGATACACGACATATATAATATAAATATATATAACATATATATAGCCTAATATACAATATCATCAGTTCAATATATATATATAGCCTATATCGAAAATCCATATATATATATATTCGATATTTTTACTTGGGGTAGAGGCCTAACATAAAAAAATAAAGTTCGAGAACCACTGCTCTATATGCTGCACGGCCTACATCCACAGCCCCATAACTAATTTGCAAAATAATACATAGGCCTAAATTTATAATACGTGTAGTCTATATTATATTTATATGTATAAATCATAAAAACATATTGGCCTATTTATGTTAGTTGGAAATGCAGTATGAGTCTTATATACAGGCCGTATATTGTCTATAATTATATTATTATGTATAAATGTATGTATGTATGTATGTATGTATGTATGTATGTATGTATGTATGTATGTATGTATGTATGTATGTATGTATGTATGTATGTATGTATGTATGTATGTATGTATGTATGTATGTACATAATATACATTATACTACATATGCATGGATGTTTGCATGTATTTCTAATTGTATTGTATGTATGCATGTATTTATGTATGCATGTATGTGTGTATGCATGTATGTATGTATGTATGTAATATGTATGTAATATGTATGTATGTATGTATGTATGTATGTATGTATGTATGTATGTATGTATGTATGTATGTATGTATGTATGTATGTATGCATGTATGCGTGCATGCATGTATGTATGTATGTATGTATGTATGTATTGTATGTATGTATGTATTGTATGTGTGTACGCATGTTTGCACGTGTGCGTATATATGTACAGATAAAGAAGATGCCGGAAGTATGCGTCGACCATGACGCCAGCTTCCCATCTCTTCTTCATCCTCTTCCTCCCACTTCTCCTCCTCCTCTTCTTCCTCCTCCTTCTTCTCCTCCTCTCCATTTCCTTCTCAATTTCATCTCCGATGATTTCAATGAGATGCGAAGAGTTGTGCGGACGAAAGCGATCGATAAAAAAATTAATCTAATGCGAGTCGTTCGTTGGGCTATAAATCTGTTATCGAGAAAACGTGTCGCTAGGGGCGCGCTCCTCCGATTAGGCAGACGACTGCCCGGATATGACGTAGATCAAGACATCCATCATTTCCGCTGCTTAGAGGACATTAGAGGCGGGCGAGGTCGACGCGGAACCAGCGTCCCTCTTTCTTAATATAGAAACAGCCGGATAGAAAAGACGCCCGACGACATTGATAGAAGATTTCTCGATGTAGAGTGGCGTCATCTGTCTGTCGACGGACGAACGGACGGCATTCGTCTCTTCTGCATATATGCATTATACATACGTCATTCGCATAGCAAAAGCATATTATTATTATGATCTCACTCACTCACGCATCTATTTTCTACCATGTCAAAATATATTGGCTGCATCATAGTAATCGATCCGCCAGGAAATTATTATGCCTCGTCACAAGTTTTTGTGGCATAGATAAAAGCCATGAAACTGCGCATGTATATATAGCATGCATATATAAGCCCTATTATACCTACATACATCTATACATATATAGACCTATTTACATATATGTATGTATGCACCCTTCAATTCTCGGCCCAGACGACACCCGCCTTAATTGCTGTTCCGTTCCTCTTATCCTATGGTAACTCGACCCGGACCACCACGGACTACTCTCTCGGACAACCCTCATGACTCAACGCAGCGCTCGTGAATAAGCTGGTGCCCCGCGCTTGGCTTTCGATTGGTGCTTTATAAATTTTGAGTTTACGATTACGATTACGATATGTACAGATTATATATATGTACAGATTACCAATTAGTCTTCTATCTCTCCAGTCGACCTCCATCCTTCTCAATGCACCCATCAATTTCCTCCAATCTACTCTATCAAATGCCTTCTCGTAGTCTACAAAGCATATGCATAATATGGTTTGCCCAATAGCAGGAATTCTTGCATATTTCTGTGAATTTTAATTAGAGAGTTTTAAATTTTTAATAAATCGAGAAGTGCAGTCATATCTGCTTTAGAGTTTCTAGAAATGTCATCGCTGGTGAATGCCGTCAAACGCAGCAGAAAATAATATTTCACTTGAAAGGTCAATTTTGATTAAATCAAATCGAATCAAAATCTATTTATTTCGATGCAGCAACCTTGAAACGAAATACAGGAGAGAAAGAAAAGCAGAGCCGTAATATTATACAGACAGAAAAATAATAATCATACAGACAGGGCCTACAGATAGATGATTGGTAGATGATTGATAGACCATTGATATAGGCCTATCATTGATAGATCATTCGTAGATCATTGATAGAACATTGATAGATCATTGATAGATCATTGATAGACCATTGATAGATCATTCATGGATCATTGATATATCATTAATAGATCATTCGTAGATCATTGATAGAACATTGATAGATCATTGATGGATCATTGATGGGTCATTCATTAATCATTCATAAATCATTCATGGATCATAATTGAATATCCAAAAGTTCAGGTCGAATGTTTATTAATCATGGTTTTCTGAAAAAATCTACATTTTAAAAAACCAATCTAGTGAACAGTTGCGTTTCATAGACGATTTCTTGATTCAAGAGAGTTGGCATCTTGTAGCGCTCGATCCCTAGAGTAAGATGGAGGCACGCACGTGTTGCTTTTAATCGCGTCTTCAATAGTTTTCTGATAAATCGTCAGTTAAACAATGGCATCGTCGTCGTAGTCTATGGGTTTAGCATGGTCGTCGTTTGCAGGACCCACTATACATGTAGGCCCCGATCGTGTTTTATGCCCGTCTGCTTTGAAATCTTCCCGTCTTTGAAATCGACATTGTTTATTACAGCGCTGATCTCGTGAATTCCATGCCATTGAAAAGCCATTGTCACCGCCGCACGGCAGCATTCTTATAAACCAAAGAACAATCGTCCAAAATGGTTTGCCTCCGAACATTCTAGCCTTTCTTTCCTGATTCTCTGGAATGTTATTGCCCATTATAAATTAAGCCTACGAGCCATATGCATTGTGCATATGCATTCTATATACCATGCGCCATACACACCGCAGACTTCCAAACATCCATAAACCACAGACCAGCAGATACTCGCAGACATTTGATTGTACGCGCAGTAGACGTTGCGGGAATCCTTGGCTTTCTTATGCAGAAAGATATAACCGCTGCAGACACTGAGCCGACCATAGAGCTCCGAGGGTTACCACGATTCATGCAGATTGATTCCGCCGCGGGATTTATGGGAGGAGCTCAAAGAATCTTATACACGACATGTTTCATATGGATATTATTTTATAATGCAGAAATGATTATCATTTGCATAACATAATAAGCGTTTTAGAAGGTTCATAAGTCTGTTTTAGAACTGCTATCGAGTCTTGTTCGCGGCCAATAGCCTAAAACAATGTATCAGATAACAATAGGCACCTATGCAAGATCTAAATAACAATATATAAGACGTAAGCAGCAATATTTAAGCCCTATATACATTATAATATTTATGCCCTATACTATATCAAACCTAGATTGCAATAATAATATTATTATGTCAAATATATTATAAAGGTAAGAATGTGTCAGATCTAAGTAACAACATATCATATTTAAATATATCAATAGCCTATGGTAAACCATAAAATAGCAGTATACTATCAGGCCTAAGTAACAATGTAGGGCCTATCTGAATTAGGAATCGATGTATCAGACCTAAGTAGCAATCTTGATGTACGTCTATTACAGAGACCTGAATATTAAGGATACCTATTCAGGGGCATGCACTGAATCTGAAGTATAACGACCATGCATATTGACTTTTTGATCTGAGCCAGCTCCTAAAGCCCTACTCCTTCAGATGATAAGATATAATAAGCTTATTGAGGAAAATCTGTGTAGACATGAATAAGTTAGCAATTGAACCGGTTCCCTTAAGATTCTATTTCACTGTCTAAGTAGGCTATATTTCAAACAGTTGGATGGATCCAAGATAGGCCTTTTGATGCTAATATTATGGCGTAGGTGGTCTGATATCTCTACGACTGATGAGTTTAGCATTTTCGATGTAGGCCTATAAGCCTAGTCTTTATACATGTAATTGATATGATGATCTCGACAGCCAGACTTATTAACAGTTATATTTATCGCTGAGTATAAAATTACGCATGCAGAAATTCACGCTGCTAAGAGAATTATTGCTGAACGTTTGCTCTGATCCAATTCAATCCCATCTCATCTGATGTGTTTCTGCTCAAAGAAATATTTCTAACGTCTCGATAAAACAACCAATCGGACGAAAACTCGGTCAATGCGTCTGGCAAAATGAGATGCAGAGAATAATTCATTGGAACAACTAAAAGACACGAATGTGTTTGCCTCTGTGTTTGCAAACGATAGCCTTATTTAAATGTTTCATAAGCGGTGTAATCTCCAAGCCACTTTAAAGTCAATGAATTCAGGGCTTACGGATTTACAAAATTCATTTCTTTCAGTTAAAATTCATTTTTTTCATTTTTTCTTTCTTTCTTTTTTGTGGTAGTCAATATGTCTTCTGCGATTAAGCTTAGGCCTACTGACGGTTCAGCCGTGCATAGGTTAAAAACAATTTAACGGTACATCGGGTACAGTAGGGCCTATACATTGTATTTGGCATGGCGCTGAAGGAACGAGCTTGTTGGACTGTAGTGATCTAAAATAGCCTAAAATCGCCTTGCGCATGCATGTCCTTAAACTTAAAGCAAGCATAAAATATTACCATGCATATGCTACTTGATGATATAGTTCGCATTTCTCCAGCCTTCATACTTGACCCTAGTCCAACGTCCTTGCTCTCTTCGTTCACATGTACAGGCTGAGCTTCTTTCCCTCGCTCACTGACTTCCACAAGCCAGCTTTCTGGTCGTTGGCTCTGACACCAGAAATGGGCTTCCTGTGGCACTTCGCCTAGTAAAGACTGCTGAGGAGCCACTCTTCCATGTTCTATTCTAGCCTTAAGACTGTTCTATTTAGCCGATGTAGTGTCTGACTGGATAGTCTTGAAGGGGTGCCATCTTAATGCTCATAATAAAACAAGTTGCATTGATGTGTGTACTGTTAAAGGTTACATAGAAACCAGAATGTCTTATTTTCCGCCTTTCTCGCAGTCTCTGTGAGTAATAGAAATAATAGTTTAGTAATTATATTATAATTTAACTTGTGATTTTTAATTTGCACGTTTTTATTACCTATTATTACTTCTATGTATTATAATGATATTCTGTGTCCCATTGTGCGTTTGCAAGTGGAGTAATAAAAAAAATACTTACTTACTTACTTAGTTACTTACGTACTTAATATTGTCTGTGACCTTTGTCACCTGCAGGTAAACGATTCCATCTGGAACCTGTCAGACGCCCTCTGTGACACGTGGATTGCATTTGACGTGATGAGTTGTACGGCATCTATTCTCAACCTCACAGCAATCAGCGTCGACAGGTGAGTGAGTGCGCATGCGCTCGTCACGCATCACTTACTTCCCATCTCTTGCTCACTTTTGGCACCAAATCCACTGCGCCAGGTCTCTACGGGTGCTGTTTAACGAAATGGCATTCACAACGAAAAGGTGCTTGGTTGTAATTTATTATTAATAGAAATGGACGTTTTTAGTTTGCATCCTGGTATTGATGGCTTTTAGTTCATATTTTGTCACTGATGGGTTTTATTTGGTATTTTGCTATTCATGGTATTTCAATTGGTATTTTGCTATTGATGTCTTTAGTTGGTAGGCTGCTTTGCAATTAAAGATTCCTAGTTGTTTGTGTTTGCCATAGTTGACTTTTATTGTTTCATTTTTTTATTGATGTCCTTAGTCTGTAGGCTAGCTTGTAGGTTGAATTTGTTTTTGCGATCGATGGCTTTTTGTGGTACTTTGAAATTGATGGTTTATAGTTGGCGTCGTGCTATTATCTCACATGTTAATTTCTGTTGAGTTTCATCAACGTCATTTTCTTCTTAATATAACAATTTTTTATCTGATTAGAGACAATTCTGGTAAAACCCTTTCGTCGAGTGTCATAATGGCAAAAATCGACAGTCACTGTAGCACGCGGTCTCCACCGAGGAAGCCATTGAGGGCTTTGATGTTTGCAAAGTAAGATGCATGTCAATTGTCCATAATTATGTTCGCACAGACTAAGACTTTTAAATATTAATATTAGATTCTTGCGAAAAAAGTTCCAAGTAATATAAATCTTGAATTCATACAATATACAAATGAGAACATCACATCATTTGGACTGACATTGAGGATAGCAATGGACTTGAAAAATGACACTGCTACTGCTGCTGCTGTTGTACTACCACTACTGCTGCTGCTACATGTATACTACTGCTGCTGTAGGCCCTACTACGATTACTACTACTACTACTACTACTACTACTACTACTACTACTGCTGCTGCTGCTGCTGCTGTTGCTGCTGCTGCTGCTGCTACAACTACTACTGCTCCTGCTGTTGTACTACTACTACGGTACTACTACTACTACTACTACTACTACTACTACTACTACTACTACTACTGCTGCTGCTGCTGCTGCTGCTGCTGCTACTACTGCTGCTGCTGCTACTGTTACTGCTACTACTACTTCTACTACTGCATGCATGAAGGATAAAATGTAGGTATGAAAACTTGTGCTCTGTAGAGTACAAGAAGAAATGTTTACTCCATAAATTGACAAATCTTCGACCGCAAAGAATCTGAGAGCCACGCGAGAGCATTCTTCGTAAATAAGTCAATAAAGGAAATGATCGATAGTCCGTCCCTCCTGCTCCTTTGGCCTTAGTCGTATAATATTATGTGTTTACTGCTATTGATACAACCGCGGGTGTACTCTCCAACCGCGGTTTTTACTTTCGTCTTTGTCATTGCGTAATGTTATCGTTTTCGTGAACAGAATGTCTAATTAATGGCTTCAATGATCGCACTAGTGTCTGGTGTGCCAGACATCAACCGATGCCACACCATGACGTTCGTGAACCGCACGGTCGTTAGCTTTTTTGTTTTAGCTCTGTTATTGTGTCTCTTTTTGGCTATTGTTTCTCTTTATTGTCTTTCTGTTGCGTTTTTCGAGCAATTAATCTGCCATCTATTGTTCATATGTGTAATTATTTTTATTTTTACCTCTGTAGTTGTTATGTTACAGGCGTCAATGCCATTTCTAGGTTACGTCTTCAAAAGTCATCGGCGTAGAAAAAAATCAGGTTTCTTACGAGTGCTTCTTTCGTCGAAGCCGACCTGTTTTGCAGTGACCTTTTTGTCAAGAATTAGTTATTTCTCTCTGAGTCAAAACGATATATAGGCCTACGTGTAGATCATATTTCGTCATTTTCTGGAGACTCAAATGCGCTTCAACGCAAGTGCGTGCATTTTACTTCAGCCATATTGTATCGCATGCAATAATGTATATAGTCTATAGATTTGTGCTGTTGTAGAAGCTCTTCTGTGAGGTTAAAAAATAGCTAAAAGGTCATTGCCATCCCAATGTGAGTGATTTACCTTAGAGCAGGGGTTCTCAAACTGTGGTACGCGTACCCCTAGGGGTACGCCAGGCGCCGGTAAGAGGTACGCGAAAATTTCCAGAAATATAAATTTTTCTTTGAGTTTATGGACTTTGTGCCCATTTTCCATGATTAGCAATGATTTTTAACGTTACTTCATGTAACAGCATCGTCATTTTCTTTCTTTTACAATAAATGATTTGACTCACATACTAAGCTTATAAAAATTATTATACATATTGTATAGTGTATCATCATCATCATCATCATCGTCCGTGGGTTCAACACCCGTTGGTGTCAATCGCAAGTTTCACTGTTTTTCTCCATTTACTCTTCTCCTGTGCTATTAGACTGAGTCCGTGTATGTCCATGCCACACCAATCCCTTACATCGTCCAACCATTCTCTACTTGGTCTTCCTCTGATTCGCGTACCATCGATCATTCCGAATATGGTCTGCTTTACTAGTCGGTTGTTGTTCATCCTGCATACATGTCCGAAGAAATTGAGCTTCCTTTCCATTATTTGCTGTATGATGTTTCTGGTGTTTTTCACTCTTTTGCGTACTTCCTTGTTCGTTATCTTCTGCTGCCATCTGATGCGTAATGTCCTTCTGTAGCATCTCATCTCGAATGCTAATAGTTTGTCTTTGTCATGCTTGCGTAGCGTCCATGTTTCACATGCATATAACAGTACACTGAATATGCATGTTTTGATGATCTTTATCTTTGTCTGTATACTAATCTCTCGGCTCCTCCAGATACTTTCGAAACCCGCCATTGCTCCTGCTGCTTTCGCTATTCTTCTCTGTATAGTGTATACAAAATGTTTATGTCGCTATAAATTTGAAACGAAATAACGTAGGCTACAAATGGTTGAAAAAAGAATCAAAGCCAGAAATTCTCTGCGTAGGCTATTAGCCTATAGAGAGCTCAAAACGTATAGCTGTTCTAAGGATTAATTTCTGGTCGAGCTTTAAAAATGTGTGATTCTTTTCAACACGTCATATAATTATATATCTTTTTGAAACTAGTTTTTAAACTGTATATTCTTGCTACCAAAAATAAATATGGGATAAATGTGAATTTTAAGTTGACAAATATTAAACCATGTAATTTTTTATTTTAAATTTGTGCTAGCCAAGACAAGCACATAGCAATATAACGCTATATATGTTGGCTCTTTCTTACAGGGATTAGACCCTATAGACCAATTTCCCCTTTTTGTTGATATGATTGCATGGTTAAAACTTTGCATATTTTGAATTTTGCTCTCTATAGGCTATGTAGGCTATACGACTCTAATGGGCCACACCATACAATGATTTAAAAAAACTTTTTAAGTTGTCACTGCAATGTGGATTAAGCAATGGCATTTTGTTTCTGATCTGACTTGGGGGGGGGGGGGTACGCCACCATTCGATTTTTCTACTTGGGGTACAATAAAAATAAAGTTTGAGAACCCCTGCTCTATATGTAGGCTATACGACTCTAATGGGCCACACCATACAATGATTTAAAAAAACTTTTTAAGTTGTCACTGCAATGTGGATTAAGCAATGGCATTTTGTTTCTGATCTGACTTGGGGGGGGGGTACGCCACCATTCGATTTTTCTACTTGGGGGTACAATAAAAATAAAGTTTGAGAACCCCTGCCTTAGAGGATGGAAAGGGAAAGAAGGAGCTGGACAGTTTTAAAAATTTCTTTTTAAAAGCCCTGGTAGGTCCTACGTGTAGGCCTATACGTTACTATATCTTGACCTGGGCCTACTGGTATGCCTATATATTATTGGTTACTGAATACAACATTCTGTATGCTGCTCCTATTAAGCTTAGTGTCCGCAATTTTCAAGGTGTGAACTGTGAACATAATTATTGATATTATTATATTTATAGTCATTTAGTCATAAAACCATAACTGCCTTCCTCTCCGCTCAGGAGTCAGGTATACCAAAATTCAAATATATTTAGACCTCTGCACGTGTAATTAATTATTCGTATTTCGATCATTTTCCAGTGACGCAGGTTAACCACGCGAGTGTGAATGTTGACATCACGAAGCAGTACCCGTAGGCTTATCGCAATTAATTGTAATCGCTTATTATACTTTTTCATCACCGCAGCGAGTAGGCCTATATCACGTTAGTTTCGTTTTCTTTCTATCTGTGTATCAAATGTTGTCAGCCTGCAAATAACCGACACTCGATAGCTGAACTTTTTACAGCATAGGACTATAATAATAATAATAATTAGGCTATGTTTCAGCTTTTATTATTGTTTTTAAAGCCTGAGGGATCATGTATAGCCTACCTCGGGCGCTAAAAAAATAATAAAATTATTATTATTATTATTATTATTATTATTAATATTAATAAATTATTAATATTTAAAAAAATAATGCAATGTCAATATAAAAAAATAATAAAGTTTAGTAGGCTATTCAGCGCTGCAGCGCCATAGCATTTCGTGGCACTTTCACTACTGTTACGGAGGACGAGGCCCGATTTTCTAAGCACTCAAAAACAGCTCCAAGCATAATTGTTTGAAATCCCGAGGGATCCTAGGTAGGCCCTACCTCGGGTAAAAAAAATAAAAAATAAAAATGGCGATCTCTATGGTGCCGTAACACAGCCATGCCGTTACAAGGGCGCCTCGCATTGGCCTAATAATAATATTGCATCCACAATACTCTCGAAAGACAAAATGATGTCAAACTGAGAACGACATTCATCTCTAAGCAAATTATGAAACAAACACAGAACATTTATCTCTAAGCAAATTTTGAAACAAACACAAAACATTCATCTATAAGCAAATTAATTATGAAACAAACACAGAACCGATTCGTGAAAGATGAATCGAATTAAACGAATTGAATTCCAATTTGACAAACAACATTCACAATAATCACCAATTTTCATTGAATTTCGCGTTGACGATATTTTATTGCAATCATCGTCAAATTTGTCGACGCTCTGTTGACTGACAGTGACAGCAGACATATCCGTCCTACTTCAGAAACTCTGCCTATTGTGATGGTTCCATCCCCAATAAGTGTTAACTCTTCCGCTGCAAACTGTCATCGTTGTTACTCACTCTGCATAGTCAGTAACATTTTCGTAGGTGCAAATTCAGTTTACCAACTTCCTGATGTTATAGACAGCGATTTTCCGAGCGGTGGGATATTACATTACGCCGACTGACGATATTCTGTGCAGAAGCCAATTACATGAATCAACCGAATTTATTTCTTATTAACAAAGTTCCGCCTGTGCGCTTCTTCGTCACCGGGATTCGCCGCCTACCCCCCCCCCCCATCTTCCCTCATGCGGATTTTCAAACGCAATTACATCCGCTATGCCCTAACGAGATAAATAGACGGGACGCATCGGCGAATTGCACGAGATTGCACGCGCCCTGGAACTCTGGCCGACGAAATAAATGCCTCACCGAAAGGGTCAGCATTAGCTCGGATGTTCCACGCAATCCCCCGTCTCCTCCTAACTGGCTTATGCGCTTCGAAGCCTGCTGTGCACGTGGACGAAGAACTGGACCACGAACACTGTCTTATGATTAGGCCTACTCGCTCAGAATGATATTGCGAACGGACGACTAGATCGCTGCGGTGAACGATAATTGGTCCTATGGTACACTTTCCAAGCTCCAGCCGTCTTACGACGTTATATCCGTCGACAAAACCGGGGCTCGAAATAGAAGCAGCGGAGCGGCGAAAATAGAAGATGTTTCAATACAAAGCAATAATAAAATTGGAATCGGAACTATCGACTTGGCTATATATATACATATATATATATACATATATATGTGTATATATATACATGTATATCGAGCGGCGTATTATCGCGCTTCAAATCCTCGATCGTATTGGGCCATCATCTCGTTTTGGCCGCCTTGGGTGTAGGCCATACTCCGCTCTA